>CAIGQZ010032741.1:2730837-2798148 GCA_903798205.1 Danio tinwini | reverse complement strand
ATGTGTATATTTATTTATTTATTTATTTATATATTCAACTAATAAAAAGAGACAAATATTACCTAATTTGACTTCTGCATTTTTAAAAATTGGCAACATTTTCAAATAATGGTCTATTAGTTTAATGAATTTACTAATATATTTTTATTTCAATTTTTTTAAAAATGGTAGCATAACAAAGCAGTATAGATATTTACAGAGAAAGAAATACAAACAGTAAATCTACTACAGAGTACTTAAAAGAAACAAAACATACTGTTAACCTACGGCAGCAAGTAATTACATAGAGTGGCACCTTTTATTTGGAAAAATTATTTTAAAGCCTTAAATATCTGCACGGAGTTATGATTAACTAATGGATCATTATATTAAATTGTTGCCAGGAAATCAAATAAAACATATCATCATATACAGATTTTTCATAAATTAACATGAATATTTAAAAAATGGCATATTTTTTCAGTGTTTTAATGTGTTTAATGAAAAAAAACATAAAATCTGCTATTCTCTGTTTACATATTGTAATGACGCAGAAAATGTTTGGATTTTTTAAGCATTTTTTTCATCTGACTGGCCATAATTATAACCTTGAAATGAAGAAAATCAGTGCACAATTGATCAAATATCTACCTTTGCTCAAGGGCAGTGAGTAATGTATGATGGGAGAGTTCATTCCATTACGAATGACTCTCAAAAGCAAAAAAGCTATGAAATGCACATCGTATTTGGCAAGAAAGTGTGACATCCTAGAAGCAAAACATAAAAGAAAGAAATATTGGATTTGATTCAGCAGTGTAGCGCAATCGTTCAATATCATGGCTTTTGTCAGAGTACCATGAGATTGCCTATTGATAATATGATGATCAGCCATTAAAATGCTAATGATACGCATTATCATCTAAGCTAACATAGATGGCTCTGTAATCTATGCAATGAAGAATTTGTATTTGACCAGTTATACATACTTTGGTTTGGGTGATCAAGTCTAAGCATTAAGGAGGCACGGTGGCTCAGTGGTTAGCACAGTCGCCTCACGGCAAGAACGTTACTGGTTCAAGTCCTGGCTGGGTCAGTTGGCCTTTCTGTGTAGAGTATGCATGTTCTCACTGTGTTCGTGTGGGCTTCCTCCGGGTGCTCCGGCTTCCCCCACAGTCCAAAGACATGCGGTTGAGGTGAATTGGATTAACTAAATTGGCTGTAGTGTATGTGAATAATACTTCTAAAGTAAAGTGAATAATACTTCTAAAAATATAATTATGAATAAATTAATATTTCTAAAGGAGCTGTTGACATATAATTGAACCAGATTTTGGTAAAAATCCAAACAATACAAAAAGGCCCTTTTTTTTAAATGTCAGCTTAAAGACGCCACTCATATGAAGAAGTCACATGCATTGCTCAAGCGTAAGTTTTTCGCAGACTTCAACAGTGTAAAAATCTTGAGGGTCTCGTCTATCAAATCTGATCTTTAAACTTTATTTTCTATTGGATTCATGTCAGGTGATTGGTTGGGCCATTCTACAGCTTGATTTTCTTTCTCTGAAAGCATTTGACAGTTTCCTTGGCTGTGTTTTGGATCATTGTCCTGCTGAAATGACCAGCCTCGTTTGATCTTCATCCTCCTGCTAATGTAGATGTTGGACTGAAGCAGCAATTATAAATTTACCCTGCGGAAGGTCAGAGGGTTGTTGAATAACTCCTGAGAGATTTCAACTGCTGTCTGGGCTTTCGCTGCCTTTCTACACCTCCCTTTCTACATTTGTTCAATACTTCTTACGTTGTAAACTAATTAGATTTATTTTCTTTGCATATATGAATTTCTTGTGGAGTTTCTTGTGCATGTTCTCCCCGTGTTCATGTGGGTTTCCTCCGGGTGCTCTGGTTTAACCCACAAGTTCAAAAACATGTGGTATAGGTGAATTCGGTAGGCTAAACTGTCCGTAGTAAATGTGTGTGAATAAGTGTGTGTGGATGTTTCCCAGTGATGGGTTGCGGCTGGAAGGCTGCTGCGTAAAAAAAACATGTGCTGGATAAGATGGCGATTCATGCCGCTGTGGCAACCCCAGATTAATAAAGGGTCTAAACCAAAAAGAAAATGAATAAATGAATGAATGAATGAATGAATGAATGAATATCAATTTCTTAGGTTAACAACATCCGGGGAAAGTTTAAAGTCAATGGCACCATTAGAAATATGTTTTCTGAGAAAAATGGTCCGATCAGTACAAAATAATTTCCACAATTTAAAGAGAAAATCTCCAACACTTCTTGTTTGGAAGGCCTTCAGGGGATCAAGTGTTCTTTACAGGTGTCAAAGCCCTCCAAACCCCCCTGTAATTTGCACCCTCATTATTAACTATGAATAAGCAGAAAATATATTAAGTCTTAAGTAATAGTTAATGTTGAATTGGTCCCCAAGTTAAAGTGTGACTTGCTTTTTTTAATTAACTAATATTAATTAAAAGGATAGTTCATTGAAGAATTAAAAATTTGCCATTATTTATTCATCTTTGAGTTGTTCCAAACCTGTTGTAACACAAAAGAAGATTAGAAAACGGTAACCATTGACTTCTATGGTATTTTTCTAGCTTTTCCTAGTATGGAAGTTAATGGTTTCCAACATTCTTCAAAATATCTTCTTTTTTTTCTAACAGAAAAAAAATACTCAAACAGATTTGGAACAAATGAAAGTTAATTAAATGATTTTTGAGTGAAATATCCCTTTAAATATATTATTAAATGCATCATTTATAAAGCAAAAAGGCATACTATAATTCTAGAATTTGTTGGATTGAAAAATAAATGTATAATTAAATGTGACTTTATATCTGTACTCACCAATGAGCTGGTATAGGTGGGGTCTGATGAATTGTCATCCAAAAAGCGGGAGAGGCCAAAATCAGACACTTTGCACACCAGGTTGCTGTTGACAAGCACGTTTCTGGCAGCCAGGTCACGATGGACGTAGTTCATGTCGGACAGATACTTCATGCCAGCTGCGATCCCCCTCAACATGCCCACCAGCTGCGTTACAGTAAACCTGCCATCGTTCAGCTGAGGGAAACAGTACAATAAAAGAGGGAGAGTGACATTAACAGATGTAAACACGACACTACAGCGGTTCTGCTCCTTTTAATCAGCCTGACTTTGACGGTGCGTTCGGACTAATTCTGTTCATAGCAGCTCATAATCTTCTTCAGAGTATCAGGATGCCAATGCTATGAAGAAGTGTCTCCACAAAACTCCACAAAAGCTAATCCTTATGGAGGAATTTCCTCTGCAATAGGGCTGAATACTTGAAAGCGTAATTCAATTACACACTTTGCAAAGAATATCAAAGCCACATGTTTTCATTTTTCATATTCTGAATAGAGAAAGACTGAAGCAGTTGTGGAGAAAAGTGGTGGATTGAAAAAGAAAATGGAAACGTAAATTACAAACAACCATCTAATTGTAATGTTTTTGTACATACTCAGAGCCGCAAATTAAATAAGCTTATTAACGTCATCTTTTGTTGCCATGTCAATGACTGTGCGCCCAATAAAAACTCAAGTAATTAGAAAACACAACCCATATTCAAAATAAATACAGGTTCGCATGCAAGACAGAATTTTTGCAGTGTTTTACAGGCTTTTGGAAATTAAAATCTAATAGTATATACTGTGTATATATACATTTTTTTTTGCCAAAAATGTAAACTTGTGTGATCACACCAGTGTGATTAGATCATTACTACAGACAGAGAGAAGTGAGAGGACCAGCATTCAGCTGTACATGTACGACTCGGACACAGACCAAGTAGAGAGTACAAAATCATTTGTGTCTTTGTATAGTTTTACAGCCAACTGTGTGCTAGTTTAAAGCTCCGAGCTTGTAGCCTACACCGAGACTAATAACCAAGCACACTGAATTAACTTTGACTGAAGGGCATAACACACTGGATGCACCGTGACACGGCGCACACATGACAGTTAAAAGTATCGCACACTTGCGGCGCCGGTGTGTGTCACCTGATAGAAACTTATGTTTAAAATTTAGAAATGCCTGCCGCTGTGTGGCGCGACGCTGCATGTCGCCGAGCGGCGCTTCTGGTGTACGACCTGCTTGAGGCTATAACTAAAGGCCGTCATACACCAGATGTGCCGCTCAGAGCCACCAGATGCACACATTCGCATGTTATTTAAAATGAAACTATTCAAATAACGCTCTGTGGCGCAGCAGAAATAAGAACAGTGTCCTGAGCAGGGCCAGCGCGTCCATAGAGGCGACCTAGGCGGCAGAATAGTGAGCAAACCCCCCTGTCCTCACTTTCATCCGCGACACCCTCCCGGTCCTCACTTTCATCCACGACAACGCGAAATGCATGGCGCTGCGCGTCGTTAGTTTGTTATTTCCAATGGAGGCAACGTGAGGCAACGCTCTCGCACTTTCCAGCTGCATCTAGTGAAGATGACAGGTAGCTTCTGTGACCGCTGGAACTACAAACCGCTGAAGTTTAAGGAAGACTCAATGAAAAGTACACATGTATGCAAACCCACCAAAACTCACAAACACTGGCGACGAGGAGAGCGATAATGTGGTGAATGTTAAGTGCAATGAGCCTTACATCTAAAAATAGAGCAAGGGTGTTTCTTTGGTGACGTCGCTTTGACTCACACGCTGAAAATGGCGGACGTGAAACAACATACTGAGGATATGGTAATGCGCACCTGTCAATCAATATTGGTGGGCGGGTGGACCGCACTCTTACATCAAGTTGTGGTCAGTCTCAAAACCACTCTAATTGGTCCACCGTTTTTATGTTGTTAAATTGAAAAAAACTGGGTGTGTTTATGTCACCCCAGTATGACGGTCTATACACTATACCTAAACATATGTCTGTCCAAACAGCTTGAAAAGTAGATTTTTCACCATAGGTGCCCTTTAACAGACAAACATAAGTGAATTGTTTAATTTAAACATAGTTAAATTCTTTGAACCACCCAAAGCCAAAATCCATTTTTTTGAGAGTACAAAGGGAGAATGTCAATCAAAGTGTTTCCGCAGACTGTTACAGGCTGGCTACATCCACACAACTGTGTTTAAGCACTTTATAAAAGTTATTTTTGAATAAGGGGTCCCCTTTAAAATACATTGCATTAAAAAAGCACATGCAGGGGGCTCAGCAGGAGAATTTAAAACATATTTTAAACATGAAACGGTTAAACTTCAAATTGAAAAGAAATGTTTAAAATGATAAAGATTTATTTCTTTTACCTTGATATTTTAGCACAGCTGTATACCTGACAGGTGAGCCATCTAACCAAAAAGTGCCCATCTTAATCAAATCACCAGGATGTCCTTCTGGATCTTTCACTTACTTCAAAGACAATACTGACTACCCTTACATGGACATTTGTAATCTGTAAGTAAGGTGTTTACGTGAAGTGCTTTCATGTAAGAGTATCCTGTAATTTTGAGTGACTTTAACTGCAGTTCAGCAGTTTCACATTCACTTATGAACATTTCATTCATGCTTCTGTGACAAACCTGTGACTTCATATGAGATCAGACGATGGCGACTGCTGTAGTTATTCCAGTTGTGTTATTTTTAGGTGTTTATCTTCAGGAAATCACTGAAAGCATATATTATGTTATCATAATGATCTAATGTGGCAATAAGATCGTAACTACACTGTGTATTTACACAGTGGCGGTATTCATCTATGTAAGCAATCGAAAACAACATAAACATTATAGCAGACACTGTTAAATGCTCATTCTCAGCCACTAGACTTTTCTGACAGGGTATTTGAGTGTGATTGAGTGTCAGAATGTTGTGGGACTGCTGTACAGGAGTTATGATTATGGATTATACATCGCAAAATTTAGCAGTTTTTTTTTTGTTTTGTTTTTTTAAAGCATGACGGTAAAACACG
Source organism: Danio tinwini (assembly GCA_903798205.1). NCBI lineage: Eukaryota > Metazoa > Chordata > Actinopteri > Cypriniformes > Danionidae > Danio > Danio tinwini. Next base: position 2,792,230 of record CAIGQZ010032741.1, on the reverse strand, counting down.
AACACGGTTATGAATATATTAAAACATGTGTTTGTTTGTCGTAAAAATTTGTAATAATGACAAAAAATACTAATTTGTGGATCTCCTTACTTCCGGGTTCAGCAATACTGCCATTGTGGCAGGTGTATTCTGGGAAATTTTCTTACCTCTTCGTTTCAAGTGTGCTCCTGAAAAATCTTTGTTCGAAGTGGTGTATCCCTCTTGCCCTTAGCCCTATGCCTTCAAGCTAAAGAGAATTGGGACACCACTACCCCTTGACGTGAACACGCAAAACTAGGGGTAGGGGTAAGGGGAAGGGCTGAGGAGTAGAATTGGGATTGGGCCTTACTTTTAGTCATTATTTGGTAGCACACATATTCTGAATGCCTTCGGCAGAATTCAAATGAGCCATTTTTATCTAGATTAATCTAGATTAATTCCAAGACTACAGTGAGATTAATCTAGATCAAAAAAATTATCTATACTCACCAATAACCTTGTGAGCGTAACACCATATCGTAACAACCCACAATGCGACAAGATTCCAGCAACACAAACGTGACGCGACACAAAAGTGAGAAACATTAAAATACCAGCCATTCATTAAAACGTAAGCCACTGCACTCTCAACGAAATGGGTTATAATCTAATTAATACATATTTAATCTAATTACCATTAATAAAAGTTGTTGTTGGTTTCCATTGAATCGCAGATACAACTTATGTCATTTTTAAACCATTTGCTAATTATTTTATTTTCAAGATCTGAGGTGAACTATCTGCTGCTGCTTTTTAATAATATGGCAAGAAACGTCAATTAAAATAGTGTTCAATCTCACATTAGTAGCATTTAACACTGAATAAAGCCCATAATCAGTACCTGAGGGGATCATTGTCACTGTAATTTATGCTGTTGTTCAGCCGGGGCATCGCAGAAATAGAAACCGTTTCTAAAATAGAGAATTCGCACATTGCCCGCCATGAATGTCTGTGACTAAAACTCCTTTTAACATGGAAAAGACAGCTTTTATCGAGTCGTGGCTTCGCATTGCATTGTAGTTAGGATACAGTGTAAGAGAAAATAGATATAAAAAAACGTAATGCTACAGCCTAAGTTCTTGTGTTGAAGAGACCTCTAAGAGAAAATTCACAAGTCTGCTGTTCACAAATAGCACATGCTTCATGCTAAGCCCTGAAGCAAAAGGACATCATCATCACGTCTGTAGCCATTCTCACTTGGTTTCTCTCCAATGACGATAAACATTCTGGTACAAGAGTTTGATGTTGATGTTTTTTCTTCTTCTTCTAAAGTTGAAGATGAATCATGCCAAAGCTTGCTCTTCAAGATATTTTTAGCAGCGTGTTTGTGTGGAAAATGAGCGCGCTTGTGTCCCTGGCTGGACTTTGTGTGAGCACAAGCTGTGCTAGAGGAAGATCAGGGGGTGCTTGGGTGGGTTTTTAAGCTGTGTCATTTACAGGCGGGGTGAGACCACCTCATCTCTGAAAGCCTGTTTACACCTGCTAATAGCATGGTTTTTGGCCAGTAGGATCACAAGATGACAGAAGAGATTCCTATATAGAAATATAATTTAAGGAAATATATGAAATGGATATACAAGTTCATATTTGAGTTTTACATACATAAAATGTCATGCAATATATATTTCAAAATATAGCAAAAAAGGCTGTTTACTGAAATTATTGGAATTACAAATATGTATATATGTTCAAATATATTAGATATAATTGTATATATATGTTCATGTAGGGCAATATATGAATATATATAAAAATATAGCTATTATATCTGAACTTATGTACACTACCTGACAAAAGTCTTGTCATTGATTCCAGTTGTAAAAGCAACAAATAATAACTTGACTTCTAGCTGATCTTTTGGAAAAGTCGCAGAATGTAGATTTTTCCAATAAATCCTTTGTTGAACTGCACCTCAATTATCACAAATACTGCAGAAGACCTATTGGAACCCGCATTGATCCAAGATTCTCACAGAATTCAGTCAAGTTTGGTGAAGGAAAAATCATGGTTTGGGGTTACATTCAGTATGGGGCGTGTAAAATATCTGCAGAGTGGATGGCAAAATCAACAGCCTGAGGTATCGAGACATTTAGGCAAAGTCTTCGGCGGGATAGCACTCCTCATTCTTCAGCCTCCACATCAAAGTTCCTAAAAGCAAAGAAGGTCAAGGTGATCCAGGATTGGCCAGCCCAGTCACCAGACATGAACATTATTGAGCATGTCAAGGGTAAGATGAATGAGGAGGCTTTGAAGATGAATCCAAAGCATCTTGATGAATTCTGGAAGTCCTGCAAGAATGCTTTCTTTGCCATACCAGATGACCTTATTAATAAGTTATTTGAGTCATTGCAGAGATGTATGGATGCAGTCCTCCAAGCTCATGAGAGTCATACACAATATTAATTATTTTTTCACTGCAACATGGCTTTATAGTCTAGACTTTACATTATTTCTGTTAAGTGACAAGACTTTTTGACTTCGGTTCTGGAGGGCTGGTGTCCTAGAGAGTTTAGCTCCAACTTGCTTCAATACACCTGCCAGAATGTTATCTGGGATAAGCTTGATTAGCTGGTTCAGGTGTGTTTGATTAGGGTTGGAGCTAAACTCTCCAGGATACCGGCCCTCCAGGACTGAGTTTGGACACCCCTGGTCTAAGTAAAGTCAGACCTTATACTGTCCTAATTAAATAAATAAAAATCAAGGCATGATCCTATTTTATTTAGGTATAATAACCATAATCTAGAGGTCTTCTGATACCAAATGATCAACTAGAAGTCAAGTTATTATTTGTTGTTCTTAGAACTTGGATAGACGACTAGACTTTTGTCAGCTAGTGTACATATTTGTAATTCTAATGGCCAAATACTTTATACACGTGAACTTGTATGTTATATATGTAATTTGCATATAGTGCCATATATCAGATTTCTTACATGTTTTCAGATAAAGACACTTTTAACAGCTATAATGCATCTTTGTCATGAGCACTTACAGCAACACAGTTTATTTTTTGTTACAAAAAAACTGCTTTGACCTTCTACCATTTACATTTATTCCCTGTAATATTGTACCCACTCCAAAAATGTGTTGCTCTCCCTCGGGAAGCCAATACGGAAGTAACTGAAACTGCAATTCATCGAAATTCCGCTAGTCCTGGCTGCATAATAGAGCAAATTTCTATTGAGCCCACTGTTAAAATGGCCAACTTTACAGCAGAAAAAAAGGTGTTTACAGCCAGGTACAAAGAACAATTTTGGTTCATATAGCTAATATTACCCTTCATGACAACTGTGAGGGGGTGAATTTTTTTTTAACTCATCCATTTCCTTTATATTAGGTTATATTATTTTTGCATAATTAAGGGCGTGGCCACTTGAGTGACAGCTAGCTCTCGCTGGTCGCCGTCACCTCACCTAAGCTGATTAGCCGCTGATCTCGGCATACTCATCGTATTTTTGTGTTGTTTTATGTGGCTTTATACAGTCAGTTGCCTTTTGAAATTATTTCTTACACTTATCAGATGATATGGCATGCTGTATGCACTTAATTGTGCTCACAAACCATTTACATGGCCTCCGTTTCCCAGGTGAGTGAAATTATATACTTATATACCATCTCTATAAATGTATTTGTTTTATTTAGGCTCATTTATCATTTATAATGTTCTTTAGAGCTGTATGTACTCCAGAATCTGACAGATTGATTAGCTGTAGGCTCTAGAACAGTCATCTGAAGCGTTGTCACACAGTTTTATGCCTGGATTTCATTAATAGCCTTGCATTTACTAACACAGACTATATCTGAAGTGTTTGGAAGTAATTCACACTTTCCTCCTGTTGAAAAATGTCATAAGCACAATGCTTAGTGGTTCAATGCGTAATACATTGAGCCACTAAGCATTGTGCTTATGACGTTGCTTATGAAACAGTGTTTTTAAAGACTAAACATTTTATTGATATAGTATACAACCAAGCACATGTGGTCAGAACACAAACGAGTTGCAGGTAATGAAGTTTTAAGTGTTTCTCCCATAGAAAAGCTTGTCTAAGCAGAATGCCAGCATGTGTCTGTAGCTCCGCTCACGCTCTGCCTCTTTGCCCTTGTATGGTATGCCCCGGTTGGTGCGATGACACGGTGACAAAATGGCGACGGTTGGCCACGCCTACTTATAGCTTCTTTTGGGTTCTTCATAAACCTATGGGTGACGTCAGGATACTACGTCCATATCTTTTACAGTCTATGGTTGAAACTGATGGCTTGTATTGTCTGAATGATTAGCTTCAGTAACGTTGGTAAACAGCTAAAGCATTCATCTGTTTGATTCAACACTTGACCTTCTATTACTAACAACCTCTTGCCTTTTACATACGAAAAAAATGCATTGCTCTGAATGTTTAATACTAACACTTACCTAACACTGTTTTAGTGTCTAAATAGTGTAAAATGTTTAGTGTCTGAAACATTTAGTTTAGTGTATTTTCTGAAAACTGATCTGACAATTTCTGAAAAGTCCCATTGACTTAACATTGGACCAAACTTTGTGACCTCATAACTTTGCACTAGACTGGTATACAGACTTAAGGCTGGGCACATTTACCTCAGACTACCAATCTGCCAATCACTGCTGACCTTAAACTTACTAGCCACACCCTAGCATCCACTTACAACACTCAAGAACTGTCTCATGGACTTCCATTTAAAAAAAAAAAAACTGCCATTGACTTTACTTTGGACATACTAACAACATACCAATCCATACTAACAATATACTAATTCATACTAGCAAACGACTAGCAAGAAACATGCCAATCCATACTAGAAACATGCTAACCTATATGTACTTATCTTTTTACATAGACATATACACTAGATCAGTGGTTCCCAACCTGGTGGTCGCGACCCCCACTAGGGGTCACTAATGATTTTCAAGGGGTCGCCTTTTTTCCCTTTTTTATTTAAGGAAATTAATTTCATATATAAAATAATTCAATTTTGATTATTTGGGGGAAAAAATAAAAAATAGAAAGATAAGACATTTCATTAACGAGAATGTTACAGCGTATCATGAGAGTGGGAACGTAGACCAGAGCTTACATTAGTGAATTTAAAAAAGATGCACCAAAGAGATGATATGGCAAAGCGCCAGGGAGGAGATGAAAATGAATGTGCTAAAAAGAATGCAAGAATTTATTTGGATAGTTATCTTGAATTTGGTTTCATTGAAGCAATGGACAAGGTAAGAATTGAGTGTGTCACCTGTGGTGACAGACTCGTGAATGAAAGCATGAAGCCCTGCAAACTAAAGAGACATCAGAGCACCAGACACCCACAGACAGTTGGTAAACCCAAAAATTTTTTTCGAAGTGTGCGTGTATGCATGTTTCACCTTTTAATAATAAGTTAAACAGATAGATTTGTACATGTTATTTGTACATGATGTTAAATGTGCTGCTGTTAAATTTGCAACAGGTTTTGGGAAAAAAAAGTGCAAACTGTTGTTGATGAAGTCAATATTTTCGAGTTGTTGTTTTTGCATATATTAAACACAACATTAGCTCAATCTTATATGCTATACAGTGTGCGTTTTTTTTTGTGTATGTTTCTGTGTGTGTGTGTGTGGGGGGGGTCTTAAAAAATGTTAGCGTTAAAATAGGGGTCTCCTGGAAAAAAGGTTGGGAACCACTGCACTAGATATCGCATACAGACCCTGAGCATGCATCAATAGCGTCGCCACATTTGTACAGTGCTCCCAAGACAAATGTCATTCAACAGTTACTGCACTTAGACTAAAGTCAATCTGAAGATGCTAGATTTGTACTGGTGTAGCAATGAGCAAACAAAGAAAACAAAGTATAAAGGCTGAACATTTCATAGGTAAGATTGGGTTTTTTGCAATTTTGTATGTTACTTTTATAATGTACTTGAATGTTATGTTAACTTTTTTGCTCAACAAGTAACATTACTGATGATAATTAGTCTCTTACTGCATTGAAGCAAAGTAGCACCAACTCGCACAAAATATGTAGCTTATGCTAGTTTTGTTGAATAAAATTAGCAAACAAGTTTCTGCGGTGCTAGAAACTTGTTTTTTTGTCAGCTAAGTGAAGTAACAGCTAGTTTTTGAAGTAACTTATAAGGGTGTCTGATAACATAACAGTGCCTGCGCCTCAATGTGAATACTGTCCACCCAAAATTATTGAATATTACAAATGTTATACACCATTTAGATCAGAAAGGTGAGAAGCAGGGACATCATGCTCTTTGTTGGCTATGCTCATGTAAAAAAGTGATTAAAAATGTTAATAGTTGTAATTTTAAAAATATTTTTGTAAAACTCTCGATCATAGATCTTGGGCTCTGGATCACCAGTCCTCCACTGCACCTTGGTCCAATGTTCATTTTAAAGTAGCGCTACCCTGTACTAAAATGATGCATTCCTTCCAATAGACAACAAAAGCGTAGACGACATTTAATGTAAAGATCTATGATCCGATTCAATGATCTATACTAATCTAAGCTAAAGTTGCTCATGACCAGGGCTTAATTTAAACCTCATTTTATCTATCCCCCTCCTCACACGCAACCCCGCCCCGCACTCCACTTTCTTCCATGACTTCCCAACCCTTTTCACATTTGTCCGTGACACTCCTTGCCCTGCTCTGCAGCTTTCTTAATTTTTTTTCACGTGACTCCCCAACCCTCTTCACTTTTGTCCGCGACCTCACCCCATCCCCCAACCCCAATCTGTTCCGGGTTCTCGAAATTTACAAATTAAGTAGATGAGCTGAAAGGATTCAATAATGGTAAAACTCAACTGTTTAACTATAGGGAAGTTGTAAATGAGCCTTTTTTCAAAAAAGTGTAGTGTTTCTTTAACAGATTCACACAACATCACATGTAATGTTTACATTAAAGTGCGTAGATGGGGAGCAGCTAGTTTTTTGTGGATTTTTGAATGGATTTAACCATAGATATTTACATTAGATGTCCCCTAAGCTGTTGTTGTCAATTGGAAGGAATGCGTCAATAGAGCCACCTTTTTGGTACAGGGTAGCGCTTCTTTTAAATGAATGTGGGACCAAGCTGTAGTGGAGGACTGGCCATCCAGAGCCATAGACATGTAAAAATATATACATATATCTATGATCAGGAGTTTTCCTGGTGGTCAGTACGCAAATATTTCTTTAAATTACAAAAAATATAATTTTACATCACTTTTCTATATCGATGGATAAGTGACCGGACGGGCTTTCCTAACAAAGAGTGTGTTTGTGTGCATGGAAATGTATTATCCTCCCTCCCTGTAAAATCTGATCTAATCCATGTCCTTACACACACATGTGAGGTCCTGCTTTCACTTCTAATGCTAACAGAGAAAGTGATTAGTTTGTGAATGAATCTCTATTATGAACGACTCATGTGAACCATCAATATCCCTGCGTCTCAATGTGCATATCCACCTTTCTGATCTAAATGGTGTATAACATTTGTAATATTCAATAATTTCAGGTGGACAGTATTCACATTATGGCGCAGGCACTGTTATGTTATCAGGCACCCTTATAAGTTACTTAAAAAATTAGCCGTTACTTGTGCCTGCGCCTCAATGTGAATACTGTCCACCCTAATTTATTGAATAGTACACATGTTATACACCATTTAGTTCAGAAAGGTGAGAAGCAGGGACACCATGCTCTTTGTTGGCTATGCTCATGCGGTCACTTATCCATCAATGTAGAAAAGTGATGTAAAATAATAATATTAGTAATTTAACAAATATTTGAGTAAAACTCCAGATTATAGATCTTGGGCTCTGGATCACCAGTCCTCCACTGCACCTTGGTCCCATGTTCATTTCAAAGTAGCACTACCCTGTACTAAAATTAAGCATTCTTTCCAATAGACAACAAAAGCGTAAATGACATTTAATGTAAAGATCTATGATTCGATTCAATGATCTATACTAAGCTAAGCTTAGTATAACAGAGGGAGCGACTAGTTTGTGAATGAATCCCTATTATGAACGACTCATGTGAACCATCGATATTCCAACGTCTCAAAGGCGCAGGCACTGTTATGTTATCAGGCACACTTATAAGTTACTTCAAAAACTAGCCATTACTTCATTTAGCCAACAATAATACAAGTTTCTGGCACTGCAGTGTCTTGTTGTCATATTTCATTTACATTCTTTGTTGATTTTATTCAACAAAACTAGCATAAGCCTTGAATTTACTGCAAGTTGGTGCTACTTTGCCTTATTGTCAGTGCAGTAAGAGACTATATTTTCAACAATAATGCTACTTGTTGAGCAGTAAAGTTTATAACATACAAAAATGTAAAAAAAACTCAATCTTACCTATGAAATGCTCTGCCTTTATGCTATGTTTTCTTTGTTTGCTTATTGCTTATTTTTTGTCCTAGGAGCACTGCACAAATATGGCAGCAGTATTGACGCAGGGTCTGTATGCGATATCTAGTGTATATATCTATGGGATTTAACCACCAAAAAAAGCAATCGGATGTTGGGAATACTCTGGAAGACTCCATTTAGACCTGTATTTAGCACTGTCCACTTGTAATCGGATAGACAAAAATACGTTTTAATATCATACGTAAACATGGCCTGACCGTCTGCATGGATTGGAATAGGGTCAGGGGTTCAAACTGTTTATCAAGAGTTACAGTAGAAACTCAGCTGAAGGATTACATGAGGCCTTTCCGCAGATTATTTAGGTATTTTAAGGGTTTTGAAAAGCCAGATGTTGACTCTAGTTAAAGGTGAAGCGTGTTTTCTGTAAAGAACCATGAATAAGTGTTTAATGCAGAGGATTTATCAAATTCCACTGTCAGCGTGTAGACTCGAGACTGCCCACAGATGTAGGGTTTTAGTTAATGTGACGTATTTCAGATTGAAACAGAATATTCGATGAGAGAGAAAGAGAGAGAGAAAAAAACCTATGGGGAATGGATTGAACAAGTTATTAAATTTTGATGAAAGATTATGAAGCCAAATCTTTTTTTTCTTCTTGTTAGGACCAGGGGGTGTGTCTAGGCAAAGCCCTGAATATTTTTAAAGCAGCATATGTTACTTTAAACTTTTAAACTTTACGCTTAAAAAAAGAGATTTTCCTTCATTCTTTTAATGTATGCGCCATCTTTGCTGCAAGTAGGTACTGCAACTGAAAACACTGTAGAAAAGTATCTCAAAGACATGAATCGTTAAATGGAAAAATACAACAACATTGCAATTGTAAGTGTTACTGTTTTGTTCAAATTATTTTTAGAATTTGTATCTTTTTCATTACTGTGCTACAGCAATGCAATAAACTTTTAATTAGATTTTTAACTATATTTCTTTGTGAAAGCAGTATGTTTTTTGCATGACAGCTGAAACTGACAACCCTTCCCAGTGCAATATCTCATTTTGAGTCCCTCACGGCAATAATGAAACTCCAGGCACAAGTGAGGATTTCAGGAATAATTGTGAATTTGTTTCCAGGTGTATGCTGGATAATTATTTAGCATGATCAATTAAAGGTGCAGTAGGTGATGTTTCACAATGCTTAACCGGGTAGCATAAATCTCTGAACCACAGTCCTTCCCCTGCAGTCCAGAGCCACGCCTCCTGAAATACGAGCATGCGCACGTTAAAGATGACAGCAGAACCCTCTCATGTGTTGAGCTAAAACAGCTAGTGTCTGGCCTTATTACTAAGCCATATTTACATGCTATTTCTGACTGAATATTCAGAGTAGCATGGTAAACAATAAAGGGCCGTCATTGTTCAAAAATGAACTAAAGTGATGTGAATATAAAACCATCTTCAATTTAATTGGATGAACATTTTTTTGTCTTACCCAGAATATAAAAATACATATAAATACATTTAGATCATTCACTTTAATCAATACTATTGGAATGTGAAGAGACTTTCATCCAGCGCAACATGTATCTGAAGACAATCACCAACTGCACCTTTAATAAACGGCGCTGAACAGCGTGAAACGGCGCTTAAATGTAAATGTATTGCTATTTACAGTGCTATTTATTTGACTAGTTACATATTATAATACTAGTTACATTACAAAATATTACCTATTTTCCTTTTATGTGCTTTTGGTTTCATTCATGTTTATGTAGTAATGAAATGTGTGTTAAAATACAGTGCGCTTAATTAGTTTCGCATCACGAAAATTATATTTCATACAAATTAGCCATTATTTTTGTTTAAACAATGTACCTGTGCGCAATTATACCAGGGCTAAAAACTAGTTAATCTGAATAATTTAGTCAGGTCACACTAATGATGTGTAAAACACCATTGGGCTCTATTGCAGCTCTCTACACAATAAGACTAGGAATGTGTTTTAGAAACTTAATAAGTGTGGCTAATGCAATACAAACTCAATTTGATCTCAGTCTTACTCTGAGGAATGAATCGAGCGCTCCGTTCTCCATGAACTCTGTGACGATGAGGACCGGACAACTCCTGGTCAGGACGCCCTCCAGATGGATGACGTTAGGGTGGTCAAACTGGCCCATGATGCTGGCCTCGCTGAGAAAGTCCCGCCTCTGGTGCTCAGTGTAGCCCGCCTTCAGCGTCTTGATGGCCACGGTTGTTTCCTTTCTGCCAGCCTGTTTGAGTCGACCCCGACAAACTTCCCCGAACTCTCCTGAATGAGGGGAACAGAGGAGGAAAAGGGGGGGGGGGGGGGGGGAGGGGCGTGAGGATTATTGGTTTGAGCTCAGGATCAAAAATCATTCGAGGGAAGAGCTGGTGGTGAAAGAGAAATGAATGTTCAGGGTCTGAATAAGCAGGGGGCTGATGGAGAGAGGGGGTGAACGAGGAGTTTAGGGACACATTGCGGAGAGGGAGGAGACAGGAATTTAAGGCCTGTGGGAGTTTTGGGTCTGGTTTCTGGATGCGATGGTTGGGAGTGAGGAGGAGGGATGTGATTCAGATCATAAAACAACAGGAGTGTTCAAGCACGAGATCGGGGATCAACAAACAAACAAAACATAAATGAGTAAGCACAGAACAGCAAGCAGCACAGAACAGCAAGCAGCATGCATATGGTTAGTTACAGAATAAACTCTCTCTTGGATGTGAGATACATATAATATAATATGTATATATATATATATAATATATATATATATTAGTTTTTATTATAATTGGTGTGTTATTAAAATCAGGCTTTTTCAAGGACTTTTTAAAATCACTAATAATTTTAAATTGGGCCCCTTAATTCACACTTGCAGGAAATTTAGCACCATGCAAGTCCTTTTTGTACGTAACTTTTCACTTGCACTTAATATTTACATTTCTTCTTTACATTAAAATGTCATAGCAATGATGATGCTTTGAATGTGTCAAAATGTTGACCATTTTAAACAGTCATGTTCAAAGAACTTTAATACAATTAGTTGAATTCTATACTGGCAATAGTCAAATGTGGTTTCTGAAGTATTGATAAAATGCATGATTTGTCATAGTTCTTGCATAGGATAAATAAAGGATAAATAATTACATATTTAAATAAAGGATTTCTTCATTTTTCGTTCAGTTTTTAAAAGCAGCACAGTACAATTGTTGAAATAACGCCAAACATTTTAAATTCAAGCACTTTCAAAGACTTATGTTTGTTTTAAAGTCGTTTCCAGGCCTTGAATTCACATCTGTGAAATTCAAGTGCTTTCAGAAAGCACGAGAACCCTGCGAAATGTTCCAATTAGAATGTAATGTAACTAGTAAACAACCATAGCAGTTGTTTTGTCCTCTAAAATAAGACAGAATTGAATTTTGGCACTTTATATTTACATTTGAAGCTTCGATTGAGATTTTAGAATTAAGCTTGGAGTGTCTGTGGTCATATTATATAAAGTCAAAGTCCTAAAAATAGGGTCTTTTTTGCCTTTGTATGAGTAACTCAGCATTGCACATTTTTTTGCATATAAAAAGGTGTCTGGTGCATACGGAGAGGAAAAGAGATGAACTACTTGTCAGGAGTACAACCGAATTCACCATCGAGAGGCGGCGTAATAATTTCTGTTGGAGAATTCTGCTTGCACAATATAAAATTAATAAAGTAACCCAAACCTTATGGTCCGTTCACATCAGAAGCGGATGATGCGTCAATCGCGAGTGATTTACATGTTAAGTCAATGGAAAGATGAGAAAAGACATACTGCGGTGCGAATTTAGTTGTGACGTGAATTTGACGTGTGATTCGCTCGAGTTGGAAAATCTGAACTTTAGCAGATATTTGCGCCGGGTTAATCAATCGTAAGCTTGCTCTTGTAGGGGCATGATTATGACGTAGCACCTGTTGCTGGTGTCCCGAGGGGCAATTCTTTTTTGGACACCGGACAACAGTTCATCAAACTGGGCTCAGCTCAGTCTGAAGCACTGCTAAAAGCTTTTATCATGCAGGTATAGTTTCTGGAGGAGTTGATGAACTCACAAACCTGGGTGCACCTCTAAAAGGATCTAGTGCACTCAGACACAACGCCAAACGAATATACACTGTTTTTTAGCCTCCCTAAAGCATATAAAGCACAGCAACTGTCTCAATGAAATCCATGCTAGCCATTTAGCAATGAAGCTAGAGTCACCGGGCAGACAGAAGTCCTGCCCATGATGCGAATATATTGTGAAGTGAATTTGACGAATGAAGCTTAAAATGTTCACGCGTCTATTTACGCGCAAAATCGCAATTTATTTGCATGTGCGTCTGGTGTGAACACAGCATTAGAGATTGATAGCTCTTCCCCTTTCACTAAGTGAGTGCATGAAGTATTCGATATTCACTTTTTTTATTTATTTTAAGTGCACTTAACATTTTTTGAATTTTCAGTGAGAATGGACTACTATTTCTACAACAAAATGGAGCAGAATAGTGCAGAAGGATGCGATTTGGGACACAACTAACTAATGTGCTACATTTTCATGTCAAATCTGGCTACTTAAGCAAAACCAGTTTGAAACTATTCCTATGAGGAATGTCAAGAAAATGCAAGCAAAACTTGAATCTGTTGTATGTTTATGAAACATTTGATATTGGAGGTTAGCTAATTTTTATTAATGCAGATTTTGCTTTAATACATTTGTAATACTTGAAAATGTGGTTTACCTGCTCCAATGACTTCTTCTATCTTCACACATGAGATGTCAATTTCTCGGGCAAACTCATGAACTGCCTCGTTCGGGTCCTCGTAGGTGAAAGGGTCAATGTAAACTTTTACACCAGGGGATACTAAAACAAAGAAGTCAAGAGATATTATTTTCCCAACTTTTTTAATATAACAAACTATGCTGTTAAATGTTTTTCCAGATATTAAACACCTCATGTACTAATAACAAAATAAATCAAATGTCTAAGTATAAAGCATTACATTCAAAATATCACATTGGGACTTGAATCCTATTGCTTTTAATAAAAAAATGTAGAAAGACAAATAATTTTAACAAAAGTTATACTGAAAAAGAGACTAATATTGTCTTAATGACTGCTATACCATCACCGGCCACTTTTTTTAGGTACAACTGCTCATTAACATAAATTTCTAATCAGCCAATCATATGGCAGCAACACAATTTGTTTAGGTATGTAGACATGGTCAAGACGATCTGCTGCAATTCAAACCGGGCATCAAAATGGAGAAGAAAGGTAATTTAAGTGACTTTGAACGTGGCATGGTTGTTGGTGCCAGACAGGCTGGTCTGAGTATTACAGACACTGCTGATCTACTGGGATTTTCACGCACAACCATCTCTAGGGTTTACAGAGAATGATCTGAAAAAGAGAAAATATCCAGTAAGCGGCAGTTTTGTGGGTGCAAATGCCTTGTTGATGCCAGAGGTTAGAAGAGAATGGCCAGACTGGTTCCAGCTGATAGAAAGGCAACAGTAACTCACTCGTTACAACCGAGGTATGCAGAAGAGCATCTCTAAATGCACAGCGCGTTCAACCTTGAGGTGGATGGGCTACAACAGCAGAAGACCACACCGGGTGCCACTCCTGTGGGCTAAGAACAGGAAACTGAGGCTACAATTTGCACAGGTTCACCAAAATTGGACAATAGAAGATCGGAAAATAGTTGCCTGGTCTGATGAGTCTCGATTTCTGCTGCAACATTCAGACGGCAGTGTCAGAATTTGGCATCATAAACATGAAAGCATGGATCCATCCTGTCTTGTATCAACAGTTCAGGCTGGTTGGTGGTGGTGTAATGGTGTGGGGGATGTTTTCTTGGCACACTTTGGGCCCATTAGTGCCAATTAAGCATCGTGTCAACACCACAGCCGACTTGAGTAGTGATGCTGACCATTTCCATCCCTTTATGAACAACAGTGTACTCATCTTCTGATGGCTACTTGCAGCAGAATAATGCGCCATGTCATAAAGCACAAATCATCTCAGACTGGTTTCTAGAACATGTCAATGAGTTCACTGTACTCAAATGGCCTCCACTGTCACCAGATCTCAATCCAATAGAGCACCTTTGGGATGTGGTGGAACGGGAGATTCGCATCACGGGTGTGCAGCCGACAAATCTGCAGCAACTGCATGATTCTATCATGTCAATATGGATCAAAATCTCAGAGGAAAATTTCAAGGCAGATCTGAAGGCAAAATGGTGTCCAACGTGATACTAGTAAGGCGTACCTAACAAAGTGGCCGGTGAGTGTATAAAGTTTTAAAACTTCTTAAACTACATATCTTTACCCATTTTCATGTATAAAATATTTGTTCATTTAAAATATTTTACATACTTTTATATACTTGTTTCATTTTTCATGCATATTTACATTTAACAAACTAAACATTTGCATTTTTACATAAGCATTTAGCATTCTTTTATTATATACTATATACAATATACAGAGAGAGTAGATTTAATATAGATGTATACTATATCTATCCACCAATTAATTTCTTACAAATATGTTTCATCATATTCACAAGCTTTCTCTCTCTCAACAGCAATAAATATGTATAGCAAGAAAGATTTCCAGCAAACACTGTGTGCAGAAGATAAACTCACCGTACTGCTGCAGTTTTTCAGTGTATTCCAGCTCTGATCCAGTACGCTGCCGTCTGTAACCAGATTATACACACACCGAGAGTCTGGCTTAAGACTGGATTTACACAATGCAGCCCCACAAAAAAATAAATAAATAAAAAAATGTAACTGGGACACCTTGTGAAGGAGAACAATTGAGTGTTTTAGATACTTCATATGCTTCAATAATCAATTACGTCAGTCAATACTCGATATTTCACTAGATATTTTTCAAGATGCTTCAAGATTCAGCTTAAAGTGGCTTAACTAGGTTAATTAGCTAAGTTAGGGTAAATAGACAAGTCATATAACAGCGGTTTGTTCTGTATACAATGAATAAAAAAAAACATTGCTTAAGGGGGCTGATAATATTGACCTTAAAATGTAAAAAAAATGAAAACTGCTTTTATTCTAGCTGAAATAAAACAAATAAGACTTCCTCCAGAAGAAAAAATATTATAGCAAATACTGTGATAAATGTATTGCTCTGTTAAACATCATTTGGAAAAAATTGATAACAGGAGGGCTAATAATGTTGCTTTCAATTGTACATATTTCAATTGTACATACAATCAACATACAGTATCTGTTTATAAGCTTCAATCATCAATTAAGTCTCTCAAATTGCGTCAAAAGTTCATTGCATCAATCAAAATTGATTCATTTTTGATCAAGACCTTTAGATTTTCCCCCATCTGCGACTAATTGCTATACGCTACATGTAGGTTTCAAAAGGAGGGTCACCAAAACAAGCTGTGCGAAAGATCAACCGTCAAGACTGTCATGCCGTCGCCTTTAACCAGGACTGCTCCATTACACGGTTCATATAAGACAAAATATAGGTTCTGCTCCGAAAGCACTAAGTCAATTAACACCAAATGATAGGTTGAATCCTTAGCGGGGAACAAATAACGTACATGCTAATCGGCGCTTGGTTCACGCTTGTATCAAGTGTCTGAAGACAGAGAACGGTGTATTTAAATCTCAGCTTTCTCATTAGGATCTTTTTGTTTCGCTAACTCTGCATAAGTAGCGTGTTTGAAAGGAAAAACGGGAGCAAAGGGGCCTATTGGAATTCGCCATCTGTGGGATTCCTTTTGTCTCCTGACCTGCGCTAACAATGACGCCTGCTGCTAATTAGCATCTCATCTCCAATTTAAATGTCAGAAGGAAAAGAATGACGCGCGCACACACACACTCACACACAAAGAACACATTAGGATACTCGCGCAGAGGGCATGAATGAAAGAGAAGAAAGAGCTTGAAGCGAAGAGGAGGAGACGCTTTGGCACAACAAGGCGGTCACAGTCAAGAAGAATGTGTCAAATAGACACAGTGGCAGTCGGCCGTCTCTGGAGTGATTGGCAACGACCCAGTCTTCGCTCGGATCTGGCCGAAGTGAGCATCTTGCGAGAGTCTCATAAATATCCCACGTCAGACGCACTTTGAAGTCTGTTTTCTTTCGGATCTCATTTTGCTGTTGCGCCGCTGAGTTGGTTTGACATTGAGCACTGAGGCATTGAAACGAAAAACAACACAAATAGCCCTCTGCTCAATCAACATCAAATCTGAATGGATCCTGTTTACTTTCTTACCACAAGTTCCTGGTCTAAAGACGCAAGTGACATTAGCAAAATAGCCAGGACATTTTGTGATCACAAATCAAAAGCATGCCTGTTTTCTAAATACAGAGTACAAATGTTCAAACCAAGCAACTTTCTGAATCTGTTCAACCAAGTTATAGAAGAATATATTGTGAAATCGGCCAGAGTGAATTCTCTGGTCCAGATTAAATTTACAGGGTTTTTGCAGATCAAGTCAAATTAAAAACTTTTAAGAACGTAATGTATTAAATTTTAGACTTATACAGGGCAAAAACTAAGGGCCCTATTATACACCCGGCGCAATAAGGCGCAAGACAAGTATAGCGCGATTTGTTGCTATTTTCAGACCAGCGCAACTGTAATTTTTACGTTTTGCGCCACGTTGTTTAAATAGTAAATCCATTTGCCCCACTTTGTTGACTCATGTGTGTGCTGGTCTGAAAAGGAGGTGTGTTAAGGCGCATTGTTGGCGCGTTGCTATTTTGAGGAACTGAATTAGACCGTGCTATTGACCAACTAAAAGCTGATGTAAAGTCCAGCGCAGAGTGCATTAGTTATGCACCTATGCAGGTCCAAATGCTTACGCATTGCTTAATACACACAGAATGCACAGCAATATACAAATATCTTTACATATAAACACAATTAAAGGATTAAAATATTACAAAAAATATTATTTTCTACATGAATATAAAAACCACTACCTCCATGCTTTATTCACCTCGGGGGGTGGGCTTTTTTTAGTTTATGCATGACAATTTGCATTTGTATAATATTATTATTAGTAGTAGTAGTATTTGCATATTTGTTTTAATAAAAACAAGTTTAGACTTGTCCACCTGTCGGGTTTTGGAGACATACAGTTTTTCTTTTTTAAATATATTCCCAAATGATGTTTAACAGAGCAAGAAAATTTTCACAGCATGTCTGATAATATTTTTTCTCCTGGAGAAAGTCTTATTTGTTTTATTTCGGCTAGAATAAAAGCAGCTTTAAAAAAAAAAAAAAAAAAAAAACACTTTTAAGGTCAAAATTATTAGCCTCTTTAAGCTATTTTTTTTCAATAGTCTACAGACCAAACTATTGTTATACAATAACTAGCCTAATTACCCTAACCTGCCTAGTTAACCTAATTAACCTAGTTAAGCCTTTAAATGTCACTTTAAGCTGTATAGAAGTGTCTTGAAAAATATCTAGTCAAATATTATTTACTGTCATCATGGCAAAGATAAAATAAATTAGTTATTAAAAATGAGTTATTAAAACTATCATGTTTAGAAATGTGTTGAAAAAATTCTTCTCTTCGTAAACAGAAATTAGGCAAAAAATAAACAGGGGGGCTAATAATTCAGGGGGGCTAATAATTCTGACTTCAACTGAATGCATCACCATAGGGACATAAGAATAGGAGGTGTGTTTGGATATAACTATATGTGTTTTGGTATTTTTGACCACACGTCGTTATTATTGTTCATTTATTATTTTGCTGGAAATTAGAACTGAATTTATAAATAGTTTTAAAACAGAACTTATCAAGCTAAATTAAATATGTAGGCTAATGGATGTCTTTAGAGTTTCCACCGTTTCCTTACTCCATGAAAGTAAAGGAGTAAAGAGTAAAAATAAAGAGAAATTAAAGAGGCCGAATGGAGGAGGCTCGTTCTTTATCCTTGCGCTGCAGATGGTCTGTTTAACTGTATTCTCGCTAGTGAAGCATTCAGTTTTTCCACTTACAAAGTCTGCCATGTAAACAGCAAATGCACCATGGCCCGACACAACTGACTCTTAAAGGGATTGGGAGATGAGACTCTGATTGGTTTAATGCACGTTATGCTCGAAAACACACCCATAACTCATTAAGAGAATTTAAAGTGGATTCAGACACACTCGTAATGCTTTTACGCCATTCGCTTTAGACTTTAAGCCTAGATCGTTAAAATAGAGCCCTATTTTTTTTTGTACTTGCCCCATTAAAATAAAAATATATAATTCTTTGCCACATATTTTACCTAATGTGTCAAATCAAGCAAACTCTAGTTATATACATATACTTTTTTTCAGCATTACTAGTTTTTAGTGACGGAAATGGCAAATTTCACACAAAAGTTTTTACCCTCACTTGAGGCAGTTTTTGGGCAGTTAATACAAATAATTGTAGATGGAAATGCATTTGTATCTGTTGGTTACTAGGTTACCAATACTACAGTGAGCTGCTCTAACAATTTCATGGAAATGCTCCTAATTTGCATTTGGGATTTTTTATTTTCATGCAAACTTTGAAGAGTAGGGCTGGACGATTAATTGAATTTAAATTTTAAATGCGGTTGAGCAAAGCTGCTATTTTCATGCGCATTTTGTCAGGGAAACATGGTGTGACCGGTAATAAATTTCCACAGAAGGCAAGAGGGCGCTCTCATGAAAACGCCAAATGCCCACGAAGAAACCCTGGAAAATGGCTATAGGGGTTGCTTACAGGGTTTCTGCAGATCAAGGCAAATTTAAGACTTTTTAAGAATGGAATTTCAGACTTACACAGGACAAAACATTAAGTTTTGTATCTATTTGCCACATTAAAATCAAATTTAGTTATTTCTCAGCCACATAGTATTTTACATAATGTGTCAAAACAAGCAGATTCTAGTTAGATACATATATTTATACTACTTCTGTAATAAATTTCCTCCAAAAGGCAGGAGGGCGCTTTCACGAAAATACCAAATGCCCACGAAGAAACCCTGGAAAATGACTATAGACTATCAAATAACAATTGGGAACGTTCTGAGATCTGCTTTCTTGTCTGTCACTGTACTGTTTATCTACATGACACGCAGGTGAAGACTAAATTACACCCATCAGAGCGATCTCTGTGGCTCTGACACACACGTAGGAATGGTGGGCGGAAAGAACCAGCTCATTTGCATTAAAGACACAGGCAATAAAAACAGCTACGATGTCCTAACAGTTCAAATTTCCAATAAACACAAAGGTATACTAAAAAATCTGATAGGTATTTTGAGCTGAAACTTTAGACACATTCTGGAGACACAAAAGACTTATCTTAAATCTTGAAAAGGGGCAAAATAAGGCATTTTAGGACACCCTGAATTTAACGGAAATGACTCGGAATATAAGTATTTACATTTTCATTGGCTATAATAACATAAGATAAAATGACGTTACATTAAAGAAACAAAACATAAATTATAGACATAAAACATTTGCGAATAAGACAGCATTTCCATCCAACGCGTCTGAGAGAACAAAGTCCTCACTTCCTGATAAACTGGTGCCAAATATCAAAATAAAAGTGAATTTACTGCAGTAGGAGAAGCCAATCTGGGCCTTGTTTCTTATAATAAAAAGACAAAGGCAAAGACGAAACACTGTTCTAAGAAATAATAACACTGAAAGACTTTGATGATGGAATTTTTAGAATGACCAAAGCAACAATTTATATGTTGTGCAGTGTGGTTGGTCTGATGATTTGAAAAGTTTCTTTTAAATCACATGAAATAAATAAGACTTTTCAGATGCGCATACTAGAATTTATGCACCAAATGTGTTTCCATTATAGTTTGTGCATTTTTTTCTCTAATTGGATAAAAAGTTCATTAATTTTGTCCTCATTTTGTAAATGTATGCATAGCTTGACATTTCTATTAAGCATTTTTCATGCGCTAGTCCAAAATCTGCATAAAAAATATGTGGATGGAAACACAGCTATGTATAGTTCATCAGAATCTGTGAAAAAGGAGCTGGATTTCATCCACCAAAATTGCAGTAAATGTAATGTAACAGTGCATAATTCATCACCACACATATTCTAAATAAAGAGGGAAAAAGGGTCATTTTGACTCCACTTAAGCTACATTTTGTCCTCATTAAACCTGTTTTAGTTACAAACAAGTCGCGTTATGAAAGCGAAATGATTTTGTGTTGATGTTTTGAAGAAGTTTAATCGTTGAACGTTCGATGATAATTCTTACCTCAGGCAGACAACAGCGATGACTATCATGGCAAGGATGACCACAAATCCAGCTGAAGCAGAGCCCACAATGAGAGGCAGCAGATCCTGTACGGAGCGCTCGGGGTCATCTGTCGGATGAATTTAGAATATTTAGAAAAAAACTGCAAAATATGCAAGGCTTCGGTTCATATGAGCAGTTTCAGACGTAACTGTTGACACGCTGTAGGAGTATAGAGCTATAAAATGAATATGGATGGCAAAGCTCAGATCATATAGACTTGGAAGAATCTGATGTGAAATGACTCACATATATATTGAAATCTTTGACAGACGAAACATTTTGGAAGTGTTTTTCTCAGGAGAGGAATCAGAGAGGCAGGAGATTTACGCTAAGCAGCCTAGGAGAAACACCTTCGATATTACACTTAAAATTACATGGTTCATGGTTTCATAAAAAACTTCCAAAGAACTTCTTTTGTGTAATTATTTTTTATTTTATTTTATTTATTGTAAAAGTCTACTTTTACAATTTGACGCAATCAAACCATTTCAGAAATGTTCTAACCAACAGGACCATGTGAGTAGGCTACAATGGACTGATTTCACGCCATTATTAACAGCGAAATCGAGGCTGCAGTGGGAAGAAACTTGGAAGTATCGCCTGAGTCACACATAAATATTTTGTATCTGGCTGTATATCTTAGCGAAGAGAAAGTGACACAAATTTATAATTGCACTGCCTTCCGAGTGACCCGAAGGTCCGTTCTGAATGAATAGTGAAAATAAAAAGGGATATTTGACCTAATTTTCAGCTAAGTTAAGGGAAATGGCACTACTTAGCTAACGTTTTCTTTCCCAAACACACATTTAATGCCATTTATCAAACTCAAGATAATGAACTGATTCTTTCACTATATTAGACTTACCAAGATTAAAAATTTTAGTACTGAAAAAAAAAAACGCCCATTTCCCGTTAACATCAAAGTATGGTGGATGGAGTTCTTAAACAGCGGCACTGATTTGCCATTGTGTTCACGTGCTCAACAGAAATGACTATGATTGGCTGTGAAGGTCATCAGTTCACTAAACTCACCACTGTTTATGGAGTGCAAACACAGACGAGCGATCCGCTGATGGATCGACTGATCTTCACGGCTTTAAAACGATCCAACGCCGGTCTATGTGTGTTTTCAATCTGTGAAGAGCGGTGAACTGATAACCTTCACAGTCATTCTGTTAAGCAGTGGTGAATACTACGGCAAATCAGTGGTGTTAATGAGCGCGCTCAGCAGTGCTTAAATGTTAGCGGGAAATGGACGTTTTTAAAACTTCAGTACTGGGACAACACTGTTACAGACAACACGTAGATGTGCTACAGAGGACTGCAGTGTTTTATTGCTCACCGGGTTACATAGGCTGAAGCAGGGAAGCGTCCCCACGGTGTTTACCCGCTGCCATGAACTGAAGCCTAGGAGGACACTTCAGCATAGTACTCTTAAAGAGATTGTGATGTTGTTTGATGCCTAATCTGCTTTTAATTGTTTAAATTAAACTAAACGGAATGATATTAAAGTGATGTTTACACAATATCTGCATTTTGAAGTCGCAGCAACCACTGGAGGTTTGTAGTACACAGCACGTTGTTGATACGTTTACAGTGCTGATCCTATACTTCCGGGTTTCTTCCCTTCGCAGCCTCGCTTTCGTGTTTTCAAATGGCGGTCGCGTGAAATAAGTGTATTCTTAATAAATTATCTACTAAATATTAAAGCCATTAACTTATGCTATACTGTATATTTTTGTTTTCACAAGCTTTAGAGACGCAACGTATATTCCACTTTCAAATAATAGGTCACCTATAGCTTTCGTCATAAGCCACTGCTGCTTAAGATGGCATTTATTGTTTTCAACGTGCACTGCGAAGGTAACAATTGTCAATATGAAGATAGCTAAAAATGAATTGTAAAAAATACATTGAAGGCAAATTACACCTAAGAGACATAACTTTAATGCTTTTTTTTTTTCCCTTTTAATCATTCCAAGTTTAAATGTTGGAATGTTCGAAAGGAATAGGGGGATAACTGGGAATAGAACACAACCAGGAACTATATTTCTAACTACACAGGATATACACAAAAATCTGAGTGAAATTCAATACTTCTTAAGACCTTTTTAAGACTCCTTCCATATATTTTAGGACCTCATAACCATTTTAGGCTTCAACCAGTAACGTTAGTGACATTTTAACTTGCAGTAAATTTACAAAATACTGATTGTAAGAAACTAATCTTAAACTAAAATGTTATTATACTGAATAAAAATGTTAATCCGGCAGGTGGCGCCTATAGAACTGCAGAAATAACGATGTTGCCTTGGTTACTACAGTAAACAAAACAGCGTGATGTCAAATATAGCAGGTCTTTTACGATTTTATAAACTGCATGGCACCCCAATATTTATAGCTTAAATTCAAGCAAACTTACAACATTACATTGTACTATCAAAAATAACTTTTATACTATTTAACGGCGCACACACTATGCTATCTGAACTGTGCCCAGGTGCGTTTCCCACTTCGTTTGAGAAGTGTGAGAGCTGTGAATCGGGCTCAGGTGTGGTTCAGTTGGCCGGCCCTGGCCCAGTTGGAAGAGTTGTGCCAGAGCGTGGTTCACTTGGGCTTTGGCGCGGTACGCTTGTAGTTTGAGTGCAAAGCGCGCCTGAGCCCAAAACTGAAGACGAGACATGACTTTTAAGGGACTGTTTCATATGGAATATGGATTTATTAATCATTCTTACTGTTCAATCAACGCAAACTGTCGTAGTTTATTTAAGACGCAATCCCCTCACTGCACGTTAGATGCACCTTCAGCAAACCTCCTAAAACCTGCAGCACGAGGACTTTTATAATTATTTATGAGCGTCAAAATGGCAGATCTGTTCAGCGAAATATTTGACTGCGCGTCACTGCATATCAATCGACTAAAATGATACAACTAAAGAAATCTTCTCTGTGCTGAGCGAGAGCGCTTCTCATCTGTTAAACTGACCAGCGCATCATCGATGACGGCTGATTTTTAGGGGTGCAACCATTAACAATTTATATGATTTATTTATGAGATTATGTGCTACCTTAGCAATTTTAGACGGACTATTCTCAATAATACTTGTAAAGGAAACATATATAGGTCCTATATGTGACGTTTAAATATATTTCAATTAATAGACAAGTGCATGTTTTTTTGCAAAACAAGCGTGCGAGGCCGCCGAGGCAGAGGGGGGGCAATCGTGTTTTGACCCCGCGGAGACCCTGTCCCCTGTCTACAGATGTAGTTGGAACGATGGATTTGGGAAACAGCAAATCAACAAACTATGTTTGCAACGACGGAACTTGCGACCTTAGTTGGCTAACGATGGTTTTCAGAAACACACTCCAGGCTGATGTTCAATCAACAGATCAGGGGTGCAACTACAGTGAGGGAAATAAGTATTTAATCACACTGTGATTTTTCAAGATCTCCTACTTAGAAAAAGAAAGTTTGAAAAGAAAGTTTTCAGTATAGGTGCAATTCCACTGTGAGAGACAGAATCTAAAAATAAAAATGCATAAATCACATTGTATGACTTTTTAACAATTTATTTGTAAATTACTGTCAAATAAGTATTTGATCACTTGCTTTTCAGCCAAATTTCTGACCCTCAAAGACCTGTTATTTTGCTTTAAAATAGTCCAGCTACACTCTGCTCATGATTCTAATTTAGTAGCACTTGTTTGTCATTAAGACACCTGTGCACTCTACAATCAGTCAAAAGTCTAAGTAGCAACATGGCCAAAACCAAAGAGCTGTCAAAAGACACAAGAGATGAAATTGTAGACTTTCATAAAGCTGAAACTGCTACGGGGCAATTGCCAAGAAAGAGCAACTGTTGGAGCAATTGTCAGAAAATGGAAGAGGTTAATGATGACTGTCAATGTCCTTCAGACTGGGGCCCCACGGAAGATCTCTCCTCGTGGGGTATTAATGATGCCAAAAATGGTCTAGAATCAGTCCAGAATTATGCAGGAGGAGCTGATCAATGTCGTGAAGAGAGCTAGGACCACCGTTTTCAAGGGTACTATCAGTAATACAGTAAGATGTCATGTTTTAAAACCATGCATTGCACGGAAGGTTCCCTGAAAGTCACGGAAAGTCCTGTGGTCAGATGAGACCAAAGTAATACTTTTTGGTCTTAACTCTATTCACCGAATTTGGAGGAAGAAGAATGATGTGTATCATCCCAATAATACCATACCTACAGTGAAGCATGGGGCTGGAAGCATCATGCTCTGGGGTGTTTTTCTGCACAGGGGACAGAATGACTGCACTGTATTAAGGAGAGGATGAACGTGGCCATGTATTGTGAGATATTGGGCAAAAACCTCCTTCCCTCAGTCAGAGCATTAAAGATGGGTCGTGGCTGGGTCTTCCAACATGACAATGACCCAAAGCACACAGCCAGGAAAACCAAGGAGTGGCTTCGTAAGAAGCATAACAAGGTTTTGGAGTGGTCTAGCCAGTTTTCAGATCTAAATCCAATAGAAAATCTTTGGAGGGAGCTGAAACTCCATGTTGCTCAGCGACAGACCTGAAACCTGACAGATCTAGAGAAGATCAGTGGGCAAAATCCCTCCTTCAGTGTGTGCAAACCTGGTGAAGAACTACAGAAACCCTTTGACCTCTGTAATTGTTAACAAAGGCTTCTGTACTAAATATTAAAAATGCTTGAATCAAGAGATCAAATACTTATTTGATACAGTAATTTACAAATAAATTGTTAAAAAATTATATAATGTTATTTCCTGATTTTTTTTAGATTCTGTCTCTCACAGTTGAATTGTAATTATGCTGAAAATTCCAGACCCCTCCATGATTTCGAAGTAGGAGATTTTGAAAAATCACAGTGTGATTAAATACTTATTTCCCTCACTGTATTAACAATTTATATGATTTATATATGAGATTGTGTTAGCTTAGTGATTTTACATGGGATATTCTCAATAATATTTGTAAAAGAAACATATATAGGTCCTATATGTGTCGTTTACAAATATTTCAATTAATAGACGAGTGCATGTGTTTACCAAAACTATGGATTTTATTTTTTTTTTAAATGCGCTACGTTGTTCTTTTCCCAAACGATGCATCGTACTATGATAGTTCAGCCATGAGTTATGTCGTTGTTTGGGAAACGTACTCCAAGCTGATGTTCAGCCAACAGATCTGACAGATAAGAAGGTGCCAAGCCATTTCAAGAGTTCACATTTAGCTGATGATTGATAATAAAAGCTTGTTTGGCATGCTGTCCTGGGAGAGAGGCCTGAGCTCATGACATCCTCGAGCCCTGTGCTCCTTCCCGTTTGCAGGGCGAGAGTGGAGTTCGAGCTCAGGTAGATCTCGATGAACTCCCCCGACTTATTTCTGGCTAATAGAATGGCTAAGAAAATATGTACACTTTGTAAGAGCTTGGCTATGGTATCGATTTGGTATGTTCAATTTACTTAGGTTGCGTGTTTTTTTTTTGGACTGTAGGTGGAAACCGGAGAACCCGAGGAAAACCCACGCAAGCACGGTGAGAACTCTGGTTATTTATGGTGAGTTAGGAATCATCTGATTGGTGAATCAATCATGAGCTTATGCAGGACCAGCTGTGAGCAATCATAAGCGCGTGATCCTCTCGAAATTAGTTCATAAATAAACTTCACTTAGTGATTTAAAAACCAAGAGAAGATGTTTAAAAGTGACAAAGAGCGTAAGACTGGTGTGATGTGGTCATGTTTTTCGGTACCGGTTAAAAGCTTTGCAGCAGCATTTTTAACTAACTGTAAACGGGATAGAGTTGTCTGACTAATCCCAAAATATATTGGGTAATCCAACCTAGAGGTAATAAAAGCATGAATTATTCTTTCAAAATTTCTTTGCATGCAAAAAGCTTTGCATGACTTCTTGGATTTGCAATCAAAACATGCCATTATAATGGAAGTCAATGGGGAAAAAACTGCTACTAACATAACGAAAGGCTAGTAAATTTACCCAGAGAGCATTGTTGAGAAAAATTTCAATGCATTTTCCCAAAATATACATCAAAATAAGATTTGTCACCAAAAATCATTCAATTAGCTCAAACACAGAGAAAGTTGTGACCAAATTAAGATTCAATTAAGTCTCAATTAGGACCAAATTAAGACTCCAGAGTGTATTAATACATCCCCAACAGCACACAAGGGTTAAGATCTCTTTCCTATAAGTAGGCTTACATGGTTTGGCCTATAAAAATGTTTCACACTGTATCAGATGCCAAAATAAGAATACATCAACATCCTCACCATAAAGACTTGTACTGAAATCCACCGGGTTGCTATACCGTCCGTACCCGGCTACCGTCCGAGCTCGAACCTGCACGGAGTACACCGTGCCAGCCTTCAAACCCTCCACTTTGGCAGAAGTGTGCTGAGCTGTGACCGTATGAGAGAAGGACTCTCCCTGAGGAAAACAAACACACACACATAGATCCTTCAACAGCCAAAACAAGACTCTCAAGTCATTCAGTGCTTTAAGCTAACAAGTTTCCACTGCAATTAGCGGATCAAAAGTATCCGAAAAGACAAAAGCGACACCCAAACACCCAAGTAAATCCTACAGGCGAATTAAGCGCCACTCTTTTTAGCATTAGCCATTGGGGTTTGAGCGGTAGCCATCTGTTGTTCCATTGTTCTCCACTTTAAGTCGAGCCAGGGTTACTTTGAGCTCACGCCAGTTAAACCCATGCTGGGCGCCTGGTGTAATGTCATCTGGCTCGAGTTCAAGAGTTCTTCAGTCAGGGGGTGATTTAGATGCACAGCAGTTCCTCACCCTCTCCTGGTACTTGATCTCATAATCCAGGATCACGCCATTGGGCCGCTCTGGGGGCAGCCAGGAGAGGCTGAGAGTGCCAGCTGTGGCCCGCATTAAGTGGACGGTGGGGACTGCGGACGGAGCTGGAGGTGTTTGAGAGATGGAGAGAGAAGAGAAAAAAGGACAATGTCTATATTAGAATAAGAGCAGATTACGGCAGTGACTCTTCAATGGTGGGTCATGATCCATAAATGGGTCTCTAGTCTGTTCTTATTGCGCAGGCAGCAGGGAAATAAAATCCTAAATCGCATGATAGAAGCTGAAAGACTGAAATTGAAATTGAAGGGAAATACCCAGCGCTGCTATGTTTTGGTCTAATTAAGATACAAGTTTGCAAGAGATGAAGAGATTATTCTGAGTAACGTGCTTAATAAATGAAGTTGTACATTAGATTGAATTATTCTTATCACGCTGCCATTTGATTTTTTAAAATTCATTTTGAGTTAACACATAAAATAATTAGTCATTTAAAAACATCAAAGTGATACAACAGTACATCACTAATTTATAAAAGGATAAATTCATTACTTTTTTTTTATACATTTTTTTATTTAGTGGTCTGTATTTTAATACCTAATTGAAATAATGGGAAAACACTTTTTAAAGGGCGCCTATTTTAACCCCTTTTCAAGATTTAATAGAAAACTTTTGAGTCTCCAGAATGTGTCTGTAAAGTTTCAGCTGAAAACATCCATTAGATTATTTATTATACCTTTTTAAATCTGAGAAAATTGAGCTGTTATAACATTGTAGCTGTTATTGTTGCCTGTGCCTTTAATGAGAATGAGCTGGTTCTGCCCGTTCTGTTCCCACGTTCATGCCAGAGCTGTAGCCCTCACTTGGATAAACAGCACAGTGACAGACAAGAATGAAGCAGATCTCCCTTACTACAGTAAAAACATTCCCAACGATTATTTGTTGTGGAGTTAATTCAAGCCTTTCTGCAATGATGAGTCACACACAATGTTGTTATAAAGATCGCTCGTGTGCACGTGCACACAAACACGTTTAATTTTGCACAGCAAATGTGACAGGATACACATTAATATCCACTGCTGTATGGACACCAGTAATGTAATGTAAAAAATAAACCTGATTTAAGTCCACAAACCGAGATTAAAGCATCTTCTTTTATAACTGTACTGACACTATACGGCTGTGGTGATGATTTACGAAGCGATTTTACTGTCCTTATTACAAAACATGCTTTAAAAACGTTTTCAAGAGTTCACACTTAGATAATGCTTGACTATTTTGGCAGGTTTGATATGCTGTCCCGGAAGAGAACCCTGAGCTCGGAGATAGATGAGGCTCCCGCATGGTCAATAAGCAATGGATACGAGATCAGGTAATTCTTGATAACTTCCCAAGAATAGGCCGCCAACTGCGTCAGTTTGTACTTAGTAGGTGCTCATGACTTTAACTTTTGTTGCATGTTTTTTGAGTGTGGGAGGAAACCGGAGTACCCGGGGAAAACCCATGTAAACACGGGGAGAACATGCAAGCTCTGCACAGAGAGTGTCAACTGGCTAGCGTTTGAACCACTGAGCCACCGTGTCGCCCAAACTTAGAATTGAGGAGAAGAGATGGATGGGGAGGTTTCCAAAACGAAGATGAGGAATGAAGTTTAGGCTGAATATTTATATTAAATTTGGAAGGATCCAATTGGCTAGTTAGGGATTAGTGATAGGGATCAGCTGTAGTCAACTCTATCACATGCTCCTCTCGAAATTAGTTTGTGAAACTTCACTTAAACTTGTAAAACTCATTCTTGATCACATTTGATGATGGCTGATGATCACAGAGAGCGAACAGATCTTTTAATCCTAGTTACTTTGCACACGTCCTGTCTTGTGGATATGATTATATGTGCTACTATGGAGACATGTTAATAAGAGGCTGTCAATCAAATGGGTGGGCGGGGAAACCGCACTCCTATTGCACGTTGCGGTGGGCCTCAAAATGGTAAAGTCTAGATCGGATACATGGCCGACCGGAAGTGCAATTTGCACATTAATATAGCTGCATTTTTTTATGACACTGTATAACAATAATTAATATTTTTACAGTTCTGTGATGGTTGGGTTTAGGGTTGGGGTGGGGGTAAGGGTTAAAAAATACAATTTATTGGGAAATTTAATAGATAAGATAAATAATACTCTGTAAAACTACTGTTTTTATGCTTCTGTGACGGTTGGGTTTAGGGTTGGGGTGGAGGTAGACGTTAATAAAACACAATAAATAGGAAATTTCATAAATAACATAAATAATTCTTGTTAACTTTTGGCCGCAATCGTATCCGATCTAGCAACAACCCCTCAAAATGTCAGAAAAAAAAGAGACTTATTGTGTTTCTATTACTCCAATATGACTGTGGACACACTATATCTGCACACAGTTCTGTCCAAACAGCTTACAAAAGATTATTTTCATCATAGGTGCTCTTTAAAAATTTTAAAATCATGATAATTTTCATAATTATTTGTTCTCATGATTATGTTAATAATCAGGGCTTCTGCTGGTTTCACAAAGTCAAATTGAAGACTTTTTAAGATCTTTTTAAGACCATCAAGAATTAAATTTCAGACTTATATTGGGCTAAACGCTAAGAATTTTTTTAATGACTCAGCAAAAAAACTATTTTTTTTTACTCGCCGCATAAAAAAAATCGAATTACTTATATCCTAACCACATATTTTAAATAATGAGTCAAAACAAACAGATGCTAGTAGGGTCTAAATTCTAAAAGTGGATTGTAAAACAAACATAAAATAGTTATTAGAATTTTTTTTTTATCATCTTGATGTAGTATTGAGTTTTTCAATTATTTTAATTATTCACATAATAAAAAAATGTCATAAAATATATATTGAAAACTGTTTGAATCACAAAATAACAACAACATTGTCAATACTTAACATTTCAAAGAACTTGGCATGTGTGTTTTAAACATGTGTGTTTTTAATTAGACTTTATTATTATTGATTTTTGTTTATTTATCACTGACCCAACATTTGATTAAATCAATAACCCCACTTAAGTCTTTCTTTTACTTTGATTTTACCTCCCTGGAAGGCAATAAGAACAGTATCTAGTGGTTTACGCTGTTAAAAATATCCGGAAATTAGCAGTTTCCCATGTTTGTGATTCATGTTTTATTTTTCCCCATTTATGAATGATTTTGAATTGCATTATGTGACATTAGTCTTTCTTCCAACAACTTTTACCCTTCTAAAGTTTGAAAAAAGTGACTTTTATTGACATTTTAACAGTTTTAAGTGATATATTGTCTGGTTTGGTATTGTTTTTTATGGTACAAAAACCTTGTTACTGTACACACTTATTTCTCGATAGTCTATTGACTATACATTATACAGGGTCATTCAAAAAGAATACCACAACTTTCGGGTTGATGTCACTCGAGTGTCTGGAGATGGTCATATAGGGTATATGTTGAGCTAGTGTTTCTTCCATACTGATAAACTTCTGGCGACCTGTTATTGTGAGTCTTTTTCCATTTTATATGGTTCCTATTACAACATTAATGTTGTAATGTAATTAAAATACAATCAGTTAAATAGACTTTAGCATTCATTTAGTTGCTCAAGGTTAAAACGAGATGAAAAGCCGTTTACTTACTCACGCCCGTCAGGATCGGCAGGCTAGCGCAATAGCTCCATTAAATATACTGGGGTAAAACAAAATGTTCATATTTTAAAGACATGGCGGGGAAAAATGTTATTTAATGCAGTGCTTCTTGTACAATCTGAAACCCACTTTATATCGGATATCACTCAGCCAGTGGAGATCGCTGATTTTTAAAGAAAACAGTCCTTAAACGCACCGATTTTGCAATGGCATGCAGTTCACCGGAAGCGCCTAACCCAGGTTTACTGACAAATTACACACAAAAAAGTCCCTTAGCATACTTCGGCATATGCCCTATTAAACATCTACAAAGTTGTTTTCTACTGAAAAAAAAAAACATTAAGTACTCTTCACATTGATTAATTACCCAAGGCTCCATCATGTTTCTTTGATTAAATACAGATTTTTAAAGTTGTGGTGTTCTTTTTGAATCACCCTGTATTATTTCACACAATAAAAGTCCCTTTGTTAAACTGTAGAGTAGAATTTTCCACACCAAAAGTATACAGAGCAGAGATCGACATCCCATAATGCAATTCACATATGTAAATAAAGGAAAGGCACACAAATACAGAACCCGTTAATTAACAGATATTGTTTTACAGTGTAGATGAATGAAAATGAGTCTCTCACCTGCTTGATTGGTGGTGATATTGACAGTGGTGTACTGTGGGCTGGACGGACTCTTGGGGGACACACCGTTCACCGCCTGGATCTCAAAGCTGTAATGTGTGTGCGCCTGCAGATTCCTCACCGCCGCCTGTCTCTCTGCCAGACCCAGGCGACGCGGCGAGACCTCCACATTATCATCGCAGCGCGCACAAGAGCCGCCGTCGTGAAGACACTTTTTACACACCACGTTATACACCACGTCCCCTCGACCGCCCGAATCCCGAGGCTCGGACCACTCGAGGGACACTGAAGTCTCGTTGACGCTGGAGATCACGTTTAATGGAGCTGAGGGAACAGCTGAGAAGAAAGTGGAATTTTAGGCAGTGGGAAAAAAATGATGAGCTAAATTAAATGGCTCTGTTCCAGTTCAAAACATTATTTCTGTTTTTTTTTGTGGGGGATAAATCAGGTAGAGTAATTAAAAGAGTTCATCAAGATTCATCTTCAATGCCTCCTCCATCTTACCCCAGACATGCTCAATAATGTTCATGTCTGGTGACTGGGCTGGCCAATCCTGGAGCACCTTGACTTTCTTTGCCTTCAGGAACTTGTTGATGTGGAGGCTGAAGTATGAGGGATGCTATCCTGCTGAAGATCTTTTACTCTGCACATCTTTTGCATGCCCCCATACTGAATGTAACCCCAAACCATAATTTTTCCTCATCTGGAAAATCTACCTTCTGCCACTTTTGCAAATGATCAGCTAGAAGTCAAGTTATTATTTGTTGCTCTTACAATTGGGATCAACAACAAGACTTTTGTAGTCTTTTTTGCAGGTAAAAAAAGCAAATAGTATAGTTTTAATAAAAAAATTTAATAAACCTATTGCTTTTAAAGCAATTAATTGGGGAGGGGGGGGGGATAGGCACGTTTTACAGCTCCCCTAGAGTTAAACATTTGTGTTTTTAAATCCATTCAGCCCAACTTTGGGTCTGGCGGGAGCACTTTTAGCTTAGCTTAGCATAAATAATTAAATCGGATTTAAGTTCCTTTATTATTACACCAGAGATTTCTAGCTACTTTCATTTTCTTAGTACACAATGTAACTACAGTCAAGCTTTAAATAGTAGCCTATTGTGGTGTAACCAATCACAAATCTGCAGTTCGGATCACACTACGTTTTTTTTGTCACGGATAGGACAATTTTTTGGATCAGCAAAAAAGTGAAGAGACAAATGTCACTTGCTTTCCATTTATATAAAAATATTACTGCAAAAACCATTGCTTTTAACAAACAGAACTTAGAACCTGTAATGTTAATAAAAATAAAAATCAAGAAAGAACCAGCTAAATGAAAAAAGAAAAGTATTCAATACGAAATATGATCTTTGCTACTGCTAAATATAGAAATCTAACATCTTGTACAACAGATCATATTTATCTTTAATTAATGATTCAACAATTCACACATAACTTCATGTTTTATTATACTGTCGGTGTATTATTTTTGAAAACCTATTCAGTGACATCATTTTGACGGTTGTTTGTCACCATCTTTTGGTTACACAATGTTAATTGCTTTTACCAGCATCAAAAATTCACCAGCGTCATGTTTCATTAAACAGTGATTTTGATCTTTACCATTAACATCAGTGTTTATATCTGAACTATAAACTGTTCTCCCGGTTATTATGTTATTTAATTGCTTGTAACTCACTGAAAAAGTGTAAAAACTGAATCTCTCTTGATGCAGATTTGAATGCAGCGCTTTGCATGATTAATAAATATATGCAAATCACTATCATTTATCATTCATGTTGCGCTGGTTTGAACTGAGATCACGGTCTTTTAATGTTTAATTGTGCAGCTTTACACTGAATGCATTAATGCAGGCTAAACAAGCAGTGACAGAAAACACATTCAATTAATAACCTAAGAAAGAATTTAGGTAGGTCCCACCACAACTTTTCCGGTCATCATTATATCTTACAGTGAAGCCAAAATGCTTTCATGCACGCGATTTGAATGACGCGGGAGGCGATCTTTCTGCAATGGTTATAGATGTTGGATTAACCGACAAGTTCAAAATAAATTATTAATCCGCAGGTCACGTGCATTCCGAACAGTGAGTTGTGACTCGTATGGATCACGGATCAACAGTGATCCGTTTCACCCTGAGTAGCCTACCATTATTTTAATGCTAATGGTCTAATCCCATTCAATGATCTATGCTAAGCTAAGCTAAAAGTGCTGCTTTGAGACCCGGAGATCAGCTGAATGGATTCAAAAATAGTAAAACTCAACTGTAAAATGTAGGGGAATTGTAAAAGTGGTGCTTTCCTTTAAAAATAACGTTTTGTTATTGGCATTGATGGTTTCATGAAGAGCATTTAACAAAGAACCTTTTCAGTGCACAAAAGTTCTTATTTAAGGAAAAAAGCTTCTTTAAAACATAAACATGTATTCAAACAAGGAACCAAAATGGTTCTTATATGGCATCAAGGTAAACGCCAACCTGATTTAGGAGGACATCTATGTTGATTCTGGAACCAACATTCCAATCAGACAATCTGACAATATTCCAAGGGACACGTTCACAGTTCATGTTAAGGTTAGTCTTATGGTTAGGTTTATGCACTTACATGATTGTTATTCAACTATTATTCCCCTCTGATGTTAGGGATAATTTACAGTCATGGACCATGGTTGGGTTTAGCGGTAGGGAATAGGTATGGATTACATATTCAAACAAAAATGATGTTCCAGGATCAACATAGATGTTAATCCAGGATTGCATAGTACTTGGCAAAATCATGACTAGGGATGGGTATCGTTTTAACGATATTACTACTTTTATCGATACCACTTTTTGGCTCGGTACTTTAACAGTTCTGTTATCAGTACTTTTTGCAGTGTTTTTTTTTTTATGAAAAACAACAACACTTTATTTTATTATTACATTTTTAATGAACAAAAAAAGCAAGCCTTTGCTGATTGCGCGTGGCCAGCTGAGAACTGTGAAGGCTTTTACTTATTTACTGATTTCCTGTGCAATCTAATTGTACATACCGTAGAAGGTAAATCGCATCATAATGAACTACCTCAAGACGTGTGCATTTTATAATTGCAGCAAGCCGTTTGAAAGTATTAAAAGTGTCCATGAAGATGTTCAAAATCTTTATGCGCATTGACCCAGAGGCTGTTTAGATGCATGTCACTGATGAGAAGATGACGGATGTTTACTGTATGATGACCGAAATGGCCTTAAACACCTAGCAGGCACAGGACGTCAACATGACGTCTGATTTGACGTTTAACCCTAACATCATGGGGACTTCGCATTTTGTTTGGAAATAAAAATTGGGTTGACGTCAGAAAATTGAGTTGACGTCAGTCCAATGTCCAACCTAAAACCAACCAAATATCAACGTCTAATGATGTTACAGCTTGACGTTGTGTGAACGTTACCCTATGACATCTATCAGACGTTGGATTTTGTTGCCATACCTGATGAATAAATGACAGTATTTGATGTCATATATGACGTTGGTTTAAGATGTTGGCTCAACGTCAGTTTTTGGTCACTTTCTAACAACCTAAAATCAACCAAATATCAACGTCATCTGACGTCATTATTGGACATCAAAATAAATTAGCTTTAAAATAACCTTAGCTGCTAGCTTGACAATTAATTTTGATCACCTGACATTACAACCTAAATCTAACCTAATATTAATGTCTCATGATGTTGCGTGCCTGCTGGGCAATAACTAAATGCACTACAGAATGTTATGTTTACACACAGATGCACAAATTACATGTAAACACTTCAGCTTTTGACAGCATAATACTCACAACTCTTGAGTGCTTTTAAAAGAGCTACTCTACTTGCACTACATTTTTAAGCAAGTAATGGTACTTTTACTTGAGTATGATTTTTCAGTACTCTTTCCACCACTGGTTTCGGTACCCATCCCTAATCATAACGTGCTCAAGGTGAAACCCCTTTTTTGATTTGTTTTTAAAACGTGTACATTTGTCCTGAAGCAAATCCTTCTTTTAATATATTCCACAGTGCATGTTTAGTCAGGAATAAAAAGTACCTTCGTTTTGTAGGGTGTAGACAGTAATCCAACCCTAATTTCCAAATGAGAAGGTTTTAAAGTCAGAGTCAGTGGTTAAATTATCAAATTATTTCTGCGTATTTGTTCCAAAAAAAGGCCTTACTGGGATTTCTAATGTACCCCATAGTTAAGTCGTCAGGGTCAGAAATAACCAATGAATCTTGCTCAGCGAATCGAGGGGATGTAAGCTAATTAAATCCAGAGACTGGATTTTCATCACACAACTGCCTAAGAAACTGCTTGGGTTATAATTACTGTAAAGGAAAACAATCCTCCTTTTTTTTAATACCTTTTAAAATACTCAAATCACAAATAACATTAAAGTTTCTTGAAGAAACTGTAAACAAGAGGCTTTTGCAACACATTGCATCAATGTGTAAACTCGTGTGATGTTTCCAATTAAATCCATGTGTCAAGATTGAACAGCGCTGAAGCTAACCAGTCCTAATTGCATGCTTCATGAAGCGTTTGGTTTTATGTTGCGATCGTGACCTTTTTAGCAACACGCTTTTCCGTGTCATTAGTTGCCACGTCAATCAGGTTGAATGCACAGAACAGACCTTTTCAACATACAATTCACTTAAAAAGTGCCACTGATGATCATCACTTACTAGTGCAGGCTGTGTCAGGGAGGTCGCTGTCAGAGCGGTAGTAGCCACTTTGACAAGGGCACACGCTGGATGCCCTAGAGCTGGCCCGGCTGTTGGAAGGGCACGGCATACAAGAACCCTCACCCTGTTTGGACTTAAAGGTCCCTGGAGTGCACGCTAAAGGCCAACAAATGGAGAAAAAAATAAGTGTTACAGTTACAGTAAATCAAATTTTTTTAAATTAATTAATAACACTTTATAATACAAAACATGTTGTTAATGTTAGTTAGTGTATTTACTGACACGAACAAACAATGAACAGTACATCTATACAGTATGTATTCATCTTCGTTAATGAAAATAAAGATGTTCATTGTTCATTCATGCTAACTCACAGGCGTTTAAGCACACATGAATTCAAAACTAAGCTTTGATAGCTCACATTGCTACTATAGTGTTGAACAATTCATCTGTGCGTGTCAATATGAAAATAAAAAAAAATTGTTTGCCCTAGTAATCTAAATTAAAGACTTTGGAATACACAAGACATGTCACTCGTATAGTTTTGAATGGGAAAATATGGCGAATGAAGCATACAGAAGCCAATCATTGATAGATATAGACTGACGTTTATCCGGGGGAAGAAGCCTGGCCCAGATGTGTGCTTTTACGACAGTTTGGTGGTCAACAAACGCATTGCTCTAGTTTTATTTCTAAACGTCCAAATCACACAAAATCTGCAAAAACTCGCGTCTATTCCAAGCCCCTCCCCCAGAGTATCGTCAGTCTATAGCGATCGATGATTGGCTCCTGTACTAGTAGGCAGGCTTTATTCACCATATTGACAGTTACACTTTTCCCTATTCAAAAAGTGCCAGTGACATGTCTTGTGTATTCTATGAACGGTGTCTCATTTCAAAGGCTGCATCCTCCGAAGGATGCTGACTTCAAAGGTGAGTCCTTTGAAGTCTACACATGCTGAACCGAGCGTTTTGAAATGAGACGATCTAGCCTACAGAGGACATATCTCGTCATCTAGCAACCGCAACAACTGCTGTTAATAAACGGTAATAACATTTGTAATGACTTTTTTTTCAAAGTGATTTTAAAACTTATTGTAAGCGATCTAAAGGCAAAACAAGGTTTATAAATGCTGGAAATATATTTCCTTTGAGCCATACATGTACACATAAACGTGTAAACTGTCGATAAAATCACTTTTTAGTAAGACATGTCATACGCTTTTTGTTATGTTTTGATACGTTTTTTGTTATGCTTATTGGTATGTGTTTAGATATCCAAGTAAAAAAAAACTAATTCATACATTTAAACCAGAGTTTTCATTTAAAATCGTCTTGCCGTTATCAGCGCGCAATGAATCTTGGGACTTTTGAGTCTTCGAAGGATCCACCGGTTGCGTCCTCCATTACCTGGGAAACGAACGACGCATTTGGAGGCTGCGTTTAAAGGAGCTTTCGAATTTTTTTGGAAATAGGACAGCCTTTGTTGCGCCGCGATGACGCAGCGCACTTCGGATGCATCCTTTGGAGGATGCAGCCTCTGAAATGAGACAAAGCTACAGTCTTTGCTTCCTGTTTGTTTTCAGTTAAATTATGAAAACAAAAGGCTAATATACATAACCACGCCCCTCCAACTGTCAGTTTTGACAGCGCTATGACAACAAACAGAAATGGTGAGTAGGAGGTGTCTGTTAGGTTGTAATAACTCTCCTGAAACCCTTTTCCAGAATGAACCGCCTACTTTACCACATCCAATCAGCTCACAGTAGAAAAAACAAGCCACACCCACTGTTTTCTCATTTAATATTCCGTTTCTGCATCACAATACAAAAAAAAACAATTCTTTTGGTTCATGTGGACCTTAACTAATTTTTTTATGTTTCTGTTGACATACAGTATATTGCAATAAAAATGTTGTGTATTTAAAATTAAGGCAGCACGATATCTGAAAAATAGGCTATTTTGTTGTTGAGTGTTGCGATAATGATATTTCTTACAATATAACTAACTTGTAAAATGCTATTTTACCAGCAAATTAAAAAAACAAATAATAATTTATGTTATGATGATACAAAAGTAAACCGATAATAGATATTTTTCTAAACTACACAGTAAAACATGCAGGGTTTCACATAATTCATTCATGTTGTCCCAACACAAATTAATTAAGTTATTTAAACTTAACAAATTTATGTGGATTGAACATAAAAAATTAAGTTGTCCCAATAAAATCTCAAGAATTGTGATGTTTCAGCTTATTTAAATAAGTAGCTTGAACGAGTGTAATTAAATTGAAAAAACAATGCCAAGGTGCAAACATTCTGACTTAAAAACACCACAAATGACTAAAAACCTGAAACTCTGATTCGTATTGGCTGTTATTTGTTTCTCTTCTCTACTGCCTTTCGTATTTATTTTCAGCTCTAGATTTACCTAACAACAATGAAGTTTTCTGTTTGTTTAAACTACTTATTTAAAATGAGCTGAAAAAAACATGATTTTTGAGTTTTTTGGGGGGAAAACTTCTCTATGCATGAACTTCTCTGCTATATGGATGACTGTAACAGAAAAGAGTTTATTGGCATTTTTATATTATTAATATTACAGGATGTTAAAACATTTAAACATTAATATACACTTTTTAATGAATTTCATGTGGGGATTTTTACGGTCAGTTTTACACTCAATATGACCTGGCAGTGGTGATGTAGTATTTAATCTAGTGTACAGTTTTTACACTCTTAGGCCCCGTTTACACTGCCAGTTAAATGCATTCGGATGCATTCAGGCCTCCTTCATATGTGGAAATAAATCAGATATAAATGGGATATGTGACAATGCGACTCTCATGTAAACAGGCAGATCGGATTTATTGAGGCATTCCATTTTGTACGTCATTATGTTGCTTACAAACAGCAAACATAATTTTTTTGTGTGTAAACCACCACATATATTTAACCAGATAAAGAGCTTTACAGCTCAAATAAAGTTAAGGTTGTAACAATAATTAGTGTTTCTAGTTTTAGTGTAACATTTATGCATTTTTATTCT
This sequence comes from Danio tinwini, assembly GCA_903798205.1. Lineage (NCBI taxonomy): Eukaryota > Metazoa > Chordata > Actinopteri > Cypriniformes > Danionidae > Danio > Danio tinwini. The sequence continues at coordinate 2,752,598 of CAIGQZ010032741.1, read as the reverse complement.
CCTAACTCCAAAAATCTGACACCAATCAATTCCAATATGTTATTTTCGGCACTAGAGGGCACATATTCACAACAAACAAAGGTGTATTTTTAAGATGCCTTAGAATCATGGGAGTTGTGGTCTTCATTAGATCCTAGTGGACTCAGAAATAGAAGTAGAAATCATGTTCAACACTTAATATCATGGTAGCATGAAGTATAATACAGATAAAAGCCCTCACAGCTAAACGAGAGCTCTGAAGTAATTGCTCATTAGAGATGAGTACAAAACGGCATGAAAACAGCAGAGCTTTTATTATGCCAATATCCACACACTTCCTGTTCATCTTCTCATCATCATGTGGAAAATAAGAAGCACTGTGTTATCAAACTAAATACATGCTAGGGTTCTGTTATAATGCTGCTCCTTGTGTTTAATAAAACTCACAACATATTATAGCATCTTTGGTGATTTCCACAATTCCCCAAACCGGAAATCGAGGAAGTGTTTCTAGTGTCGCTAGTTAAAATTGCTTATTTTTTCTGGATTTGAACATTCTTCACAACATTAGAGATAGCATAAGTACATAAGTCAGCAAAATATATGACACAGTTCCTAAGGAATTAAGATATTTTAATGAAAAAAAAACATATTTTTTTATGTTTAACACTAAAACTACCAAGCCGGTCATTTTGACCATTTAAAATTTTGCAATTTAATAATATTGTTGAAATAAACTGCACATCTATAATTCCCTGAACTTTACTATTTTCTTCTAACATTGTAATTTTACTAAAATTACGAAACACTAAAGAGTTATGATTATTTCTAAATAGAACTACCAAAATGAATGCATGCATTTCAGTGGTCTGCTACATTTCCCAGTTACTTAAAATATGTGTGCCTCTGTTGCCTAGCAACTTCCTGCAATCAAAAACATAATATTCAATTGTCAGAAACATAACTTTACTTCAGATAAGTTTTTCGAAATAGCATATTCAGTGCCACGAAAAAGCTTTCCCTGCTTGAGAAAGTGAAACTAAAAGCGAGTTGTGGACATTTGATTGTGTGGTCTAGCATATCCTAACTATACATTTATAGGCTGTATTACCAATAAAATTGTATTTTCAGGGTAATTACTTAATTAAATGATGACAGCTTAATATTAATATCTCAATCGAAGCTTTGAATGTAAATAAGACATGACAAAATGACATCTTATATGGGAACGCACTATGGTAATTCCAGTATTTATAGAATTGTGGCAGTTCCAGTGTTAAGGAATGAAGGGAAGAGTCGAGAATAGTTCTAGCTCATATTATGCCCCAATAGTTATTATTAGAGTTAAACTTCTTAATGAATAAAATCACTGAAAGTATAAATCAGACAAAGTTGGGTTCAAACCACCCCGTCGAGGCCAGACTGTGCTATAATGACGCACTCCAGTCTCTTTTGGAAGAAAATGGCTGATGTAACAGTCTGGCTGAGGAATCTGCTGCTTTCACAAAGCTCTGCTTTTCCTGTAAACAACAACCCACCACACCCGTTCCCCCTCACAAAACACTGCAGCTAATGGGGGCCGCGCAGAGACATGTGTCCTGCTTGTGACATCGCAGGTGAATTATAGAAAAAACAGAAAAAAAAAGATGGTCTTCAGTATTCTTCCCATGACACATATCACTTCACGGCCAGCGTAATAAGACAGTGGAAAATCCAAGCAAGTGGCCTCTGCTCTCAATCTTAACATGCGTGGCATTACGTATTCAGTGCGAGAATAAAATGAAAAGAGCTCTGACAGAAAAAGAGAGAGACAGAGAAAGAACATGCCCAACCTGACAGATAAATGTTAACTGGGCTTGGCTGTTTCCCTTCAGTGTGTGTGTGTGTGTGTGTGGATTAAAGCTGGAAGGTGATAAAGAAAATTAGACGCACTCTCCATTGGCCATGGTGCATCTCACGGCTGTATAGCGCGCAGCCCGGGAAAGTCGTTTATCAGTCCTTTAAGGCAAGCTCTTAACCTTGAACAACCAGATGGAAACAAATGAGCCGCCACATACTGGCAATCTCAAAGGAAGTTCCCCTCTTGTCCACCAGTTCCTACAGTCCAGGAGGCCCCGTCCAATTCACATTTTATTACTCAGGGCCCACCTCATCATTCGTTCACACTCCCCCTCTCTCTCTGTAGTCTATCTTTTAATTTTCCCCATTACTCTCCCAGACTTGCATTTGAGAATTGGTCTGGCCTACTGCAGAAGCATCCGTCTCTGGTCTATTGCCCTGTTAGGACCCTATCAGATGTGTCAGTGGAAGCTGTGGGCTGCCGCTGTTGGCAGCTTTGTTCTCTGACACCACTGCAGTCCTCCACCCATTACTGAGACTCTCTCTCTCTTTCTCTCTCTCTCTCTTTCTTCTTGTGTTGAGCCTAGATAAGGTCTGCGGGGAGACTGTGGATCAGTACAAGCGCATTGTTTCTTTCTGTTCCGGACTCCAGATTTTTGGAATGGCAGGCCATGCTAGCCTGTCGAGCTTTAAAAATTCTGGCCTTTTCAAATTCGACCTAAAAATCCTATTAGCAGTTCTGGCCCTTCAACCCTCGAAATTCAAAGCGAAAGCTAATTAGATGAATGGTCTTATAACATTGCTTACGTCAAACCCATATGACTTTCTTTCTTGTCTGGAATACAAATGCTGCAGAATGTCCTGGCTAGTCTGCGTGTTTAATAAAACGAATTGGGGTGTGGAGGTCCAAACCCACAAAACAGCAGCGTAAAAGTTTCCTTAAAGCAATCGATATGTGTACTTTCAATTAGATGCTTATTTAGTGTTATTAAATGGAAAAAAGTCAATGAAATTTTATTAAACTTTTTGTTTCATCTAAATGAATAGTTCACCTAAACATAAACATCATTTACTCATCCCTTTACTTGTTCCAAACCACTTTTCTGTTCTGTTGAGCACAAAAGAATGTTGGAATTCTGCATCCACTGACATCTATAGCAGCAAAAACAAATACAATGGAAGTCAATGGTTACAGATTTCCAACATTTTTCAAAATATCTTATTTTGTGTTCAAGAGAACAGAAAAAATAACTAGATGGGATATCAAGAGTAAATCATGACAAAATAAAAATTTTAGGTGAAAAATCCTTTTAAGAAGGGATGTTGTGTTTATAAAATTAGCTGTATTAACATATACACTCGCCGGCCACTTTATTAGGTACACCCGTCCAACTACTCATTAACGCAAATTTCTAATCAGCCAATCACATGGCAGCAACTCAATGGATTTAGGCATGTAGACATGGTTAAGATGGTCTGCTGCAGTTCAAACCAAGCATGGTTGTTGCTGCTAGATGGGCTGGGTTTACAGAGAATGGTACGAAAAAAAGAAAATATCCAGTGAGCGACAGTTCTGTGGGCGCAAATGTCTTGTCAATGCCAGAGGTCAGAGGAGAATGGCCAGAATGGTTCAAGCTGATAGAAAGGCAACAGCAAATTAAAATAGCCATTTGTTACAACCAAGGTATGCGCAGAAGAGCATCTCTGACTGCACAACACGTCCAATCTTGAGGCAGATGCAGCAGAAGACCACACCGGGTGCTACTTTTGTCAGCTAAGAACATTAGTACCAATTGAGCATCGTGTCAACGCCACAGCCTACCTGAGTATTGTTGCTGACCATGTCTATCCCTTTATGACCATAGTGTAGTCTTCTGATGGCTACTTCCAGCAGGATAACACGTGAGATCATAAAGTGCGAATCATCTCAGACTGAACATGACAATGAGTTCACTGTACTCAAATGGCCTCCACAGTCACCAGTACTCAATCCAATAGAGCACCTTTGGGATGTGGTGGAACGGGAGATTTGGATCATGGATGTGCAGCCGAGATATCTGCAGCAACTGCGTGATGCTATTATGTCAATATGGACCAAAATATCTGAGGAATATTTCCAGTACCTTGCTGAATCTATGCCATCAAGGATTAAGGCAGTTCTGAGGGCAAAAGTGGGGCCAACCCGGTACTAGTAAATTGTACCTAATAAAGTGGCCGGTGAGTGTATATATAGAGGTGTAGTAATACTGTCATGTTCGTATTAAATGCAATTTCACTTAACTGAACCCACAACACAATGCCAACACAGCATTTTAAACCAAGCTACAGTACATATAAGACTTAAAAATTGTAAAAATGTCATGTTGATTGAAAATATTATCACTGAAACTGTAAAATTCACTGTATTTCTCACAGACAAGACACCCTGCGAGACCCCCCTCCCCTACTGTACAGACTGTATATTCTATCCCCCATGCACTTCTTCAAAATCCTGTAATTCTGTATGATTCACAAGCATGTTTACCCATGGGGAATCTCAATTTAGCTCCCCATAGTGACACAATCCCAATGAGTTTGTGTGCAATCAGGTTAAAGTCCCCATAAGGATACAAAAACAAGTTCACACCCATACATACAAGCACACACACACAGACTTTCTCATTTCTCTCCGTCTCATCTCTCCAAATACCAATGTTCTTCATGATAGGCACAGACCATCTTAGACACTTTGAAAAGTAATACTACTGAAAGGAAATGCAATATGGTGATTTAAAAGATCTTTGTGCCTTTCACTTTGAGGCACAGATGCTCTAGAGATGATCAATGCAGTCAATCACAGTTCTAATCAAAAAAGCGTGTCACAATGACTTTTAAGGGAGTGAGAGTTCATCCGAAATCGTCAAATTCTGTCTTGATTTACTCACGCTAATGTTTTACATTTAGCCATGAACACATTTAGACGTCATTGTTTACTACGGAGGAGTACATCAAGAAAGAATACAATTATATGTAATGGATTATGGCATATAAAGGAGTTAAAGTGCAGTACGGGGTAAACCAATACTATATCGCAAACTGTATCATCGTACTGTATCTTCTCGATATACAAATATAAAGATATAACACCCCTAAAATTATAATAAACTTTTACAAATTTAAATAAACTTATAATATGTTAAATAAAAATATATTTTGAGGCACATGTTGAAGAGTTGAAGGCAAAATTATTAGCCCAATTTCACAATTTTCAAACATTTAGTTTACCAGAGGAAATATATTTTTCACAGTATTTCCTAGAATGTTTTTGTCTACTATAGAAAGCTTACTATTTTTTTGTTTGGCTGGAATAAAATTAAATTTAAATGATTGTCAAGGTTAATATTGTTAGAAAATATTAGGAAATTAAGAAATTATATTTTCAATTGTGGCGCAGTGGGTAGCACAATCGCCTCACAGCAAGAAGGTCGCTGGTTCGAGCCCCGGCTGGGTCAGTTGGCATTTCTGTATGGGGTTTGCATGTTCTCCCCGTATTCACGTGGGTTTCCTCCGGGTGCTCCGGTTTCCACCATGTGGTATAGGAGAATTGGGCAAGCTAAACTAATCCGCTGTGTAAAAACAAATGCTGGATCATTCCGCTGTGGTGACCCCAAATTAATAAAGGGACTAAGTCGAATAAAAAAATTGAATGAATGAATGAATGATTTTCAATTGGCAACAGGATAAAACACTGGATAAACCACTTAATATGCCTAATTAACTTAGTAAAGCCCACAAATGGCACTTAAAGCTAAATACTAGTATCTTTCAAAATAACAAAAATATGATATACACTACCAGACAAAAGTCTTTTTGTTTATCCCAGTTGTAAGAGCAACAAATAATAACTTGAGTTCTAGTTGATCATTTGGAAAAGTGGCAGACGGTCGATTTTTCTGATGAATCATCTGTTGAACTGCATCCCAGTCATCACAAACACGGCAGAAGACCTACTGGAACCTGCATGAACCCAAGATTCTCACAGAAATCAGTCAAGTTTGGTAAAGGAAAAATCATGGTTTGGGGTTACATTTAGTATGGGGGCGTTTGAGAGATCTGCAGAGTGGATGGCAACATCAACAGCCTGAGGTATCAAGACATTTGTGCCGCTCATTACATTAGAAACCACAGGAGAGGGCAAATTCTTCAGCAGGTAAGCGCTCCTTCTCATACTTCAGCCTCCATATCAAAGTTCCTGAAAGCAATGAAGGTCAAGGTGCTCCAGCATTGGCCAGCCCAGTCAACACACATGAACATTATTGAGCATTTCTGGGGTAAGATAGAGGAGGCATTAAAGATGAATCCAAAGAATCTTGATGAACTCTGGGAGTCCTGCAAGAACGCTTTCTTTGCCATTCCAGATGACTTTATTAATAAGTTATTTGTGTCATTGCATCATTGCAATGATGTGTGGATGCAGTCGTCCAAGCTCATGGGACCCCATACACAATGTTAATTCTTTTTCCACTGCACTATGACTTTATATTCTATACTGTACATTATTTCTGTTAAGTGACAAGACTTTTGTCTAAGTAAAGTCAGACCTAACTGTCCTTTTAGGCAATTAAAAATCAAGGCACGAACATATTGTATTTTTGTAAAATAATCTAGAGGTCTTTGCCTTTCATATAAGACACTTCTGATAGTAAATGATCAACTAGGAGTCAAGTTATTATTTGTTGTTCCTAAAACGTAGATAGGCATCAAGACTTTTGTCAGGTAGTCTATTATCATCAAATTTGTTATGTTTTTATGTAAAAATTTGTTAAATGTGTTGAAAAAAAATCTCTCTGTTAAACAGCACTTGGGAAATATCTGAAACAGAACAAAAATTTCACAGGAGTGCTACAATTGTTGCCTTTAAAATGTGTACGTTTGATAAACAAAAATTTATTAAAGCATTAAAATAATTAAAATAACCCTTTTTTTTATAAATTATTTTAGATTTCTAGAAAATTCTGACAAGCAACAGTAGTAAAAGTCCAATTAAACCTTGAAGAAGTTGTTGAGGTAAAGTTGGTTTTATATTTGCACATTCTTTAGTGAAAACTTGTGACATGCTCCCTTCATTGATTACCATGGTATGTTGAATATTCAGTCTGAAATCACGTGTAAGTACTGTATAACAACATAAGCACTAACTATTTGACTGTAAACAATGTTGTACTTTGATAGTCAATATGATTTCCCTATTTTAAATTGGCAAATAATTGTTTTCTAAAATGATATTATCAAGCAGAAAGTCTGAATGTGCGACTATAAAACCAACTTTATCTCAATGAAGACGTTAGCACTCCTAGAGACTACATAAAACAAGCATAATAAAACCACCCTGACCTGCACATAACCTTGCAACACTTCCATACAGATTTTATAATCCATATAGTGGCATCTGCCAGCGGACACTCAAAAGCTTTAAACAGAATCCGCTTTGATCAGATTTTAAGAAGCCAAACACTTACCCTGGCACTGAGTGTCTTTCTTGGCCGGCTCAAAGCCCGGCATGCAGGTGCAGGCTCCCACAGGAACCATCCATTCGCCATCTCCGTTACAGTACAGCTTTAGAGGAACAGATTCCTCGGCGGCATTTGGCACACAAGCTCCAGCAGCAATGACCAGAGAGGTGGCCTCGGCGCCAGTGGCCGTCTCTGGGAAGACAGCGAAGTTGGCAATGGAGGTGGAGCACTTTTTAAAGAAGACCCGAGCTGATATCAGAGACATGCAGGCGCCCAGGTCCTGGAAGGCCAGGTAGAAACCAGATTTGGAAAGAGGACCGAAGCTCCGTACTTTGGTGTTGACAATTCCTGACTCCAGCAACGAGAAGCTCTCATCTGGAGCAATGGTGTCCACCTGAGATAATACAGAAGGTGTTCAAGACTATAAGACTGGGAACATTTTTCACCGTGAATTACCTAGAAGGTATTCTGTCATCATTTCTCATAACAAATTCTGTCATCATTTACTAGGATTACAACTGTTATTTATGACTATTTAATGTTGTTTTTTTAGGGTAACAGTATTTCATGAAGCTACATTCAGTATGGGGGCTTGCGAGAGATCTGCAGAGTGGATGACAACATCAACAGCCTGAGATATCAAGACATTTGTGCTGCTCATTACATTTACAAACCATAAAATAGGGCAAATTCTTCAGCAGGATAGCATTCCTCATACTTCAGCCTCCACATCAAAGTTCCTGAAAGCAAAAAAGGTCAAGGTGCCCCAGGATTGGCCAGCCCAGTCACCAGACATGAACATTATTGAGCATGTCTGGGGTAAGATAAAGGAGGAGGCATTAAAGATGTATCCAAAGTTAATTATGTTATACTTTTTTTTTTTTTTTTTTTTTTTACAGCTATTTAATGTAGTTTTTAGGGCAACAATATCTCCAGCAGAAAAAACATTTTAAAAATTAAATCACTTATACATTAACATCCAAGAATGCTCTGGACCTAAACAGTCCAGTGGCTTTACTTTATATCCAACGAAACGAAAGATATCCAAAGATGCCTTTTCAAATGGTAAAGAAATCTGTTTTTTAAACTAATGAAAATAGCAGAAGTCAATGATTTATTTGAATTATTTAGCCTGACATGTTTACTGTTCCAAAATATTTTAAATGTTTCTTAAAATGAAGTACATTGTGTTCAATAAGGAAAAAAGTTGTTGTTTTTTTTCAATGCAGACATTTAAAAAGAACATATTTTAGAGGAGTAATCACAATACCATGATATTTATCCAATGTTATCCTACCTTCAGAATTTTAAGTGAAGTTTATTTATAAACTAATTTCGAGAGGATCACGTGATTATGATTGAACACGGCTGGTCATGCATTAACCATGTATGACCAACCAATCAGACGATTTCTAACCCACTATAAAGAGCCAGAGTTTCTTACTACAGTCATCTTCGTTTGAAGAATCCCCCCTTCCACCCCTACTCCTCCTCTTTTCCTTTCATAGGGCGGCACGGTGGCCCAGTGACTAGCACTGCGGCCTCACAGCAAGAACGTCACCGGTTCAAGTCCTTTAACAGACTGGCTGTCGTTTCTGTGTGAAGTTAGCATGTTTTTCCCGTGCTTGCGTGGGTTTCCCCCAGGTTCTCTGGTTTCCTCCCACGTTCCAAAAACATGCACTACAAGTTAATTGAACAATCTAAATTTAGCACTAGTCAAACTTTTATCCATCAGCATATCTCTCCGTAGCAACTGTTTTTGTCATCAACTCTTACAAAAGAGGGGAGTTCTCGAGATCTACCTGAGCTCAAAGCTCCCCTCTCGCCCTGCAAACGGAAGGGAGCCCAGGGCTCAAGGACCTTTTGAGCTCAGGTAACTTGCTTATAATCAATCATATGCTAAGTGTGAACTCTTGAAATACCCTATGTTCCCTACAACAGCCATCTTCGTTTTGAAGAATCCTCCCTTCCACCCCTACTCCTCCTCCTTTCCTAGATGGGTGGCACGGTGGCACAGTGGTTAGCACTGTTGCCTCACAGCAAGAACGTCACTGGTTCTAGTCCTTACCAAGCCAGCCGACGTTTCTGTGCAGAGTTTACAAGTTCTCCCCGTGTTCACGTGGGTTTCCCCCGGTTTCCTCCCACCGTCCAAAAGCATGCATCTTATGTTAATTGACTAATCCAAATCAGCACCATAGACAAGCTCCTAGTAAGTAGTTATCTCTTAAAAGCAATCACTATCTGTTCATTAGCTACTACAGCAGGGGAGTTCTAGAGATCTACCTGAGCTCAAACTCCCCTCTCGCCTTGCAAATGCAAGGGAGCTCCGTTCTCGAGGATCTTATGAGCTCAGGGCTCTCTCCCAGGACAGCATGCCAAACAAGCATTTTTTGTATACTCTCCGGAGTTCCAGCTTCAATGTGTATATATACAGATATAGAGATGGGCTCTTCTGAATGGAACACAGTGCCCAGTGGACAGCTTGATGTCAAAACGATATCAAGATGTCATCAAAAACATGTCAAAAACACATTAAAAAACATCAAAAATGTCAACCGATTTGATGACAAAACCTTGACATCCATTTGACATCATCGATGCCCTTTTGGCCATCAAAATAACTTAAACTATTATAAACAGGCACAGCTATAGGCAGAGGTGTGTGCTAGCCAGTACGGGCCCTATGAAAACATTTCATGGTTGTTGTGGGTGACAAAAGTGAAGAGCGGGGTGTGGGGGGATGTGGCCGTAGTTGTGGGATGTCACGGACGAAAGTGTAATAACTTTTCCCACCCTAGCATTGCCCCTGGCAATAGACAACATAGGCAATATGTGATCAGCTGACTATCTGGTTCCACCACTGTCATTCTTCTATTAGACAAGGTACATATAAACATGGCACACAGCTCAGGTAAGTACGCTCAAACTGCTCACAACCCTCCATAGCTTTCAAATATACTTGTGCGCCTTCTGGTTGTGGTCTCCTCTCATTTCAGCCTACAAAGCCATTGAGTTTTAGCATTACAGACCTCATTGCAGAAGGACAGACATTCTACACAGCAAGCTACAGCAAAGGCATCCTTGGATCTATATCAAGACAATATAGTACACCCGAATTTAATCCTTATATGCCTAGGTTATTGTTCTGGGGGGTAAAAGCAGAACTGTTGTATGTGCTAATAATCCATCATAGATACATACACTAGATATGGCATACGGACCCTGAGCATCTGTCAATAGCACTGCCACATTTGTACAGTGCTCCCAGAACAAATGTCATTCAACAGCACTGGCCAAGACGAAAGCTGATGTGAAGATGCTGGACTTTAGCACTGTGTATGGGTGCAGTAACATGCAAAGAAAGAAAACAAAGCATAAAGGCAGGACATTTCATAGGTAAGATTTGTTTTTTTTACATTTTTGTATTACGAACTTAATGATAATAGTATGATAATAGTCACTTACTGATCATAAGTAGCACCAGTCTGCACTAAATACTAGGCTTATGCTAGTTTTGTTGAATAAAATAAGCAAACAATGCACTGTAAAATAATGGCCGTGATTTCAACAGTAAAAAAAACTGTAAAAATGCTACAGTAAAAATCCATAACCTGGTTAACAGTATGCTTCCTTAATATAGATTCCCTAATATAGAAATTAATATAGTAAATTAACTTTCCCAGAATTCCCTGCATGGCACATCCCTTTTTTATGCTTTTTGTTGACATTACTATGGCTCTTTTTAGTTGTTTCCCCATCAGTTATGTACATTAGAGATTTATGTTACATTTAATGTTGATAAAGTTTATTTCATGACTTTAATTTTATGCGTGTTACTGTACTGGTGTTTAGTAGCTGTGTGAATGACACTGAGCACCTTCTAAACACTGATACACTTTTCTGCTTGAGGGAAAAGTTGTTTGTGATGAGCATTGGTTTATTATGTATGGACTTTCTCATCACTGTTTTAATGCTCTGTTTGATTTCCTGTGACTCTTTGCGGCGTATTTGCAGTTTTTGGAAGTGAGCGTCCTCTGGCCTTTTGGGGAGATTTACTACTGATCACAGAGCCATGCTTCCCTGACAATATGTGCATTAGAATCACAGCTTTTGCTGAATCACGATCTTAATTTCAAACTTAATTATTGTGAAATTTAGCAAAAAAAAAAAAATTGTTATCGTTTTTTTAAGCGGTAAAACGATAAAATATGAACGCCGTTATGAATGTATTAAAACTTGCTTGCTTGTTGTAAAAATTCATAGCAATGACAAAAAATACTAATTCTTACCATGAATAATACTTAATACTAATACAATACAATACAATACTAATACTTAATACTTCCATGTCAGGCAAATTTTCATACCCCTTGGTTTTGAGTGTGGTCCTAAAAAATCTCTATTTTATAGGTTATCTAGCCCTTCCCCTTAGCCCTACACCTTCAAGCTAATGAGAACTGGGTAAGGGGCAGAGGTAACGGCTGATTTATACTCATACTAACCCACGGTGCCTGTCTTGCCCGTAACTGTGTATTTTTACTCCTGCGTGCTGTTTGTGTTGCTCTGCAATAACACTTCCGAAACGCTAGCTGGCAGTAGGTTATGTTCCTCTGTGTCGAGTTTCTTTGCGAGTGTTTTGTTTTTTCTGAATGCTACCTTAATGTACAAGTAGCTAAAACTCGCTCATTCAGAGGCGGGAACAGGCGGACGTGCAACAACTTTAATGAGGTAAACCCAAAACAAAAGTCTCCATCTAGAGCTTCTTAACGGGACACGACATTTGTGAACACTCGCTCCATCAGGCTTGCACACCCACACTCGTTACTGCTACCAAGCCGACCAATCACAGAGCTTACGATATACGTCATTTAGATGTGTAGTTGCATTTCTTGAGAGGTGCGCGTCAGCGTTGGCGTCAGCCACGGCGAGGAGGTCTGTGACCACGTGAAGGCTGGGCCAGAGCATACGCGTGCGCTTGACACAGAAGTATAAATCAGCCTTAAGGATTAGAATTGGGATTGGGCTAAAGTAGCCTAATCGATGACATAATTTTCATGTTCTTTAGAAAAATATATCTCCTTTTAGCAAAAGACTGTAAAAGCATATCATTATGCAAAGTCACATAAGAATCTGACAACATGAGAGTAAGTCGATGAAGACAGGATTTTTTTATTTTCTCTTTAAAAATATACCTCCATTTAGCAAAACATTGTAAAAATGTGTCATTATGCAAAGTCATATAAGTTTCTGACAACATAAAAGTAGCCTAAATTATGACAGAATTTTCATTTTCTCTTTAAATCTATACTTCCATTCAGAAAAACGTTGTAAAAATGTGTCATTATGCAAAGTCTTAAATTAAACCAAGTGATTATTGTGGCTGACCTTTACATAAGGATTCTCCCTCCACGGTGGGCTGCTTGCCGTGGCCATGTCTCCGTCTGATTCATAGTAGAACAGATTAAAGGTCTCTTTACAGGAACCGGGGATGTTGGGAATACTGCCACAGTCCCGCACAGAGAACTTGAGCTCCACGTAGACTCGCAGGACTCCTCGACGGGGGATGAAGTCTGTCCTGAGCCAGTTGTTCTGATTGGGCTCCAGCACGTTACAGACCTGGTAAGTCCTGATGGGGCTCAAGTGGTCATCATATCCGCTCACTTCCTCCCACTGAGAAGGACATAAAATACTGTCACTGATTGCGCGATCAACTTTCTTGAAATTATATGTCCAATTGAAAAATGGCAGCAGATTATATAAGAGCTCTGGAATGGTGTAAAGAGAGTGTGGTTTATCATAAGGTTCTACCGCAGCACTTCTTTCCGATAAACTAGCACAAGTGAAGCCAAGTAAAGCATGTGACCTTCATCGCATTTTGTACAGAGAAATCTTTCTTGTGTATAGTTTCTATTGAGAGCGACATGGTGTAAGCAGGTGCAATGTAATAAATCTAGACATGAAGTTATACATGAAGGGGATAGTTCACACTAAAATAAATGTATGCACCCTTAGCTTGTTCAAAAACGTTATAGATTATTTTTTTTAAATCCTGGTTGCTCACACAGATTGACTTCTTTAGAATTTTTTGATCCTACTATGAAACTCAACGAGTGCCAGCAACCAGCATTTTTCAAAATAGAGTGGATCGATTATTTTGATCTTAATTGTAATCACAGTTAATTTAAACAATTATCAGTGAGTCATATGTCCAAAAGGTTTTAAAGAACAGATAATAACTGATTCTAATAACTGATTTATTTTATCTTTGCCATGATAACAGTACATAATATTTCACTAGATATTTTTCAAGACACTTCTATACAGCTTAAAGTGACATTTAAAGACTTACCTAGGTTATTTAGGTCAACTAGGCAGGTTAGGGTAATTAGGCAAGTTATTGTATAATGATGGTTTGTTCTGTAGACTATCGAAAAAAAAATTGCTTAAAGGGGCTAATAATTTTGACCTTAAAATGGTTCTTAAAAAGTAAAAAACTGCTTTTATTCTAGCGGAAATAAAACAAATAAGACTTTCTCCAGAAGAAAAAAATATTATTAGACATACTGTGAAAATTTCCTTGCTCTGTTAAACATCATTTGGCAAATATTTAAAAAAGAAAAAAAATCAAAGTGGGGCTAATAATTCTATATATATTAAATTATAAAAATTAAGTTTTCACCAAAAATAGCTAAATCATTTCTGCGTTTTTTGTCTAGGCTTGTATTTTACAGTGCTTTAAATATACTCAAAAATGTCTCTGTCAATGTTTTCAAACAATTATATCTGATATAATTGCCACAAGTGGCAATTTCACATCTGTCACATCCATAACGCACATATGTCACATCCATAACCAAGCTTTTTCCTTATAAATGTAAAAATATAAAATCAATCATGTTTGTTCTATAGAGAGCCAACTCTTGTTGATTAGCATAGTTTCTTTTGGGTTGTGCAGTTTAATTCACAGAATTTCTACAAAGTATGTTGTATTACTGTAAACTCGCAGACTTTTTTCGTCACATTCATAACGCATGTTCATTTTCCTCATTTAAAATATAAAAAATGTTTACAGATTAAAAATTTCCTGCTTCCATAGCTCTGTGGTTAGTTGTGTTGGGAAATATAAACAGATGTTTCAATATGATGTTAACATATACTTCCTTTGTCAATTTATGTTTTGAGATTTTACTGCAAATGTCACATCCACTGGAATAGCTCATATATATATATATATTCATTCATTTTCTTTTTGGCTTAGTCTCTTTATTAATCTGGGGTCGCCCCAGCGGAATGTACCATCAACTTATCCAGCATATGTTTTACACAGCGGATGCCCTTTCAACTGCAACCCATCACTGGGAAACATTCATACACACTCATTTACACACATAAACTACAGACAATTTAGCTCAGTCAATTCACCTATACCACATGTCTTTAAACTGTGGGGAAAACCGGATCACCCGGAGGAAACCCACACAAACACGGTCAGAACTTGCAAACTCCACACAGAAATGCCAACTCCCAGGCGAGGCTCGAACCAGCGACCTTTTTGCTGTGAGGCTATCGTGCTACCCACTGCGTCACAGGTGCATGCTTTTAGAGCCTTTCTAAATGAATGAATAAAATATGCTTTCCACAGAGGCAACTCGGGTGCTGAAATATAATTGGCTAAACTGGCAGTGGGCGGGTTAAATGACCAAAACAAAGACAGCGTTCCGGCACGGAAAACACATTTTTAAAGCAGAATATCTGACTTCAGCATTGTTTTTCAGATAAACAAGAATGTTTCTCAAATATCTGCAAATATGTTATGGTATTTTTATTCTTTAGAAGAGTCACAATGTTAGGCTGTAACATCATTACACGTTGATATTTGGTTGATTTTAGGTTGGACGTTGGACATCAGGTTCTGACATCAACCCAATTTTCATTTCAAAACAAAATGTAACATCCCCACGATGTTGGGGTACAACATCAATCTGACGTCATGTTCACGTCCTGAACCTGCTGTGTGTGTTCTGCTCGTGTTAGAGGCTTAGCGCATACACACAACAGGATCTTTCGTGCTTTCAAAGACATGAATGAATCGAATACACATCAATAAATGAAGCGTGTTCCATGCATCAAAGTCACATTACACTTTCACAAATTTTCAAGTAAAACTGAGCTTTGCAGCAGAACGAACGTGTACTGCTGGAAAGGGGGCTGGATATGATTTAATAATCATTTTATCTCGATTAATGTTTTTTCATAATCATTCTAAGTCGAAATTGAAATTAAATTTTGATTAGGTGCACAGCCCTACTTCAAAATATCTCCTTTTGTGGTCAGCAGAAGAAAGAAACAACATGAGAAACAATAAATGATGAGGTAATTTGAATATTTGAGCGAGCTATGCCTTTAAAACTGCGGTATTTCTTTTCGTAAATAACACAACACACAATGTATTTTATGAGCCAGCACATCTTCCAAACCTTGTGTTTGTTTTATCCTGAATCACTGTAGCGAGTCTATAAAAAGTGTTTATATTCTGAGTTTTTAAGATGTGTGGAGTCTATCCCTGCTGCGAAGTCTCCCAGTACCTGTGTGACTCATCATATCCATACCCACAGAGAACTACAATGTTCTTCTGCAAGAAACATGCAGTTTTATTTATTTATTAACTGCAAGACTGCCACTAGCTATACTGTTTGCCTAAATTTTGTCCCAATCAGCTGTGGCCTAGACAGGACTGTCAATCGCTTGATTTTAATTTATGTAATGCTACGCTAAGCAAGTCTCACCCACAGTGAAATTTCATCAGTGCCCAATCTTTCATTGTGTAGAATTGTATAGAACAATGAAAATTTGTTAAACACAAAAGACGCAATAGAAAATGTTGGTAGCTGGAACCCATTGACTTCCATATTATTTTTCCCTCTACTATGGAAGTCAATAGGTGCAAAAACCAGCATTCTTCAAAATGTCTTCTTTTGTATTAAACAGAATGAAGACATTTAATCTGGTTTTAAATCATTATAAGTTTTTCATTCTGCTAAAAAACTAAAGAAGAAATTTTGAAGAATGTTAGTTGCTGGGACCCACTGACTTCCATAGTATTTATTTACTCTACAACAGAAGTCAATAGATGCCAGCAAACTCCACACAGAAATGCCAACTCCCAGTCGACGCTCGAACCAGCGACCTTTTTGCTGTGAGGCTATCGTGCTACCCACTGCGTCACAGGTGCATGCTTTTAGAGCCTTTCTAAATGAATGAATAAAATATGCTTTCCACAGAGGCAACTCAGGTGCTGAAATATAATTGGCTAAACTGGCAGTGGGCGGGTTAAATGACCAAAACAAAGACAGCGTTCCGGCACGGAAAACACATTTTTAAAGCAGAATATCTGACTTCAGCATTGTTTTTCAGATAAACAAGAACTAAAAAAATCAGATTAACAAAGACTTCCATATTATTTTTCCCCCTACTATGGAAGTCAATAGGTGCAAAAACCAGCATTCTTCAAAATGTCTTCTTTTGTATTAAACATAATGATTTAAAACCAGATTAAATGTCTTCATTCTAAGTTTTTCATTCTGCTAAAAAACTAAAGAAGAAATTTTGAAGAATGTTGGTTGCTGAGACCCACTGACTTCCATAGTATTTATTTACTCTACTACAGAAGTCAATAGATGCCAGCAACCAACGTTCTACAAAGTATCTTCTTTTGTGTTCAGCAGAAGAAAGAGATGCAAAAATGAAATTTTTGTGTTAACTATCCATTTAATCAATGAATTTATACAAAAATAAAAGCATTTCATATCATAACTATTGCATTTTTTATGACTAATAATATGAATTATTATGAGCAGAATGAGCTCTAACTGTCTTCATATGGTACTAAAAAACATTGTACTATTATTATTATAATATTGTTTCCTAGAAAATGCTGGAAAAAAATATTTCTTAATTAATTAATTAGCTTAAATGTGTAAAATATAAGCTTGAATAGAAGTAGAAACTGAATAAAAAATCATATTAGCCATATTAAGGCCAGATTCAAGCTGTAGAATATCAATTATCTTAAAAACTATCTATACACTATTTAATCATGCCTTTTCCAATAACTAAATATTCTTGATTTTAAAATAAATATTAAAATGTATATACACACAAATACGTTCAAGGTTTTAGGAAAACTTTATTTTTTTGTATGATGATATAAACTGACAATTTTCATCTTAAGTTGCTTATTTTTGGCATTTGCTATTCATTTTACATTAGATTTCTGTCCCACTTTCAAACTCATTATGGACCAACAGTATGTGTCTTAAAATGCCTAATCATACAAAACCTAAATATCACTTTGTTATAAACCTATTTGTGTTTTTTTTGTCATCCACAAAAGATGAAATGAAAAATGTTGGTAGCTGGAACCCATTGACTTCCACAGTATTTTTTACCCCTACTATGGAAGACAAGTGCCAGCAATAAGCATTCTTCAAAGTATCTTCTCTTGTGTTCAACAGAAGAAAGAGACACATAAAGGTTTATAAACCATGTGAGAGAGAATAAATGAGGTCATTTTAATTCATGGGTAAGCTATCTGTTTAATTGATGCATTTATACAAAAATAGAAGCATTTCATACCATGAGTGATTTTTAAATGAGTAATATTATTAATTTAATAATGAAATAGTTATTACCTATTTATTAAATGACTAATATTATTATTTTAGGTCATAAAATTGTCATATCATGATAAGGAAATATTGTACTATTTTTTTTCTTTGAAAATACTATAAAAATAATAGCTTTTATGTAAAATTGTACGTAAAAAAAAAATCATATTAGCCATATTAAGCCAAATATTAAGGCCAAATTCAAGCTGTAGAATGTCAATTATCTTAAAATCTATACAATCTTAATCTATACAATATTCAATCATGCCTTTTGTAATAACTAAATATTCTTGATTTTAAAATAAATATTACAAAATGTATACACACACATAATACATTCAAGGTTTTAGGAAAAGCTTTTCATTTTATAATGATATAAATTGAGTTTTTGCATTTGCTGTTAATTTTTACAATATATTTCTGTCCCACTTTCAAACTCAGTATGGACCAACAACACATGTCTTGAAATTCCTAATCAGACAAACCCTAAATATCACTTTGTTATAAACCTATTTGAGTTTTTCGTCACCCACAAAAGATGAAATAGAAAATGTTGGTAGCTGGAACCCATTGACTTCCATATTATTTTTCACCCTACTATGGAAGTCAATAGGTGCAAAAACCAGCATTCTTCAAAATATGTACTACTTGTAAAAATATGTAAAAAAAGTACTACTTTTGTATTAAACAGAATAGGGACATTTATTTAGGTTTTAAACCATTATGAGTTTCTTTATTCTGTTTAATACAAAAGATGATATTTTGAAGAATGTTGGTTGCTGGGACCCATTGACATCCATAGTATTTATTTACTCTACTACAGAAGTCAATAGATGCCAGCAACCAGCGTTCTACAAAGTATCTTCTTTTGTGTTCAGCAGAAGAAAGAGATGCATAAAGGTTTATAAAGCACATGAGGGAGAATAAATGAAGTCATTTTAATTTGTGTTAACTATAATCGATGAATTTATACAAAAAATAAAAGCATTAGTCATTTTTTATGACTAATAATATTAATTTAATTATTAAATAGTTATAACCAATTTAAATAGCTAATATTGATATTTTAAGCCATAAAATACCATGTTAGTGTCTTCATTATAAAACATTGTCCTACTATTATTATTATTATTATTATTATATTGTTTCTTTGAAAATACTAGAAAAATAATTGCTTTTAATGTAAAATTGAACATTGATTAGAAGTAGAAACAAAAAAAATCATATTAGACATTTTAAGGCAAGATTCAAGCTATTGTTGTTCATTTTACATTACATTTCTGTCCCATTTTCAAACTCAGTATAGACCAACAAATTGTGTCTCGAAATTCCTAATCAGACAAACCCTAAATATCGCTGATTGTTACTCCGATGACAGCTTTAAGTCGAGCCCCGAAGCAGCACTAAATGGAAGCAGGAATAATGAACGACTCAAATGCTCAATTAAATTCATGTCGGTGGTTAGGGTAAATAGAAATGCTTTCTCAAAGGTGACATTTGGGTTCCCTGAACTTCTCACAACACAATTAAGAGGCATCGCAGCGAGAGGTAGCATGTGTTTATCTCCAGGTGTGAAGGAACACATTACTTATGATGATGCATGGCTTTTGAGATGCCAGACATCGAGCACCAGCCTGCGGAATGGGGCTGAGCTGCTTAAGATTGTTGCCATGGCAACCCATCATTTCCATTGACTGACTTCGCATGCACATTCCAAAGACAAATCATAGTACGGGAGCAAGTGGATTTGGATGGTGTGTGTGAAGCTTAAGGTCAGAGTCGCTGATTTCTTCACCAGTCACATGTGTAAAATAAACTGCTGCTCTGAGTCTTGAGAGTCTTTTTCATTTTATTTATCTTGCTTATTAAAGGGATAGTTCAGCCTAATTGCACAAGGAACCTATTTTACATATTGTCAGAAATGTGGCTACTGCATACAAATTATTTCGTAAACGTACGGTTTTTAAATGAAGGTGTGCCCCTAAACCCCACCCCTAAATTTACCACTCATTGTGGGAACTCAAATTGTATTAAATTTACGAATGAAGCTCCGTTTACCCTAATACGTTTTAGTTTTAAAACGACATTTTAGAATGAAAACGATCCAGGTCCACACTGGCGTTTCACCTAGTGTTTCTGAAAAGATCTCAGTCCTCACTACACGGCTGAAAACAGACATCACGTGACCACACACACACTCTGGCATATGCGTATGCGGACGTTGGAGCTCCAGACAGTCAGCAGGTGCTTTGAGCACACCTCCCCAGGTGAGAGCAGCGCCTGTCGGACAGTTCATCAAAGACCTTCCGCTGGATCTCATCTCACTATAGTTGTTAAACTTGATATTTAATTCATCTGGTCTCTACACTGCAAAAAAAAAAAATGCTTTTCTTATTTAGATTTTTTTGTCTCGTTTCTAGTCCAAATATCTACAAATTTTTATATCAAGTAACATTTTCTTGGCAAGCAAAACATATTGTCTTGTTTTCAGACATAATATGCCTAAATTAAGTCAGTTTTTCCTTAAAACAAACAAAATTATCTGCCAATGGGGTAAGCTAAATAATCTTGTTTTTCCTTTTGACATAAGATTATTTTGCTTACCCCATTGGCAGATTATTTAGCTTGTTTTAAGGAAAAACTCACTTTAATTTGGCACATTATTTCTTAAAACAAAACAGCATGTTTTGCATGTCTAGACAATTCTTCTTGATTTAATAATTTTTAGATATTTGGATTACAAACAAGACAAAAAATTCTAAGTAAGAAAAGCATTTTTTGCAGTGTATCTAAAGTTTCTTTGGTCTTTTGATGCTATTACTTGTTCTCATGTAACGTGTTTTGGCTGAGAGCAAAGATAAGTTAATATATTAATTACTGTAACCACGTACACTGATTCTGCACATTTGACTGATTGCTTGCCTTTATTTCCTATATTGTCTAAACCTATTGTTTTATTGATTGCCATTATTGATTTTTAAAACTGATATTTAGCAAAAGAGACAGGGTATTTTTCATTGTTTCAATGAAAATGAAAGAAGCAGTTATGTTATAGGCTCCATTTTGCTATAAATAAGCATACAGTGAATATGATGATCATATAAATATGTAAGTTATGGCTTGTTTCCACTGACTGGTACAGTACGGTACGGTACAGGTCACCTTTATCAGGCTTGCGTTTCCACTGCCTAAAAGTGTACCGGCTGTGTATTTAAAAATGCCGATTCCTTTGTTTTCATTCTCCTGCTTCTGCGAGAGACGTATCTCTGTTAACCAATAGAGTTTAGCTGCACATCTAGCTCCACCTTTTGGTACCCTTTTGTCATGCTAAGTACCCTTTGCAAAGGGTACCCAAAAAGTGGTAAGGTATGGTTCGCTTTTGACAGTGAAAACGGCCCTAAAAGCGTGATGAAAAAAATTATTTAAAAGCGTGATGAAAAAAATTATTTAGGACAAACAACACAATAGGGCTGGACGATATGGCAAAAATTTATATCATGATATATTTCTTAATTTCGCTCGATACGATATAATTTCGATATCGATATGGACAATAATAAAAAGACAAGAAAAAACTGCCAAGAACGCACACAATGGATGTCTGTACCTACAAATGACTACATCTGAATCTGTAAAGTCTATAATACCTCCAGGTTCATAACTTTTGGTTTTATAAAAACAGCACAAAAAAATAAAATAAATGTTCACTTTTTATTTGTATTTAGCCTTTACAAACAAGAAATGTGAAATAAATTATCATATAAATTAAACTCTCAGACTTAGC
>CAIGQZ010032741.1:2714509-2730737 GCA_903798205.1 Danio tinwini | reverse complement strand
ATATATATATATATATATATAGATATATAGATTGGGCATAGATACATTTTTTAAATCTAGATTAATCTCGAAATTAATCTAGATTAAAATGGCTCATTTGAATTCTGCTGATGGTATTCAGAATATGTGAGCTACCCAAATAATACTTCTTTGAGAACGGGTTTCTCAAGCTAGGTGGCGCATTAGACCAGGGGCTCATCTCCTGTTTCCAAAATGTTTACATGGGCAACAACAATACTTTAATACGATTTTTATATGATTAAAACAATACTCTGATTAGTAGTCTACCAAGTAAACATTGATTTTTGATTACCTTAATGCGACTTAAGTTATAATTGAACTAAACAGAAATGGAATTAAGATGTGGAGTATGCAGATATTAGTTGCATTACTGAAAAACTATTAACGTCATGTAGGACTTTTCGCCATATTTTCCGACAAGATCTACATAGCCGGCTAAAGGACCGCACACACACACACACGCACACGCACACACACACCGCGAAATGCGGAAGTTTTTTTTTTCTTCTCATTTGGCGTGCGTTATTAAGTTCCATAACACTCTCACCAGTCCTTACTCATTATTTGCGTCTAATACCCGAGTTTGTCACGGTGCACGAATGAAATGTTCGTGAGTTAAAGTGAAACTGCCGAACTACAGTTAAAGTCAGACGGTCAGACAGTGCAGGCGGTCACGGAGCTTAACTAACTGCTGTGCTGCCATAGACTGTAAAAGACTGTGCGCTGCTGAGCGCTGACAGCGTGTCTGTGATGTACGTCATCACGCAGGTGACATCACGCTCTTTCTGACGGCTGAGCACTGAAAATCATTCAGTGACAAGTGATGTATGTATAAGATCTTATGTATATAATAAAAAATATATATATATGCAAATTTATATCGAAATACCGGAAATGGGTTCAAAAACCATATCACCGTTATTGAAAAAAATCTATCGCGATATATATTGATATCGAATTATTGTCCAGCCCTACAACACAATATGTCAGTGAAGAATTTTTAAGGCCTTAAATTTAGGATTGGAAATTAGGATTGGAGACTTTTTAAAACCCAGCGGACACCCTGTAGATTCCCTTAATAGCCTCGAAGCACTGTTTATGTCATTTTTATTCTATTGTTTTCATTTGTGCTTTATTTTTGTATATTTTATGCATATGCACTCGCCTAAAAAATCATCCCAATCAATATAAAATCAAGAATTCTTTCTGAACAGAATTACTTGTGAAATTATATTCACATTGCAATATACACTTGAAGTCAGAATTTTTTGCCCTCCTGTATAATGTTTTACCAATTTCTGTTTATCGGAAAGAAGATTTTTTTCAACACATTTCTAAACATAATAGTTTTAATAACTCATTTCTAATAACTGATTTCTTTTATCTTTGCCATGATAACAGCACATAATATTTGACTAGATATTTTTAAGACACTAGTATTCAGCTTAAAGTGCACTTTAAAGGATTACCTACATTGTAAAAAATCCGTAATTTCAGGGTTTATTTACGACAGCTGGGGTGCCAGGAAAAAACATAAAATAACGGCCATTAAATTACAGAAATTTACTGTAAAATAACCAAGGTTGAATTACAGAAATTTACCAGAAATTTTAATTTAAGGGAACTTCTAATTTAATGTCCATTATTTTACAGTAAATTTCTGTAATTTAACGTTTTTTTTTTTCGTAAAAATTAAGATTTTTTTTTTACAGTACAGGACAATTGGGCAAGTTAAAGTAATTATGCAAGTCATTGTATAACGATGGCTTGTTCTGTAGACCGGTGGTTCTTAAACTTTTTTCACCAAGTACCACCTCAGAAAAAGTGCCACTATAATGACCAGTATTGAAATACAGTAGTGTAGTAGGCCTAATTAAGCAACTACAGCACTGCACAGTTCAAAAACATGGCAGATTAGCTCTTATTATTATGAATATTTATTATTGTCAGCCACTTAAACATTATAAATAGTTTGAACATTAACACTGTACTGTGCTTACAGGTGAAAAAAAATGTTTAAATTAAAATGTGCTTCTAAAAGTGAATAAAAAATAACACTGTTCTTAAAAAGTAAAAAGAAAATGGCTGTACTTAAATGTAAAGTATTATCATAAAGTAGCCTATTCATCAAAACCTGGAAATGTTCGTTGGATGTCATAAACATACGCTATATGTCATCATATTCATATATAAAGTCTTTTTGATAAATTTTGAAATATATGATGCAAGTGTGTATGACTTATTTGTATATCTTTGAAATCATTAGCTTGTATTTTAGATATATAAATTGGATTTACATATTTAAATTAGAAATAAGATCTGCTTACTGCACGCAAAGAGCATAGAATCACCAAGAGGCGACACTCTAGTGCGATTTGGGAAACAGCCACTAGATGGCGCGGTGGCCATTTTGGAATGAAAACTCCAATAGAACAACAGCATATTAAAAGTCTGTAAAATAAACTATTAAAAGTGCTGATGATTGTGATAGTAAGTGTTGTATTGTCGTCTTTCAGGTTGTATCTCAGCTTTAAAGCGCGTTTTAAATAAATAAATAAAAAATAAAGCAATAAAAAATATTTATTCGGGGCTGTTGCTGGGCACTGCTGTTGCAATGGAACATTCTATTGAGTGTTGCCTCTTGCTCATTCTAAGCTCTTTGCTGCACGTTAGAGTAGGCTATTTGTGTCAGAAAAGCGATTAAACTATACCTGTCAACATTGGGATATAAAAATACGGGATATGCCCCCCAACAACTGTTACAAATATGGGGAGGAAATTAGCTTCAAATGATACAATATATAACAAACATTAGAAAATTGAAAATAAAAGGTTAGCCTATTAAAATCTATTTACTGATCACATTGGTATTATTGTATGCGTCGAAGGGTTAAAAGTGTGTTAATTTTTTACTTGAATTACTCAGCGATTCCTCCGCGTACCACTAGAAGGAAGCCTGCGTACAACTAGTGGTACCACATTTTGAGAACCACTGCTGTAGATGATTGATTGCAATATTGTTAAAGGGGGCTAATGATATTGACCTCAAATTGTTTTAAAATAAATTAAAACTGCTTTTATTCTCGCCGAAATAAAACAAACAAGATGTTTTCCAAAATAAAACAATATTATAAGAAATACCAGCCTGATCTCACAAGGAAACATAAGTATTTTACGTTTTGTCAGTTTAGTGGCTAATTCGTATGAGTTCAGGCATACGAAAATGTACGATTTTAAAAAGGAGGCGTGGCACCCAACCCCACCCCTAACCCCAACCGTCATTGGGTGATGAGCAAATCGTACTAATTTGTACGAATTAGATCGTACGAATTCATACGAATTAACCACTAAATCAAAAAGTTATGAATTGCCGTGAGATTGCGTTGGAAATACTGTGAACAATTCCTTGCTCTGTTAAACATCATTTGGGAAATATTAAAAAAACAAAGCAAAAATTTACAGGAGGGAGAATAATTCTGACTTTATCTTTATGTGTATTGTAGAAAAACAGAAAATCCTCAGTTTTTTCCAATATTCTGCATCTCTAGTGCTTGTGTTGATTAAAATGCTCTCTTTTTTTTTTGGAAAGAGACAAGAAAATAACCCAAACTCACCCCGCTTTCAGGATAGGTGGTCCACGCCAGCTCTGTAGTAGCCCACCTGCTGTCCATAAGAGTCTCTGCAAAACAAGCAATCAATGAGGCTCAGAAAACAGCGAAAACCTCCATTCCAAAACATACAACAGAGCATCATCGCGTTAAAAAAGCGCAATTTGCCCAGCGACATATCAAAGCGCTCGACTCATTTGAATTCCCTGCATAGTCTGAGCAAGGCCTAATCACTGTTTTCAGTCTGCACACTAATAAAGCCATCCACATTTATCTCGCCGCTCCAGCTCTGGCCTGTGGCTGATCTGAGAACAGATCCTGTTGCGTACCACAGGGATGCTCGCAGGGCCGGTGACATTCTGCATCCCAGGCGCTCGCTGTTCTCTAAACACACTCCGATCAGTGGAGCAAAACTGCGTTAGCCGGCTTCCGCAAATTAACCGCACATGCCAATGTTTTATTCACTTTGTAAGTCTGCGTTTCGATGAAGCCCAATCGCTCGTTTCAGATGAATGTGACACACACACACACACACATCTGCGAGCAAATACATGGAATATTTAGAGCAGAACATCAACTTAGCTGATTAATGTGCGCATGATAACTGTACACATGGCGTTTATGAGGATTGCACACCTCGCTTTAACAGCGCTGTAAATCACAGAGAGGGAGTTCATTGTGTGATGAAATAGCTGTAAGGGTATCTCGGCGTGTGAAATATTCATCTAATTGGAGAGAAGTTCTTTTGATGCTTTGATCAATTCCTTATGACCGCATTGAGTCTTTTCTTAAGGCTCTTTGCATCTGTGCATTTTGGCTGTGTTGTGAAGCACGGCATCACGATGCTTCTTTTTTTCTTACACGAAGCAGCTCATTGCAGTCTGTTTCACACAAACGAGTGTACAGGATGTACTTTGAAACTTTGGTATTGTAGAGTCAGCAGATGTACAAAACGTCTCATTATATTTTCTGAAATCTCTTCCGAACTCCCCTAGAGTTTGAGGATGTGAAAGTACAAAGGAACACAAACAATCTTTAGAGAGAGTTTCTGATATGTTTGTGAGGCGGAAAATAAAAACGGCACTTATACTGTTTTATTATAAAAACTTCATTTGTAAAAGAACAACTGGATTTTTGTTGGACAATCAATTGTCGCATATGGTATATTGAAAATATATTATGATATAGAGCTGAAGTCAGAATTATTAGCCCCCCCCTGAATTATTAGCCCCCTGTTTATTTTTCCCCCAATTTCTGTTTAACGGAGAGAAGATTTTTTATCACATTTCTAAACATAATAGTTTTAATAACTCATTTCTAATAACTGATTTATTTTATTTTTGCCATAATGACAGTAAATAATATTTGACTAGATATTTTTCAAGACACTTCTATACAGCTTAAAGTGGCATTTAAAGGCTTAACTAGGTTAATTGGGTTAACTAGGCAGGTTAGGGTAATTAGGCAAGTTATTGTATAATGATGGTTTTTGGCATGGCACGATAACCGTTTTCAAGGTATACTGCGGTTTGGAACAGTCAAGGTTTTAAAACCGTCACAATTTTCTGTAATACCATTTCTAAGGTATGTGTAATATTTTTTCTTTTCTTTTTTTATTTGTTTTTTTTAAGACAACTGTACCTCCAGCAGAAAAAAAAATATCTAAAGATGTCGCTTTAGGATGCAAAGAAATCTGTGTTCTGTGACAGCAGAAGTCAATGATTCATTTGAATTATTTAGCCTGACATGATTAATATTCCAAAATACCAAATTTCAATTTCAAAGGGGAAAAAAGTTTACATTTTTTTACCCAGACATTTAAAAAGAATATATTTTAGAGCAGTAATCACAATACCGTAATACCGTGAAACCGCGATATTATTATCCAAGGTTATCATACCGTCAGAATCTTATATCGGCCCATGCCTAGACGGTTTGTTCTGTAGACTACAGAAAAAAATCTATAGCTTAAAGGGGTATATAGCGTTATTTTGACCTTAAAATGGTTTTTAAAAAAATTCAAAAAACGCTTTTATTCTAGCCGAAATGAAACAAATAACACTTTCTCCAGAAGGAAAAAAATTATCAGACATGCTGTGAAAATTTTCTTGCTCTGTTAAACATCATTTGGGAAATATTTAAAAAAAGAAAAAAATTTCAAAGGGGGGCTAATAATTCTGACTTCAATTATACAGTTGAAGTCAGAATTATTAGCCCTTCTGAATTAATAGCCCTCCTATATTTTTTTTCTCCAATTTCTGTTTATAAATAGAAACAAAAAATATGTAGTAACAGAAATATTTTTTTCAACATTTTCAACTATTTCTTAACATAATAGTTTGAATAAATAATGTCTAATAACTATTTATTTATTATTATTTGATCTTTTCCATGACGACAGTACATGATATTTTACTAGATGTTTTCATGATACTACACTGTAAAACCCAAAAAGTTAAGGTAACTCAAATCATTTGAGAAAACTGATAGCAACAAACCATTTAAGTTCAAAAACTAATCCTAATGAGTACTGTGAACTTAATCTATTTGAGTATACAAAGCAATTTGAACACAGTAAACCCCAATAAATGAAGAGAACTCAAACCAACTGAGTACTGTAAAACTCAATAAGTTAAGGCACCTCAAACCGGTTGAGGAAACCCATCGCAACAAACCATTTAAGTTCAAAAACTAATCTATATCAGTACTGTGAACTTACTCGATTTAAGTTGAAGTAATGAGGTATTTAATTAACTCATTACCTTCAACACTGAGTTCAAAACTCTTTGCAAATGAGTAGAAATAACTTTTGGTAAATTTTGAGTTAACTACACTCATTTCATTTGATAAAGTTGACTGTTGGGTTTTACAGTGAGTATTCAGCTTAAAGTGACATTTAAAGGCTTAACTATGTTAATTAGGCAAGTTAGGATAATTAGGCAGGTCATTGTATAATGATGGTTTGTTCTGTAGGCAATCGAGACAAAATATTGCTTAAGGGGCTAATAATATTGACCTTAAAATGTGTTTTAAAATGTTTTAAAACAGCTTTTATTCTAGCCAAAATAAAACAAATAAGACTTTGTCTAGAAGAAAAAAATATATAGAAAATACTGTGAAGTATTCCTTGCTCTGTTAAACATGATTTGGAAAATATTGACTTCAGCTGTATATCATAATGTCAGATCTGCTATGGCCAATATTATTAGCCCCCTTGTTGTTCAATTATTTCCCTATTTAACCTTATTTAATCTAATTAGTTAAGCCTTTAAACTGCACTTTAGGTTGAATACTTTTATCTTGCATAATAACTTCATCATTTCAAAATAAATTCGTTAGATATTAATTATTAAAATTATTATGTTTAAAATGTGCTGAAAGCAACCTTCTTTCCGTTAAATAGAACTTTGAAAATATATATGAAAGAATTAAAATGTCGGAGGAGGGATAATAATTTGGTCTTTAATAGTAAATATTTAAGTAGCTTTCCCACCGAGCTAGGCATGTGCCGGTATAAGTTTCTGATGGTATGATAACCTTGAATAAAAATATTACGGTTTCTTGGTATTGTGTTTACTGCTGTAAAATAATTTCTTTTTACATGTCTTAGTAAAAAACAACAACTTTTCCCCCATTTAACACAATATATTACCTTTTAGGAAATATTTATAATATTTTGGAACAGTAAACATGTCTGGCTACATAATTAAAATAAACCATTAACTTCTACTATCTTCATTAGCTTCAAAAACACATGATTTCCTTACAACACTTTAAAATAACCCTCTACATATACCTTAGAAATGGTATAACAAAAATTTTTGCGGTTTTAATACCTTGAGTTTTCCAAACCGCAGTAAACCTTGAAACCGGTTATCATCCCATGCCTACACCAAGTATGATAACTAAAACTATAGTTTAATAACTATTTTAATTCCTATATGCAGTAGAAAGAGTCCAACAATAATGACCAGTGTTAGGGAAAGTTACTTTAGTAAGTAAAGCACTGCAATATTGAGTTACTCCCCAAAAGAGTAACTAGTTGTGTTAGTTTGATACTTTTTATGATAAGTAATGCATTACAATACTTTTGAGTTACTTTTTTAGTTACTTTTTCTGAACTCTTGCAGAACTTGCAGGTTTTATTTTTTTTCTCTTTTTAAAATAGAGGAGCTCTGCAATTAACAACACGCTCTATAATTTTCATTTACTTAAAATAAAACATCTTCGTGAACATTCTGACCCCAGAGCGATACATGCCGTATATGAAAGTTTAAAGCAATGTGTTTGCTATTTTTGTTTTTTGTTCTATTAAAGTAAAAGCTTGTCTTATTAAGTAGAATCACTGTCCTTTCAGATAATCCTCTTTCCGTTTTCTTCTACGTTTTCAAAATAATGAGAATATTTCCATCACAGAAATGTAAGAGAAATGTACTATTATTTTGTAACTTGCATTACTTGTAATGTGTTACCCACAACGCTGATAATGACAGATGATATCATATTATTAGAAACACTTTTTTTCAGATGTTTTTTTTCAACAAATGATTAATACAAACATTGACAGGCAATCCGAATCCACCTGACTTTATATAGAGCTAAAACATATTATTGTGTAATAGAATTATAATAACAAAACCCATTAGCCCTACTTAGAACCACAGTGATGACAATTATAAACAAGGCTACTGAATCAGATTCCACTTGACATTAAAAATCTTAATAATATGAAACAGCAGACTCAGGTTCATTGGAAATACATTACTGCCTACATTTCTGTAAAAAAAACTAAAACTGTGCACTAAAACTAAACCTGTTGTTTCCCCTTGTATTTACATGGCTTTTGAGTTAATTTGTTGATCCATGGGCTTACATGTCACAAGTACAATGCCATAGCACATGTACAGTTGCAATCAGAATTATTCAACCCCCTGATTTATTAGCCCCCCTGTTTATTTCCCCCCCCCCAATTTCTGTTTAACGGAGAGATTTTTTCAACACATTTCTAAACATAATAGTTTTAATAACTCATCTCTATTAACTGATTTATTTTATCTTTGACATGATGACAGTAAATAATATTTGACTAGATATTTTTTCAAAACACTTCTTTACAGCTTAAAGTGGAATTTAAAGGCTTAACTAGGTTAATTAGGTTAACTAGGCCGGTTAAGGTAATTAGGCAAGTTATTGTATAATGATGGTTTGTTCTGTAGACTATGGAAAAAATAAATAGATTAAAGGGGTTAATAATTTTGACCTTAAAATGGGTTTTAAAAATTAAAAAATGCTTTTATTCTAGCCAAAATAAAACAAATAAGACTTTTTCCAGAAGAAAAAAATATTATCAGACATACTGTGAAAATTTCCTTGTTCTGTTAAACATCATTTGGGAAATATTTATTATTTAATTATATATTAAATATTAAATATATAAGAAAAAAAAAATCAAAGGGGGTTCAATAATTCTGATTGCAACTGTATGTATATTATTATTCCAACAACTGCCCAATTATTTAATGATCTGCCCCTATAATAATATGTTTTTGCAAATGCAATTGTACCGTTGTTGTGTCTAAAATGTGTACACTGTTATTAGACTAAAATGGATTTAACACACTGCAGTGCCATAAGGCTGTGCAATTTGACAATATATATAGTATAGACCGAATAAAAAGTCTGTTGTTTCATAATATGCTCTATTGTTTATACACTGTAAAGAATGCCAGGTTCTACACAATTAATTTGTGTTGGGACAACATGAAGACATTAAGTTAACGCATTAGTTTTTACAGATTTAAGTGGAATGAACATAAAACAATTAAGTTGTACCAAACGTCATTATTTAAGTGTAATATGGTGTGGCAAAATGCATTGTTTGTTTATGGTACAACTTTTTAAGTTTAAGTAAAAATCAT
Organism: Danio tinwini; assembly: GCA_903798205.1. Lineage (NCBI taxonomy): Eukaryota > Metazoa > Chordata > Actinopteri > Cypriniformes > Danionidae > Danio > Danio tinwini. Next base: position 2,721,190 of record CAIGQZ010032741.1, on the reverse strand, counting down.
ATAAGCATTTGTTTTGGCCGCTGAGCAGAAGCGATTTTGAATGCACCAATTTCACCTAAAATGTAATTCGTTCTTCTTCTTTATTTTGTAAATAACTGACCGACAAAAATGTATTAAAATTGAGATACAAATTATACCAAACGAAATTCATTCTAAAAAAACAACATTTTTTAACAGAAATATTATTATTAATATTATTAATAAAAAATTAAAAAATATTTACCATGCCCTTTTGGTAAATTGTGACAAATATTACACGCCATTACAGGGATACAGACAGAAACTTGAATAACAGCACTGTGAGAAAGTTACATTTCACAGTTTACAAAAAGATATTTTATGCTAGGCGCACTCAAAAAATTACTTTTGCTTCTTGTTTAAACTGCTTATTAAAAATGAATTGAACCAACACAATTCTTAAGGTTTTTTTGCGGGCCAACTAAATTGTTTTATGCTCAATGCACTTCCATTTATAAAAACGATTAAGTTAACCTAATCGATTTGTGTTGGAACAGCATGAAGAAATTGTGTGGACCCTAGTATTTTCAGTGCCTGTAATCATTAGGAAAGTTTTTTATATTTATATATTTTATATAATATTTTATTAGTTTTTTTTTTTGCCCTGAAGTTCTATAAAAAGTGAGAAATACGATCACATATGAATGAGTAAATTTTCGAGTAAATACTTTAAAATGTAAAACAAAAACAAAAAAGAAATAGTGCCATGTATAAAAATATGTATATGAATTATAAATTAATTATATTTACAGAAAATTTACAATATAATAAAATATGACATATCGTGATATGAGATTTTTGTCATATCGACCCCCCCTACATTGCCACGTGAAGCAGAAATTGACACAAGCATGATATGATACTTCTTCATATTAATCGCTTGTGTACAGCATGTGTCGTTCCAACGCTATCTCACGGAAATTCTTAACTTTTTGATTTAGTGGCTAATTCTTATGAATTTGTACAATCTCATTCATACAATTTAGTACGATTTTCTCATCCCCAATGATGGTTGGGTTTAGGGGTGGGGTTTGGTGCCCAGTGATGGAAAGAGTACTGAAAAATTATACTCAAGTAAAACTTACCTAAAAATGTAGTGCACATACAGTAAAAGTATCTGTTGTAAATAATCTAATAATAATAATCTAAGGACAACATTATTTGATGTCCAATAATGACGTTTACTTTTGGTTGATTTTAGGTTGTGTTGAAAAGTGACCAAAATTCTACACTGAGCCAACATCTTAAACCAACGTCATATTGATGTCAAATACTGACATTTATTTGTCAAGTTTGGCAACCAAAATCAAACATGATGTCATAGTGGTAACATCCACACAAGGTCAAGCTGTAACATTATTAGATGTTGAAATTTGGTTGATTTCAGGTTGGACGCTGGACATTGACGTCGGCCTGACGTTGGGTTCTGATGTAAACCCGATTTTAATTTCCAATGTGGGGTACAATGTTAATCAGGCATCATGTTGACGTCTTGTGCCTATTGGGTGTTTAAGGCCATTTCGGTCATCATACAGTAAACATCTGTCATCTTCTCATCAGTGACATGCATCTAAACAGGCTCTGGGTCAATGCATGTAAAGATTTTGGACATCTTCTTGGACACTTTTAGTGCTTCCATACAGTTTGCTGCAATTATAAATCGCCCATGTCTTGAGGTAGTTCATTATGAGCTGATTTACCTTTTATGTGCGATTTGATAGAACACGAATCACAGGACTGAGTTTTTCTGGAGTAAAAGGACCAATAATGCACTAAAATTGTACTCAAGGAAAAGTACATATATTTTTTTTAACTATTTAACTACTTAACAACTCAAAACTACTCAAAGTAAAATGAGTATTTGTAATTTGTAAGAATCACACATTTTCGTACGACTGAACTTTGTACGAATTAGCCACTAAACTGACAAAGTGTAAAATAGTTACGTTTTCTCGTGAGATTAGGCTGGTCATTCCATTGGAATTCTAAAGGTCTGGGTACTTAATGTTATGCACAACTGCATCAGAGCAGCTTTCAAAGATGTGCAGAGGAGTGCAGATTGACATGTTTGACACATGCGCAGTACCAGACTGTCTAAACAACATTCACCTTGTTGTTGCGCAAGGAATGTCTGCATGGAAAAAAAAATACTAATTATCTACACAGAGGGTGTGTGATGAAAGTTGCGTAAGGAAGACAATGCTCAGAGTATGCTTAAGGGCCATTCACACTGACAAGGTAGTGAAGTGGAAAAAAAATAAAACACATTTGCTGCATTTTTAATGCTGTGTTTTGTGTGAGATGCTGCGAAAGAGATTAGACATAAAAGCAATGGTCAAGCACGTCCATCTGGCACATATAAGCAAAGCAGTTGAATGCAAAAAACATATGTGTGTTAATACAAAACCTGTCACCCCTACTTAGGACACAGTAACTGGGCTAAAACACATAGCATTTGTTTTATATTTAGAGTGCGTAGTGCCTTGGGGAAGGTTGTGACAGATGGACTGAATTGACACAAGGGACCCTGGATGCAGCTCTACACTTTTTTCTCTTGTCGTGAGGTGCTCGGCACCACTTGACCTCCATTGGAAGTGTAACTAATGTAGTCTGTTAAGAAACCTGCTCGGAAACTAGGCCTGTGAGTCAAACACCTACTCTCAGTCTCTCTCTAGATACACACACACACTATCGATTGAGATCCTGACAGTGAAACTGATGAAGAATCGAGGTAGTCATGGCCAAGGTGAAGGAGTATCTGGCTCTACTGTAGTTAAGGGTTATTCTGATGCCAGCTATGTATGTGTATGTGCTAAAGATACCAAACAAAATTCTGCCCTGAGACTCAAATTTTACACTAGCTTTTGCTTAGCAGAAATTTGTTTCGAACGTGAAATTGACTATGCTTGAGCATTACATTACAAAGACAGGGTGTGTGTGCGTGTGTAGTCTACTTATTTAACATATTCATAAGTGCTCTCTAAAAAATGTAATGGGAAGTCAACAAACCTCGAAGGTATTAAGGTTTTTTCGACCAAGTACCACACCTAGGCTAAATACTAGTCACGTTTTTACCTCACCGCTGTTTTCAAAACATCACCTGACTTGGATATAATGTCGACAAATGCATTGTTACTTTGATGAGACTACAGTTTTCTCACCTTTGAACAGCTGCGATCATGAAAGCCAATTAGCATATGTGGCAATTACAATGAAGTGGATGCTGCTATCACTACTAGGGTGACTTGAAAGCCTTTAGGGTGAAATGTGTCACACCAGAGCAACAGGGGGCTTTCAGCAGTTCTGAACCATGTGTCACAAGCAGCACAAAGCACATCTGAAAAATCTAACAACTCCACGGGATTTTTAATACGGCGATGATTGAAGCGAAATGATAATCTCGGAGGACTCTCGCGTGTGAATTAAAGATGGACTGTAAAGAAGTGTTCCAACAATTGTTAAAAGAATCCATTTAGTCTGTGGTTTACAGTTTGTTATATCTTATAACAAAGACACGGGCGTACAGCATCGTCTGTATCAATATGTAGACATGCCACAAAACAAACACCTCGCTGCTTTGTGTAAAGCTTAACGTGGATTTAAAGCAATTCACTATAAGACCTTTAAATGAATCCGCATTATTGAAATCAAACGCAATTTCGGATTTTAAAGCATGGTATTAGTGTGAACACTAAAATCAGACAGTCATCCAGTAAAGCTTACACCTTAAACCAATGTCTTTTTATTTAAACACCCAACATATTGTATTGTACATCTGCAGCTGTTTTAATACCCAGCCGTAGCCTATCAGCCTGAAAATAAAATGCAAAATCGCACCATTTAAGTTCTAGTCGAAGTTTTCCAACCCGAACAGTCCGCGCCGTCCGTAAATTACAAGTTCTGCTCTCTCTATATATATTGTTATTACATTTTCTGAGCTTTCCGTGAATAGACTAGCAAAAGGGGTGACCAGCAGCAGCTCGGAAACCGAGTAGCCCCGTAACAAAGAGCGTTTGCACTTACCCTCAACAGCGAGAATAACGGGAACCCAAAGGCTGTATAATAACAGCGAATAATCCATTGTCATGAAGCTTGAGGATGCAACATGAAGAAGCGTTTTGTCTATGGGTCACCGGGACAGAAAGTCTCGTTAAATCTCAGCATTCATGAACTGGATGAACGAATTCACGCCTTGAGAGAGAAAAAAATCAGCCTGTGAAAAATGCACAGCTCCGTTTTGCTACGGTTGCCTTCGCGTCTTTCATTCGGACCACGGAATCCACGGATGCTCTTCCTCTATCATGCTCTTCTACATGTGTGGCATCATCCTCCTCATCCTCCGTGTGAAAGAAGCTGTTGATTCTTTGCGACTGCACGGAGGAGTGTCAGTTGCGAGGAATGATTGGGGGGCGAAAAGCTCTATTGGTCCCATGACAAAACCCTGCGGGATACCGCTGATAACTTACACATTAAGTAGGATACTCTGTCTGCTATGTTCTTTTATTTATGCATGTAATTTTTTTAAAAGTGTTAAATGGACGTGTATCTTTTTTATTGTTTATGCCAATATGAATGAATAGCACAAGAATCCTCAGACGCTGATTTGTGGGGAATTGAGAATGTATGGGTATTCTTTGATGCACAGCGCCACTCGCTGTTTGTTTACTGCAGGAATTGGTGTGCTGTAGTTAAGAAGGGAGTGCCTTGGCAATTGGCCACAGAGAGTCACGTAACAGTCACCCAGCACCAATAATAAAATCATCATCCAGCTTTCTGCTGATTAAATAATAGGCTGCACGTTGAAGGCTGTGGAATACTGTAAACAATCTTCAAAAGCTGTAAATTATTGATATGTACAGTGCTGGGCATTTTTTCCAAAATGCAATCTGGTGCTTTTTTATCTTTAAAAATAGGAACACAAAGAGGAGATTGTAAACATTACATGACCTTACATAAAACATTTGATTACGTATGTGTTTTATGAAAGTGTAATTGCAAATCCTAAAATGAAATATGAGAAACAAATGACACTCTTTAAGTAGTCCTAGCAGGCACAGGATGTCAACACAACGTCAGATTGATGTAGGGGAGAGAGGGGCACAAAGTAACACTTTTTGGTTTGGGCCAAATAATGAACAAAGTAATGGGATTAGTTACACAAATCATATATATATATTTTTACCAACAACGCACAAGTCTCTCCTACAAATGAGCCAGCCTGATCTCACGAGGAAACGTATTTTATGTTTTGTCAGTTTAGTGGCTAATTCGTACGAATTCGTACGAGTTCAGTTGTACGAAAATGTACAATTTAAAAAGAAGGCGTGGCACCTAACCCCACGCACCCAATCGTCATTGGGTGATGAGCAAATTGTACCTATTTGTACAAATTAGATCGTACGAATTCTTACGAATTAGCCACTAAATCAAAAAAGTTACGAATTGCCATGAGATTGCGTTGAATGAGCACTAAATGTATGATCGCCGGACCTATGGTTTCTGTGCAGTATTGCCAAAAGTGCCAGGAGTAAAAATGGTATATTTCACCCCACCATTGGGGCAAGTTGTAACAGAGGGTTAGTTAAAACACATGCTTAAAAAGTCAAATTTCACACAATTAATTTAAATTCAGTTTACTTTAAATAGTATATTTAAAATATAGAGTATAATAAAAAGTATTTTTATGCTGCAAAAATGGTTTCTCCTGTGTACTTTTTCAATAATTGGCAGGAAGACATCTGCCGACACTAAACCTCGAAAGCATGCCATGGTTAACTCTGAGCAAATAGCTTAAAACTCCATTTTACATTTTACCCCATGTGCCCCATGCTCCCCTACCCAAACATTGTGGGGACATTGCATTTTGTTTGGAAATGAAAATCGGGTTGACGTCAGAACCCAACATCAATGTCCAATGTCCAACTTAAAAATAACCAAATATCAAAGTCTAATTATGTTACAGCTTGACGTTGTGTGGACGTTACCACTATGATGTTGGATTTTGGTTGCCATAGCTGATGAATAAATATCAGCATTTGACATCAGTATGACGTTGGTTTAAGATGTTGGCTCGACAATGGATTTTTGGTTACTTTCCAACACAACCTAATATCAACCAAATCACAACGTCATTTCATGTCATTATTGGATGTCACAATAACATAATAACTTAATATTAATGCCTTATGATGTTGTAAGCCTGCTGGGGTTGATTAAACCACAGTAAGCCTATTTGCAATAATTTGTAGAAGCGAGTATAGAAACAATGTATAATTTACCATAAAACAATGTATCATTTATCCTGCTTTACATTTCAACAATCACTTGATGACACACGGAAAGCTATTACAAAGAGAAAATATCTGTATTTAGTTGAAGCTGTGTTCACATTTTGCCATTGCTTCATTGTATTTTGATTTGTGTCTTATAGAAGATAATATTGCTTTATGAGCAACACTCCACGAGGTGTCTGATTTATTCAGTTGTTGGCATTTCATCTGAACACTTAGGAATGTAATTATCTGTCAAATAAGAATGTACACTTAATTTGGACCATTGTTTTTATCCAAATGTTGCTACTCAATGTCTTAATAGACCTTTTCAGAATGCAAACCAATTTCTTTCTTTCTTTCTTTCTTTCTTTCTTTCTTTCTTTCTTTCTTT
>CAIGQZ010032741.1:2680181-2693389 GCA_903798205.1 Danio tinwini | reverse complement strand
TTGTGGATTTATGAATTGTGTTTGGATTTATGAATTGGAGTTGTGGATTTATGAATCAGAGTTGTGGATTCATGAATTGTGTTTAGAATTTATGAATTGTAGTTGTGGATTTATGAATTGTGTTTTGGATTTATGAATCGGAGTTGTGGATTTTTGAATTGTGTTTTGAATTTATGAATTTGAGTTGTGGATTTATGAATTGTGTTTTGAATTTATGAATTTGAGTTGTGGATTTGAATTGAAGTTGTGGATTGTTTGAATTTACGAATTGTCCTGTGCATCTATGAATTTTATGAATGCAAATCGTCACCTTGGAATTATAAGGTTCCATCTGCATCTGAATGGTTTTGAGATATTGAGCTTCAAAGATTTTGCATTCCATATAACAAACTGTATGTGTGTAACATTTGTTTTTTTTAATAAAAAGTCTTAAAATGTAAACAACTTATAATAAAATCCTATAATGTAAATAAGTTGTCGTTTAATAAGAATACGTCAATAACTCAATTTTGACAAAACTGTCAGATAAAACCTTATAATTCTAAGGTGACGAAATGTAGTATTATCGAGACTGATCTGGCTCCATAGATGAATCTTTACATCCCTACTAGCTACAAACATTCTGTGTTTACTCAGCTCAGCAGGACCCTCTTATCAGATGTTTCAGCTGTTGTTTTGCTTATACCCATTGAGAACTCAAAAGACTCACACCCATTGTAAAAGTGTCAGTTCACACTTGAGGCATAGGTTGAGGCACAGGTTGCCCCCAATGTACATAGAACTAATCACATAAAAGTTCATTCAATGTAAATGTAACTAAGGTAAATGCGCATAATCTCTCAGTTCCCAAGCAAAATGAAAGCAGGAGTTGCTGTGACAATTTTTCAGTGTGTAATGTAGGATGCTACTGGTCTAATCCAATTCAATGAATTATGCTAAGCTAAGCTAAAAGTGCTCATGCCAGATCTGGACATTGGCTGAATGGACTCAAACATAACTGTTTAACTCTTGGTAGCTTGAAAAATGGGCCTAATTACAAAAATTGTAGAGGGTTTCTTTAAGCTGCAGTTTCAGAATAGCTTCCCCAACACTGGTTTCTGACTTCATTATTTAAGCACATTTAAAATGTTACACTACATAACACTAATAACTGATTATTGTTCATTACAGTTGACCGGTACTGCGGGGGTCTTCTAGACAAACCCTCTGGGACGATAAAGACCCCTAACTGGCCAGATAAAGACTACCCGCCGGGAGTAACGTGTTCCTGGCATATTGTTGCTCCTCTAGACCAGGTGATAATTCATTCTTTCTCTGCTGTTCATGCATGGCTGACAGTGTCTTGACAGGACGAGTATGAATAAATGTCTTATTTAAATTGCAAAGTAACTTCCCCTTCGCAGATCATTGAGCTAAAGTTTGAGAAGTTTGATGTGGAGAGAGACAGCTACTGCCGCTATGACCATGTGGCTGTGTTTAATGGGGGAGAAACTAACGAGACACGAAAGATCGGCAAGTTCTGCGGAGACAGCCCACCCATGTGAGACCCTCAGTCCATCACGCATGCATTAATATATGATTTACAACCTGCTCAGTGTTTATGTGCCACAGACATTGACCTCCAACAGAAATGTATGTGATTATACTGGAAAATGTAATGGAACATATTACATAATATACAGTACTAGTGCTTATATTTTTCACTATGGACAGTGAATTGCCACTATATATGTGACCCTGGACCCCAAAACCTGACATATGGCACACACATATATCATCTGAAAGCTGAATAAATATGCTTTCCATTGGTGTATTGTTTGCTAGGATATTGTGTGTTAAGAGACAATGTTTAGCATAGATACAATTATTTAAAGGTATGGAATCTGAGTGTTCCAAGGAAGCTAAACATTGAGAAAATCACCTTTAAAGTTGAACAGATTTAGTTATTTTGAACATGTCTTTATTTAATTTTATTATGATGTTTTGGCATATAAGAAGAAAAAAAAGATAATTTTGACTCATACAATGTATTGTTGTTATTTCCAGAATAATACCTGTGCAACATAGGACTGGTTTTGTGAGAATAATGAGAGTATACAACATTAAAGACATGTATTTAGCTAGTTTGAAAAACTCAATTTTTTTTTCTTTCATTAGTTAACTTTACATAAAACTGAATATATATTTAAAAATCTGTCACATTTAATGTTTAAGTATAATATAACAAGTGAAGTCAGAATTATTAGCCCCCCTGTTTATTTTTTTCTCAAATTTCTGTTTAACGGAGAGAAGAGTTTTTTTCAACACATTTCTAAACACAATAGTTTTAATAACTCATTAATAATAACTGATTTATTTTATCTTTGCCATGATGACAGTAAATAATATTTTACTAGATATTTTTCAACATACTAGGATTCAGCTTAAAGTGACATTTAAAGGCTTAACTAGGTTAATAAGGTTAACTAAGCAGGTTAGGGTAATTAGGCATTATAATTAAGTCATTGTATAATGTTGATTTGTTCTGTAGATTATCGAAAAAAATATAGCTTAAAGGGGCGAATAAGTTTGATCTTAAATTGGCTTTTAAAAAATTTGAAACTGCTTTTATTCTAGCCGAAATAAAACAAATAAGACTTTCTTCGGTAGAAAAAAATATTCTAAAATAAATAAATCAAAGTAAGATTAACTGTATATATATATATATATATATATATATATATATATATATATATATATGTATGTGTGTGTGTTTGTGTACTACCTGACAAAAGTCTTGTCATCAATCCCAGTTGTAAGAGCAACAAATAATAATTTGACTTCTAGTTCATTTGGAAAAGTAGATGGCAACATCAATAGCCTACAGTATCAAGACATTTGTGTTGCCCATTACATTACAAACCACAGGAGAGGGCAAATTCTTCAGCAGGATAGCGCTCCTCCATCAAAGTTCCTGAAAGCAAAAAAGGTTAAAGTGCTCCACGACTGGCCAGCCCAATCACCAGACATGAACATTATTAAGCATGTCTGGGGTAAAATGAAGGAGGAGGCATTGACGATGAATCCAAAGAATCTTGATGAACTCTGGGAGTCCTGCAAGAATGTTTTCTTTGCCATTCCAGATGACTTTATTAATAAGTTATTTGAGTCATGGCAGAGATGTATGGATGCAGTCGTCCAAGCTCATAGGAATCATACACAATATTAATTCTTTTTCCACTGCACTATGACTTTATATTCTTTACTGTACATTATTTCAGTTAAGTGACAAGACTTTTGTCTAATAATAATATATATATATATATATATATATATATATATATATATATATATATACACACACACACGTTTAGACTTTTAATAAGGCCGTGTTTAATCGTCCGTGCAGTTTCTTCTTTGAGGTGCACTTACAAACCGCCTTTTTGATAATTAAAGTATGTCTGCATGGTTGATGAAGCTTTACCTTACATCTCCTACAGTAGGTCAATATTACAAGTGATCTAGAGTTGAGTTTTACTATTTTTGAATCCATTCAGCCAGCCTCTGGGTCTCGTTGAAGCATTTTTAGCTTAGCTTAGCATAAATCACTTAATTTGGTTAGACCATTCAATCTTGCTGATAAAAATTCTGACCATTTTCCTATTTAAATCTTGACACATTTGTAGTTACATTAAGACTGATGCAGTATGGTCAATATTTAAAAATATATATATAAAGGCCTACTCTAGCTAGCTAACTAGGTAACTGTACTGTGTATAATCACTGCGTCAGCTGCAGCAATGGTATGGCAAAAAAGTGTTTTTATTATCATACCAGAATTGTTCCTAGCCATTTTAGCCTAGAAAATTAAAATTTTCAGTTGGTCTTAGTACACATTAATGCACTGTAACTAGAGAAAAGGAAAATGATAAAAATTCTTTTGAAAATTTTTAACAAGATACTAATAGTCTTATCCGATTCAAAGATTTATGCTAAGTTAAGCTCAGCTAAAAGCGCTCCTACAAGACCCAGAGAGCAGACGAATGGATTCAAACATGGTAAAACTTAACTGTTTTATTCTGTTTAGACTTTTAAAACAGAATTGGTTTGTGTAATAAGCCGTCGTTTAATCGCCATTGAAAATTCTTCTTAAAGGTGCACTTACAAACCACCTTTTTGATAATTAAAGCGTGTCCGCACGGTCGATAAAGCTTTACTTTACAGAGGTATTTTGAAAGGATATATGGCCATTCCCGTGCAACATCATTTATATATTTATTTGATCTCCTAGGTTAATTTTACAAGTCTATCTAGAGTTGAGTTTTACCATTTTTGAATCCATTCAGCCGGTTTCTGAGTCTGGTGGAAGCAAGTTTAGCTTAGCTTAGCATAAATCATTTAATTTGATTAGACCATTGCAAATAAAATTTTAAAAAAGAGTTCTGACAATTTTCTTATTTAAATCTTGACACTTCTGTAGTTACATTAAGACTGATGCAATATGGTCGATATTTCTAGCCTACTCTAGCAAGGTAACTAGGTAACTGCACTGTGCATAATCATTGCAATTTTATATTGGTCTTAGTACACATTAATATAACTAAATAAAAGGGAAAATATTTATTAACTTTAAAAATGTTTTTGAACAAGATGCTAACGGTCTAATCCAATTCAATGATTTATGCTAAGCTAAGATAAAGTGCTACAACCAGCCCCAGAGATCAGATGAATGGATTACAAATGGTAAAACTGAACTGTTTAGCTGTAGAGGAGTTTTAAAGTAAGCCTATTTCCAAAAAAATGTATTGAATAATGTGTGTAAGTAAGGGTATATTCAGACCGAAGTGTATTTTTCAGTGGTTGATGCTACATTATTGCATTCCCCCATTACCCCTAATAAATGTTTACGTTTAGACTTTTAATACAGAATCGGTTTGTGTAATAAGCCTGTGTTTAATCATCCATGCAATTTCTTCTTTAAGGTGCACTTACAAACCGCCGTCTTGATTAATAAAGCGTGGCTGCACGGTCGATAAAGCTTTACCGTACAGAGGTATTTTGAAAGGATATATGGTCAACATCATTTATTTATTTGATCTCCTAGGCCAATTTATTCTGACGGCCATCATCTCCTCATAACGTTTCTGTCCGACTTGAGTCTGACTGCTGATGGATTCATCGGCCATTACCTCTTTAAATGGAGGAGTCCCAGCACAGCAAGCGCCCCTCTGACCCCCGCGGGCACCATATCACCCAGCACACCACCCGCAGGTCAGTCCACCAGGATTCATTCACATAAAAAATGCAAGTAGTGGCACGGTGTAAAACTGCTGTACATTATGGGAATAAACGCGTGTAGGTAATGACATTGGAATGTATCGAAGATTTATTGTGTTTGCTTCATATGGAAGCCATTAGTCGGGTCACATGGGAAGACTAATGCGCTTCTATTTTGTTACAAAAGTGCTTTGACGGAAATAAATGTGTGTGTTTTATACTCTGTTCTAGTGAGTTATTGTCGAAACTGATCCTTCTACCTCTTTTCCAACAAAAGCTCTTACATATTCAGAAGAACTTTGCAAGCAGAAATGTAAAAGGACTGGAACAATTGAAAGTCATTACTGCTCTAGTAACTTTGGTAAGTGGCCGTTGTTTGATTTAAATGTGTTTTTTGCTTTCCACAGACTCGATTAACAGCAGGATTTCTTGGAATTTCTTTGATTTTGCAGCTCTAGGCGTCAACATTCCTGCATTTTTCACACGTTTAGTGCTTTTATCAAGACATTAAAGAAATAAAAGCAATAAAATAGCAATGATAGAAATACCATATTCTGAAAAAGAAGTTCATTCACTCTTTATCAAAATGAATTTTGAAGATGAATATCGGTATCACTTTATACTTATTTATTTCTTTATTTTAACTGTAATATAATGACTATACTATACAGTGATAATATAACTTAAAATAACTTTGTTGCTTAAAAAAAATACTAGCTTTAAATAATTAAATTTTTTTATATCATTCTGAAAAAAGTTACATTTTCTTCAGAAATTTCTTAAGAAATTAAAAAAAATTATGAAATATACAGTAAAACAACAAAATTTTGAAACATCATTACAATTTAAAATAACTTATTTCTCTTTAAAGGTGCTGTATGTAAGTTTTTGACTCTTCTAAACTTAAAAATATCATAATTTTTTTGCAGAAATTAAAGTAAACATTCTTGTTAACCTGAAAAACAAAGCTAAAGTCAGTGTTTCATTCATTTAGTCAAAAGGGGTCGCAAAGCATGCATGTCCTAACATCTTGCTCCATGATGAGATTTGCAGTGATAAGCAATTTGGCTGTTTGCACCAGACAGAAATTTAAATAAAGCCATTCAGAAGCAAAGAATAGTGCACTCACTGCACTCCAACGAAATGGTAAGGTTTACAATCTAATTAATAGATATGAAACCTTTTTAACATTATTAAATGTACATTCTGAATCACTGATATGTGTTGGCTTGCACAGTTCAAAAGTTTATTTTATTTTCAAGATCTAATGTGAACTATCTGCTGCTGCTTTCAGACATAATACAAGCACATGAGGTGTACCTGAGGTGATCATTGTCAGTTTATCCTGTTGTTCAGCTGTGAGAAAAAGAAGCCGTTTCTAAAATAGAAATTCCAGGTGTTGGTAACAACAAACTCCTTTTAGTATGGAAAATATTCTATTGCGTGCCATTGCTTTTAGTTAGAAATGGTTCAAATCAGCCTTAAATCAAACTTTAGGCTTGATAGTCAGGCACACTCACATCAATCTGGCAACCTGAGCTTGTGTGGACTCGTCAGAGGAGGAGCAGAGAGTAAACGTGTTTTGATCCAGGAGTGCATTATCCAGTTCAACCACCGGGTGTCAAACTTACATATTGCACCTAGATTTTTAAATGTTAATTTTTTTTCAGTGTGAAGCTTCAGTATATTTACAGTAGGACAATTACAAAATATCTTTGTGGAAGATGATATTTACTTGATATTTTTGCAATTTTTTGGACATAAAAGCAAAATTTATTATTTTAAAATACACAATGTATTTTTGGCTATTTGGCTGTTCACAAAAAATACGTTTTTTTCTCTCCAATGTCCTACTCTTCTATTGTTTTTCAATGTAAGATCTTTAACAAGCAGCGCAGTTCACCACTGTCAGCTCTAAAAGTAGTAGACCAATCAGAAGAACTCTAAGGTGGGGCAACCATTGCAAGCTTCTGTTTGTACTTGGCATGTTTGTAGGTTTAAGTTGGCATGACAAATATTTTATTTACCGTTTTATCATGGCATCTCATTGTGGCTTTGTCCAGACATTCTGAGATATATGATGTATCTTCAAGTGCTTATCATAACATATTGCTTTCCTATTTCTAAGGGGGGTGTTATTGTTGTTATTACATCACGTTTATAATATCAAGTCACATGGACCTCATACTGCGCTGCATTTTTATTAAACCTATTCCTGATCACTGCGTTCCGCGTTTTTAGATGCAAGGACGCGTTTGATATGAATGAGACCTTAGTGGTTTTGTGTGCCAGCATCACATATATTCACATACCTTTCAAGAAACGTTACGCCTAAAAATTATGGAATTCTCAATACATTAATGCACATATTGCACTGTTTGCTAATGAGCTTGTTTTTAAAGGGACCTATAATGCAAAAATCACTTTTATAAGGGGTTTAAAACAGTTGTGTGGCAACAGTCTGTGAATACACTCAACCGCCACTTTATTAGGTACACCTGTCCAACTGCTTATTAACGCAAATTTCTAATCAGCCATTCACATGCAAGCAACTCAATGCATTTAGGCATGTAGACATAGTCAAAATGGTCTGTTGTAGTTCAAACCGAGCATCAGAATGGGGAAAAAAGGTGATTTAAGTGACATTGAACGTTGCATGGTTGTTGGTGCCAGACGGGCTTGTCTGAGTATTTCAGAAGCTGCTGATCTACTAGGATTTTCATGCACAACCATCTCTAGGGTTTACAGAGAATGGTCTGAAAAAGAGAAAATATCCAGGGAGCTGCAGTTATGTGGGCGCAAATATCTGGTTGATGCCAGAGGTCAGAGGAGAATGGCCAGACTGGTTCGAGCTGATAGAAAGGCAACAGTGACTCAAATAACCACTCATTACAAACGAGGTATGCAGAAGAGCATCTCTGAATGCACAACCCCTCCAACCTTGAGGCAGATGGGATACAGCAGCAGAAGACCACACCGGATGCCACTCCTGTCAGCTAAGAACAGGAAACTGAAGTTACAATTCGCACAGGCTCACCAATATTGAACAAGAAAAGATTGAAAAAACGTTGCCTGGTCTGATGAGTCTTGATTTCTATTGCCACATTCGGATGGTTGGGTCAGAATTTGGGGTCAACAACATGAAAGCATGGATCCATCATGTCTTGTATCTGTCAACGCCACAGGCTACCTGAGTATTATTGCTGACCATGTCCATCCCTTTATGACCACAGTGTACCTATCTTCTGATGGCTACTTCCAGCAGGATAATGTGCCATGTCATAAAGCACGATCATCTCAGACTGTTTTTTTTTAACATGACAATGAGTTCACTGTACTCAAATGGCCTCCACAGTCACCAGATCTCAAACCAATAGAGCATTTTTGGGATGTGGCAGAATGGGAGATTTGCATCATGGATGTGCAGCCGACAAATCTGCAGTTATAGTGTGACGCTATCATGTCATAATGGAGCAAAATCTTAGGAATATTTCCAGTATCTTATTGAATCTATGCCACGAAGGATTAAGGCAGTTCTGAAGGCAAAAGGGGGTATAACCCGGTACTATTAAGGTTTACCTTGTAAAATGGCTGGTGAGTGTATAATCAGCTTATAATGGTAAGAATGTTTTCATTTTATTTTTTTATAATCACACTTTATAAAAACAGTCTGCAGAAACACTTTGATTTACATTTAATCTTTGTACATGTCAAGAGAGAGAAAGCCCTATAAGTGACAATATCTTCCTCATTAGCATAGGACGTTAGTCTTGTTTTTGAATCTGCCACTATGCTGACACACAGGCATTTGTAGATCCGCCCCTTTTTTGAAAAGAGGCATGGGAGCACAATCTCATTTGCATTACAATTAAGATCAAAGCCTAAAAGAGGCAGTTTCAAAGAGTTATAAAACATTATTTGAGGGATATTTTGAGCTGAAACTTCACATACA
This sequence comes from Danio tinwini, assembly GCA_903798205.1. Classification (NCBI taxonomy): domain Eukaryota; kingdom Metazoa; phylum Chordata; class Actinopteri; order Cypriniformes; family Danionidae; genus Danio; species Danio tinwini. Next base: position 2,684,181 of record CAIGQZ010032741.1, on the reverse strand, counting down.
CACTCTAGGGACATCAGAGAAAAGGAAAAAAGAGGTATATTAGGTCCCCTTTAAAAGTTAACTAAACTTCTCAGTCGCTGTTTCTGTTTTAATAATGCTTATAGATGGAAAATGTGTTCAGGCCGATACTGAGACTCAGCTCCTTTATTTTAATTGCAGCGGCAGTAAAGCTGCTGAGCACAGTTAAAACAGCAGAAGCGCGCATAGCAGGACTATACATACTTCATACATAACCATGAACATGCAGTTTTATGCCAAAAAGAAACCATGATTCTGTGAATATACCATCCTTTTTTCTTTTTTTCTCCTTCCTCAGTGATTACGGCCACTCTTATCTCAGCAGCCATGAGGGATCAAAGCGTTCTTGCCACTTTTTCCATCATGCACCTATATAAAGAAGGAAATTTAGCCATCCAACAAGCTGGGAAAACCATGAGCACCAAAGTCACGGTCCTCTGCAAACAATGTCTGCTGGTCAGAAGAGGTGAGTATCTTTACACTGATCCATCTGCAAAAATACCAAGGGTAATCATTTTAATCCTAAAGCGTGCCAGAGGATATTTTTGGCCAATTTTTCTTTTTTTTACATTTATTTATGTGCTTTTTGCATTTTACAAAACTAGAACATATTACTATAGAACATACAAATATAGAAAAGAAAACCAATACAATACAATAATAAAACATATAAAATACAATACATAACAAAGCTAACCTATGACAGGACAACCGAACAACAGAACACAGTGGGACAAATGCACACAAGAGCAAAATATAATTTAGCTGGTCGGGTATTGCATAAATTAAGTAAAAAAATTTTTACACTCACCAGCCACTTTATTTGGTACACCTTACTAGTTCTGGGTTGGACCCCCTTTTGGTTTCAGAACTGCCTTAAACCTTTGTGGCATAGATTCAACAAGGTACTGGAAATATTCCTCAGAGATTTTGGTCCATATTGACATGATAGCATCACGCAGTTGCTGCAGATTTTTTCGGCTGCACATCCATGATGTGAATCTCCCGTTCCATCACATTCCAAAGGTGCTCTATTGGCACATTCCAAAGGTGCTTTATGACATGGTGCGTTATCCTGCTGGAAGTAGCCATCAGAAGATGAGTACACTGTGGTCATAAAGGGATGGACATGCTCAGCAACAATAATCAGGTAGGCTGCGGAATGGATACAGTGCTTAATTGGTACTTATGGGCCCAAAGTGTGCCAAGAAAATATCCTTCACAACATTACACCATCACCACCAGCCTGAACCTTTTATACTAGGCAGAATGGATTCATGTTTTTATGTTGTTGACGCCAAATACTGACCCTACCATCTGAATGCCACAGCAGAAATCGAGACTCATCAGACCAGGCAACGTTTTTCCAATTTTCTATTGTCCAATTTTGATGAGCCCGTGTGAAATGTACCCTCAGTTTCCTGTTTTTAGCTGACAGGAGTGGCATCCGGTGTGGTCTTCTGCTGCTGTAGCCCATCTGCCTCAAGGTTGGAGGTGTTGTGCATTCAGAGATGCTCTTCTGCATACCACGGTTGTAATGAGTGGTTATTTCAGTCACTGTTGTCTTCTCCTCTGGACTCTGGCATCAACCAGGCATTTGCGCCCACATAACTGCCACTCACTGGATATTTTCTCTTTTTCTGACCCTTCTCTGTAAATCCTAGAGATGATTGTGCGTGAAAATCCCAGTAGATCAGCAGCTTCTGAAATACTCCAACCCATCTAGCATCAACAACCTTGCCACATTCAAAGTCACTTAAATCACCTTTCTTCCCCATTCTAATGTTCGGTTTGAACTGCAGCAAATCGTCTTGAGCATTTCTACATGCCTAAATGCATTGAGTTCCTGCCATGTGATTGGCTGATTAGAAATTTGCGTTAACGGGCAGTTGGATGGGCTGGTGTACCTAATAAAATGGCTGGTGAGTGTACAGTATATGTTTTAGAGTTTCTTTTATCTGAAAGAAAGTGAACAAAATCAAGTCTTCTTTAAATCATAATTTGTCCTATAGTAAATCAATGGCCAATACTGAATTTAAAAGCATTTTTTATTTGTACTTTTGGAGGTAGTTAAATTAATGAATTAAATAAATAAATAAAACATAAAAAAACACATGAATTAATAGATTTTATTTATTTAAAGATGAATATTAATATGATATTTGGTAAAAAAAAAAGGAATAAATGACACCTGAGACCTTTGTGCCAAATTTGTCCATTTGGCGTGGGTTAAGCTGTGGTTTGTAATATGCTTGAGGGTTACTTGAAACCATCTCAGCTGGACAGTACAGCAGAAGTTGATTGAGGCAGATTTTGGAAGGTGATAGTTTGCAAAAAAAATAAAAAATCCTTTGGCTTCATTTTGTGGTGTTGAGATATTTCAGGCAGGATATGCCATTTCAGCGTCACGGGTGTGAAACTTAAGCTCGCTCAGGAGAGGCTCTCGGTTCTTTCCTTGAGTTACAGACAGCTAGAATAATAACTTTTTGCAACCACATGGATGGTATGTGACTTTATTATGTCATGCTTTACCTCAGCTCACTTAGTAGCGAAATATTAAGCCACTGCTCGGAAACTTTGAAAAGCAACTGTTTTGTTTTGAGGGAAATTTCTAGAAACGTGCCATGGAGGAATTTGCGTCAAAGTACGCAGGATAGTTTTTGGCATTTCAGAGAAGCTGTTTGACATTAATCATTTGCGGTGGGATTTTTTTAAACAAAATGCAAGGGAATAAACAAAATGTTATTTTTACGGAATAATATTATATTAAAACAAATGTGTAGAGTACTCTATTGCAACTTCATTTTTGGCACCTTCTGAAAAAGTGACTACTTTAGATTATATTATGGCCAATAAAAGTACTGCTTTTTTTTTAAGCAATCATCTTTTTCACAAGAGTGTTGTAAAATGTTATTGGAATAACAAGCATGCAAGTTCATATTGAATAATTCATAGTTAGGGTAGGCAATTTCAGAGAGCAATAGCAAAAGCACGAGATCACATCCACTTATTGTTAAAATGTTTTTGTAAGCTAGTCGTTGCTTTATACATGTTTGTATTATAAAATTTAATGCATTTATGGAATGGGAAAACAGAATCAGATGTTTCTGGTTCAGGAGATACTGTTTTGTCTTCTATTCTTGCTCGCGCTCCCATAAACATGCAGAGGTATGCAGATACTTAGGTTGTCAGACATGTAGAACATATAATTTCAGACAGAAAAAAAATGAATGCCAGAAAGCAATGATTGGTTAAATATTAGGGGTGTGAACCTACACTGGTCTCACGGTTCAGTTTGGTTACGATTATCATGCCATCGATTCGTTTCAATTCGATATCTCGGTGCATCACGGTGCATTAACAATGCTTTCCATACAAAATTAGATTTTTTTCTTTACAACACAAGAATTTTTTTTTATTAAAATCTATAAATATATTTATATTTATGTATTACTTGTAATTAAGGCTGTCAAAATTAGCGCGTTAACGCACCAGATTAATTAGAAATATTTAACGCGTTAAAAAAATTAACGCATTTAACGCAGTTGCAGTTTTTTTAATTTCCTGTTGTGGCCGACGTGTGTTCAGGGCCGGCGCGTCCGTAGAGGCGACCTGGGCGGCCGTAGAATAGTGAGTGAACCCCCCCTGTTCTTACTTTCATCCGCGACACCTACCCCCTCCCTCCCGGTCCTTCCTTTCATCCGTGAACCGGTCACTTTTTATTTCACTTTCGAGTTGAGGGCGGGCGGCATGATTGCCGTTCGCCTGGAGAGCCAGTTCAGCTTGCTCCAGCTCTGCGTGTGTTTGCAAAGAAATATGGATAAAAGCAAGGAAGCGCTTTTAGAAGGAAAGTTTCAGTATAAAACAACTAAGGTTGCATCTGTACAGTGCGCTGTACTGTGCGCTCTCTCTCTCTCTCTCTCTCTCTCTCTCTCTCTCTGTGTGTGTGTGTGTGTGTGTGTGTGTGTGTGTGTGTGTGTGT
>CAIGQZ010032741.1:2649735-2664345 GCA_903798205.1 Danio tinwini | reverse complement strand
TCTGTGAAGGACTTAATTTGGACAAATTTAAGGTGATTTTCTCAGTAATAAGATTATTTTAACCCTCAGATTGCAGAATTTCAATTAGTTTTTGGCCAAATATTGGGTCCCACTTTATATTAGGTTCCCAGCCCTGTTCCCAGAGGCACACCAACAGTACATAATTTGGATGTCTGCCTTATCTGACCCAATAACTTCAGGTTTTGGAGTCTGATGAGTTGTTCTGATGAGCTGATTCAGGTCTGTTTGATTAGGAAGAGGTTGAAAATGTGTACTGTTGGTGTGCTTTCAGGAACAGGGTTGGGAAACATTGGTTTAGACTGACACACATGTTTGATTGTAAACCAGGTTGCCAGATGAATCTAAGCTCATCAAACTGAATGAATGCACAGATCTGCATGGCTCAAATAGTTCTGATGGGCATCTTTATTTATGTCTCATTAAAAAATATCCAACTATTTACAATCTGGCTTAAAAGAATCATTTTAATGAGAGATGGAAAAGAGTCACAGTTTTCACGAAATCAGGCACTGCCTTTCAATAATCTTACATCTGCAAACAGTTTCTGCAAGACATTTTGTGATGCGCTCAAAAAGTTTGTTCAGCCAAAAATGAAGACTCTGTTATTCATTACACACCGATGCCATTCCAGTCCTCTGAGACCTTGGTTCATCTTCAGAAGACAAATTGAGATATTTTAGATTAAATTTGAGAGCTCCCTCATCCTCCATAGACACAGAATGGGTCCCGAGCATCCAAAGTCCAGAAAAGGAACCAAAAACATTGTCAGAATTCCCATGCTTAACTTAAAAGAAATCATAGACACTTGACCCTCATTTGATAATATGAATGTCAAATTTAATGTGATTTATTTACGTGCTTGATCTAAACTACACTTATCCTGTGTGGGTGGATGGGGCATATATACGGGGTAATAGCTGTTAAAAGTATTTTTAAAAATTGTGTATTTTCATTTTTGGAAATAAAAACTGAATGACAAAAATAAGTGTAAGGTTAACAAGAAAAAAAAAAAAGAAGTGCACTTTTGTCGCTAGGCAACCACTGAATCAGCTGTATATCAGCGGTGCGCGAGATATGTTGATATTGGTAAAATTGCGACCACTAGTCTTTCCTCCATCTTTAAAGTCTCCGTAGTTGTCTTGACAACACAAACACTGCTGTCATTTCAACGGAAACCCCTCCTCTGCTTTCTTTTGATTGGACAATCAAAAAAGACGCGACTGACATAACGCGCTTTTTCCGATCAGAGTTGACTTTTTTCGAGCGCACGGCGCAGAAGGTGGTTAAAACGCAAGCCGTGCAGGTTGCATAAGGGGCCGATCACACCGAATGCGCTTTTACATTCCAAAAATGCGAAGAGCGCCACAATGCCTTTGTGTTGACAAGAAAAAAAAAAAGTGCACTGCACTTTTTAAGTCACTAGAAAACAACTAAATCAGCTGGGTATTGTGCGAGAGTGTTGCTGTTGATATTGGTATAACTTTAATATTTAATAATATTGACGTTATTGAATATTGTAGTTATAACTCAAAACAGTAACTACAAGTCTCTCCGTGGTCATCTTGACAAATTTTCTTTCCTGCTTTCCCTGAAGAATGAAAAAGACGAGACAAACATAACGAGCTTTTTCTGTTCAGAGTTGACTTTTTTCAACTGCGAGCGCACGGCACGCAACAGCAAAAATGCAAGGCGCAGAAGGCAGTTAAAACGCTCACGGACGTTAGTAAACCATTCAAAAGATGTTCCTCTCAACGCAACAAAATCGTTCGGTGTGATCTGCCTCTTATCATAGCAAAGATAAAAGAAATCAGTTATTAGAAATTAGACATTAAAACTATTATGTTTAGAAATGCTGACTAACAGGCTCATTCTGAAAACGTAGCTCTATATACATTTCTGGAAATTGCAAATTATGTAGCCAGAAGTACGCATGACTGCATTTTGTTTTTAAAACGAACGCTACGGGGCTGTCATGATTCCGCCAATCTGGTCTTGTTAATTCTTGTTTTGGTAGTCCTGACACTACTCCTGTCATGTTTTGTCATTGTGCGTGTCTCTGTATGAGCGCCAATCGTGGGCGCGCTTAGACCCTGTGCATTTCCGCTCGTTGCGGGTGCGTAGGGTTTGGGCGTGTTTATGATTGTGCGCTCTCGTCCGGGTGTTTCTGTTTGTCTGTTTGCAGCGGGGTGTTTCAGTCCCAGCGTCTCTGTCTAGTTGGGTTTGGTTTCGGTTGGCGCTGGGATGAAGCATGCACGCTGCGTGTGTGAGTACACGGTGAGTGTTTTCATTCATTGTGTGCTCGTGTCTCGCGTTCAGTCTTCTGTTGGTGTTGCGTTTAGCATGTGGCGCATGTTTACATGCACCTCGTGCTTATGTGTCTGTCATGTGCTCTGCAGTCTATTGTCTAGCCCCACCCTTCTTGTTAACTCATTATTAGTTCATTTGGTTCATCTGTTTGTGTATTGATTTACTACCGCTTATAATCTCCTTATGTCTGCTGTCCTGGGCCAGTTCGTCTTCATTACACTTCGTTTCTCTCCATGTCTCAGCTTCGCTTGTCATCCTCGTCCTGATGTGGTCCAGTCCTGATCCCTGCCAGCATGCCCAGTCCAGTTTGTTTTGTTTGTTTATTGTTTGTTTGATTAGTGTTTTCCCCCTCTGGGTTGTTTGCTTTTTCCTTTTTGTTTTATTTTATTGTAAATAAATATCCCTTACTGTGCGCTTGGGTCCTCGCCTCCTTTTTCCCCAACTCTACTGTGACAGGGGCAGTATGACACCATTCCTTTTCTCGCTTACCAGCTGACCGCTTACCTCCATATGGACGCCTTTCCCGCTGTTACCAGTTTGTCCAGTAGCTTGACATGTACATCGGCAGACTTGAGATGCCGAGAGGAGTTGACCACGACGATGGGGTTCGAGCCCAGTGAAGAATGGTTCCAGAAAGCGAGTAAGATCAAAACAGAAGCTAAAAAATTAAATAAACAAGTAAATAACAGGGTGAGAATGTGGTCAAAAAATCAGGAGAGAGCTTTTCTTTCTCTAAATTGCTTTTTAAAACTGTCGGTTGGGTTTAGGGAAGCAGGTGGGCGGGTCAATCAGTGTTTTTGAAAACACTATTGGTTAGGTTTAGGGAAGGAGGAGAGTGGGTCAGTCGATCGGTTGGCCAGTCAGTCAGTCGACAGCGGCCTCTGGTGAATTCACGAAAACAAAAACTGCTAATAAGCATACCTCCTGGGACATATTTGGCGCTCTCCAGAAATGTGTATATAGGGGTACATTTTCAGAATGAGCCTGGGTTGTGAAATTTTTTGTTGTTGTTGTTGTTGAAAGAAATATACAGGGGTGACTAATAATTCAAGAAGGCTGATAATTCTGACTTCAACTGTATATGGCAGAGTGAACATCAATGTTTATTAAAAGCAAGATTTAACCAGAACTAAAATTCCTTCAAATTATAACCAAAATTAGAAAAAATTAAATGGTTCCTTAATTTGGGTCTCCACTCTACGTTGATCCGAAACAACATTTTTACTTTAAAGCAATAAATGGAAGTCAGTAGAAGCAAAAGTGCAACGTGAGGGTTGTGTGTTTCTGACAAGAGTCCTTCATAAAGGTCAGCCGTCGACTTTCTTCAAGCCTCTTCCCATAAGGCACGCGAACACCGTCATCACCATCTTGGGTTTGACCTCCACAAGGTCATCGGGCAGGGCGTACACCTTGACTCCTATTTTTCGCGCCACAGAGATTGCATATCTGCGAGTGGGAAACAGAGATAGGGAGACAGTTGCTGGTGGCGAGACAACAGGCAATTTGGCGTCAGATGCGTATCGGGGTAATTTATGTGAGGGAACTTACTTTGCATTGTTTAGCTTGTCCTCTGCCGTCATGTCGCCGCTCTTCACCATCTCGTATTTAATGGCTTTGGGCACAATGGTGTCGATCAGATCAATCACTGGCAGGCTTGAGCTGATCGATTTGTCCTGTAATAATGCATTTCTTATATATATAAACAGTATTTTTTAATATGATATTATGTGAATCCCGGTATGGATTCATATATGTTATGTCACATTAGAAAAGCGATTCTGGCTGTAAATGTCTGATGGGATTCACCTTGAAGCTGCTAATGGAGGAGTTTTTATTGCCTTGTTTCAGGGTGCTGTTCACCCAGTTGATTATTATTTGGTCACTGACTTTTTCCCCATCCCCAAGATCAGACAGAACCTTCAGTGTGTACCTGTGAGAGTTATTGTTTATAAGAAAGTAATAATGAGACATTACAATAAAAATATATATATTTACACAGACATTTATATCCAAAACTTTATTATATCCATTGATTTTTAGAAATTAATATTTTTATTTATCGAGGTTAACATTAAAGACATTTTTAATGTTAAAAAATAAATAAATTTACTCTGGAGCACAAAGTCTTATGTTGTACAGGTATATTTTTGGAAATACAGTGTCCCCTCATTATTCGCACGAGTTACGCTCTCAAAATAACCAGCAAAAGGCAAAATTGGTAAAGTAGTCCGCTTTATTTTTTACAATTATTATAGATGTTTTAATGCTGTAAAACCCCTCACTACACTTTATACAGTTTTCTCAGACAGGCGTTAACGTTTTCACACTTTTCTCTCCTGTTTAAACACTCTCAAAGATCAAATCTTTGTAGAATAATGAGTCCAGTATTACAGAATGAAACCAAAGATCAAAACCATTTGATCTTCATTTACTTATTCCGTAATGGCGCCCTACAGCTGCGTAACTTCTGCCTTCCTTTAGCATGTTCAAAAGTTGAACTTTTATTGCGATGGTTAACATATTCCTCTGTTTCTTGTGTGCTACCACAGGTGCCTTTGACAGTGCAGAACGTTTCCTCGAAATTGTGCGGAGAAAACTTGTAAACATACAGTACAGCAGTTCAAAGTCGCACTGACAGCCATCAAAGATTTATGTAAATTTGGCAAGCTGAACACATTCTGTACTGTACAGAAGACACGGCACGGAGGAGATTGATCGACAATGGTCAGGACGCAGAACACAATGCGCTGTAGGTAAAAAGCAAGTCAAATTTCACTAAAAAAATCTGCAAGGCTGCGAAAATTGAACTGTGTTATAGAGAGGGACCACTGTACTGTCAAAATTATAGCCAAAAATTATATGGCAAAAATCATTAGAATATTGTGTTAAAATCATGTTTTATGAAGATATTTTTTGTAAATTTCCAACTTTAAATATATTACAACTCATTTTTTGATTAGTAATGTTCATTGCTAATGTCATTTTTGCTATATTCTGATTTTTATAAAGCTTCAGATTTCAGATCTTCAAATATTTGTCAGTATCTTGGCCAAATATTGTCCTAAATTAACAAAGAAAAAAATTATTAAATGATTTTTGACAGATAATGTGACTGAAGACTTAAATAATGGCTGCTGAATGCCAGCTTGCCAGTAGAGGAATACACATATTTTTTCAATATATTAAAACAGTAAATCAGTTATTATTGTACTAGTGTAACAGTGTATTTCAATTAAATCCAGCTTTTGAAAGAACTGATGTCAGAGTTAATTTTCACAAGACATTTATTATCATCATATGTATATATTTTTTGGAAATACAGTGGTCCCTCTTTAATCGTGAGAGGTACGTTCTCAAAATAGTAGTCCACTTTATTATTTTAAATTATCATAGATGTTTTAAGGCTGTAAAGCCCCTCACTACACACTTTATACACTTTTCTCAGACAGGCGTTAACATTTTTACACTTTTCTCTCTCGTTTAAATACTCTCAAAGATCAAATCTTCGTAGAAAAATAAGTCCAGTATTATAGAATGAAACCAAAGATCAAAACCATTTGATCTTCGTTTATTTATTCTGTAATGGTGCCCTACAACCGCGTAACTTCCAGCAGAAATTCAACTTTTTGTGTGATGGTTAGCATCTTCTTCTGCCTTTTGGGTGCTACCGCAGGCGACTTCAGAGTCGCACTGATAACCATCGAAGATTAATGTAAATTTGTCAAGCTGAACACATTCTGTACTGTACACGGCATGGCACGGAGAAAATTGATTGACAATGGTCTACAGCCAATCAGGATGCAGAACATGTATTACATTTCATGCATTTGAAGGCAATTTCCAACATATACAACACATCTTTAGACTGCACTTTCGTAGATTTGGGAATGCGTTAAAATAATGGTCTATTAGTTAACGTTAAATCGTTTACTAACATAAAAAATATTTTAGCAATACATTTATTACAGTATGTATTCATCTTTGTTAACTAATGAAAAATATATTGTTCATTGTTGGTTCTTGTTAACTCACAGTACATTAACTAGTTTATTACACTGCTCTCTGGAATACTTGATTCTGATTGGCCAATCACAACATTACAAGTGATGTTTTTTTTTCCCAGATAACAGTAGCTGATAACGAATAACAACACAGGCTCATCTGGTTACTACGAGTTATCTTGAACATTAGTGAATACATTTATACATATTTATATGTTTATCCTTCACACCGCTCTTCTTGATTGTTTAGCGCCATCTTGTGGCTGAATAATAGGTTAGTATAGGCAGCATTCAGCCATTTCTCCTTTCTGCAAGTTTTACATTTAAAGTGAAATTAAATTATTAAAGGACAGATCAATGTTTTATGTCTAATTGTTTACTTTTGATGCAAGTAGCTGTGTGATTAGTCATAAATTATACCTAACTTAACAAGCACTTTGGATTTTAATAATACATTAGTAAACGTCAAACTTTGATTAATAAATGCTGTAGAAAACCAATCATACTTAGTTCAATGCATGTTCGTAAATACATGAACTAGCATTAACTAGTAGACCACACTTTAAAAAACTATAAATTTGTGTTGGGACAACATCAAGGAATTAAGTTAACTTATTAGTATGTTACAAATGTAAGTGGATTGAACATGAAACTATTAAGTTGTCCCAAAACAAAAATCAAGAATTGTGTTGTTTCAGCTCATTTTAAAACAGCATTTTTTAAATGATTTATTTTAAGTGTTATCTATTCTTTTATAACCTTTTCCCCCATTTGGGTCATGATGTCATCATTTAAAAGTCAGACCCATGTGCAAACATTATTATTTTACGAATCAGCATTTTCAAATTCATAAAGGATTTTCCAGTACACTCAAAAAATGATGTTTGCTGCTTATTCAAACTACTTATTTCAAATGAGTTGAAACAACACAATTCTTAAGTTTTTTCAACTCATTTTACATAAGTAGTTTGAACAAGCAACAAAAGTTATTGTTTAGCTCCACTTCCATTAAACCAACCTGTATATCAGATTGTAGACATCAATATATATATATATATATATATACTTCTTCCCCTCAAATTTGCCAAAAGTCACAGACTGGCATGCTCATGAACTGAAAGCAATATGTATATATAGATATAGTACCTTCTCATTAGTTGCCAGACCAGTGCCAGCGTGTGCATGGGGCTTCCCTCATTGATATTCTCGCCACCGATTCCTACCAAGGAAAACTTTGCTTCCTTCTTGCCCAGTGCGACTGCATAATTGCAATTCTCAAGCTACAAAACAAACATATGTCAGGCGAATTAACATGACATGTATAATTCAACTCCATGTACAGCAGCGTTCCATACACAACTAGCATTTTTGATGAATAAAGTCGGCATTTGGAATTCTGAACGAGTTAGCTGCTAGCCTGAGGGAGCTGCGCTAATCAATTTAGCAGATACAGGAATTCAACATATCTTGGTGTATTTTTTACTTAAATATTCTGTCAGAAAAACATTTTCTTTTACTGGCTAAAGTGACTTGAAGGTGATCTAAGCTATTAGCTTTTTTTTTTTTTTTTACATTTAACTTGTTGAAAGGCAAACCTTCTTCATGTTGGAGCCGAGTACAGGATAGGGAGGTTTGTTGACTCTGGGCCAGTCAACCGGTATCTGGATTCTCTCATATAACTGAAGAATAATGAGGCCGTCGTGCAGATCACTGGAGAAAAGAATGATCAGGATGAACTTTACACTTTTGGTTGTAATGTTTTATGCTTAAGACAATGAATCAAGATGCACCGTGTTTAAAGGTTGACAAGACCAGTGATTTGTCAGCAAGTTTCTACAGAGCCACTCAACAACGACAAAATAAGGCGTATGCTCTGGTCTGGCGTTTAAAGGGATAGTTTACCCCAAAATGAGAATTAACTCACTATTTACTCTATCTATCCTCAATTAGTTTCAAACCTTTATTTTCTTTATTTTCCCACACTTCTTGAAAGTACTTGAATTTCAGATGTATGGATTCGAGGCCTGGAACATACTTAAAAACAAACGCAGCTCCTTGAATTCAATTTGAAATTAAAACTTGTTTATGGTTTTGTACTCGATTGTCAAAAAACGAAGAAATTCTTAAATAATAAATCTAAAATTTAAATCTTGTACAATAATGCTGTGTTCACACCGGACACAGCACGGGCAAATAAATCACGCTATTCGTACATAAATAGACGTGTGAACGTTTTGAGTTTACTCATTTCATTCACGCATCAAATTCACTTCACAATAGACACAGATTTGCATAATGGGCAGGGCTTCTTTCTGCCCGGTGACTCTAGCTTTGTTGCTAAATGGCTAACATGGTTCTTTATGTGCTTTAGGAAGGCTGTAAAACGGTGTAAATTTGTTCGGTGCCGTGTCTGAGTCCACTGGATCCTTTCAGAGGTGCACCTAGCTGCGCTCTGATGTGCAGGCACAGGCACACACACAGCACAATGTACACTGAACAAGGACAATATATTTTGTAATTGTAATACCAAGTTGACTTCTAGTTGATCATTTGAAAAAGTGGCAGAAGGTAGATTTTGAACAAATCATCTGTTGAGCTGCATCCCAATCATCACAAATACTGCAGAAGACCTATCGGAACCCGGATGGACCCAAGATTCTCACAGAGCTCAGTCTTTGTGTGGTGAATGAAAAATCATGGTTTGGGCTTACATTCAGTACGGGGGCGTGCGAGAGATCTGCAGAGTGGATGCCAACATCAACAGACTGAGTATCAAGACATTTGTGCCGCCCATTACATTAAAAACCACAGGAGAGGGCAAATTCTTCAGCAGGATAGCGCTCTTTCTCATACTTCAGCCTTCACATCAAAGTTCCTGAAAGCATAGAAGGTCAAGGTGCTCCAGGATTGGCCTGCCCAGTCATTAGACATAAACATTATTGAGCATGTCTGGGGTAAGATGAATGAGGAGGCATTAAAGATAAATCCAAAGGATCTTGATGTACTCTGGAAGTCCTGCAAGAACGCTTTCTTTGCCATTTCAGATGACTTTAATAATAAGTTATTTGAGTCATTGCAGAGATGTATTGATGTAGTCGTCTAAGCTCATGGGAGTCATACACAATATTAATTATTTTTCCACTGCATGACTTCATAGTCTATACTGTACATTATTTATGTTAAGTGACAGGACTTTTGACCAAGCAAAGTCAGACCTAACTGTCCTAAATAAATAATAAAAAATCAAGGCATGATCATATTTTATTTTGTTAAAATAAGCGTATTCTAGAGGCCTTCTGATACCAAATGATCAACTAGAAGTCAAGTTAGTATTTGTTGTTCCTAAAACTTGGATAAGACTTTTGTCAGGTACCGTATATTCTGTGCAAACTTTAGTTTAAATGGCTTGGAATTTTTAGAGTATGTTGTTATAATAAAAAAATGGAGAAACAATTACAGTAAATGTCTGTATTACCTGTACAGGTGATTGACGTATGGAGAGACCCCCAGAGAATTCATCCAGTTCCTGAATGTTCTGTCCTCTCTCGTTTCCCCTGTCCCGAGAGACAGAGATCAATTATTAATAACACGCCACCGTGTTGTGCCTGCTATTTATTTCGAGGATCATTATGCATTCTAAATGTAGTTTATTATTTTCATTGGACGGCCATGTTTAAATTGACCTTATGTTATAAGTTCACCAAAAAAACTGTCCACCCTCTTACTCAAATAAACAGGTTATTTTTTGCTGCCATAGCTTAAGGGCTTCTACTTTATATACAGCCTATTAGCATTGCTGAATAGACTGACATTGATATATACAGTTGAAGTCAGAAATATTTGTCCTCCTATATTATTCCCCAATTTATGTTTAATTATGTTTAACAGAAAGAAAACTTTTTTCAACACATTTCTAAACATAATAGTTTTAATAACTCATTTCTAATAACTGAATTCTTTAAGTTTTGCCATGTTGACAGTAAATAATATTTTACTATATTTTTTACAAAGTACTAGTATTCAGAAAACTTTTTTGCTGCATATGCACTTGACTCATTTCACACAATGTAATTTTTGTGCTTAAATAAATCACTCATACCTTACATTTCTGTCTATTATTTTACAATTTCAAGAGTTCATACTTAGCTGATGATTGATTATAAAGCTTGTTTGGGATGCTGTCCCGGGAGAGAGCCCTGAGCTCATAAGATCCTCGAGCCCGGGGCTCCCTCCCGTTTGCAAGGCGAGAGGGGGGTTTGGTAGATCTCGAGAATTCCCCTGCTGTAGTAGCTAATGAACAGATAGTGATTGCTTATAAGATATAAGTTCTTACTAGGAGCATGTCTGTGCTGCCAATTTAGATTAGTCAATTAACTTAAGTTGCATGTTTTTGGACGGTGGGAGGAAACCGGGGAACCCGGGGGAAGCCCACGTGAGCACGGGGAGAACATGTAAACTCCACACAGCAACGTTGGCTGGCTTGGTAAGGACTAGGACCAGTGACGTTCTTGCTGTGAGGCAACAGTGCTAACCACTGGGCCACCGTGCCACCCATCTAGGAAAGGAGGAAGAGTAGGGGTGGAAGGGGGGATTCTTCAAAACAAAGATGACTGTTTGGATCCTAGGGTATTTATAGTGGCTTAGGAATCATCTGATTGGTGAATCATAAATTGAATAATGTGGGGCCGGCTGCAAGCAATCATAAGCACATGATCCTCTCGAAATTAGTTTATAAATAAACTTCATATAAAAAAGAAGTGGTATGTGAAATACCTAAAATAGTTGTTAGAAACCTTCAGAAATACACATGCTATGCCCCATATGGTCTAAAAGCTGACAGGTGGGCAAATCTAAGCATGTTTTTAATAAAACAAATATAAATATGCATATAATAAATAATACTGCTAATAATAATAACATTATACAAAAGCAAATTGTCATGAATAAACTGAAAAAGCCCCCCAGAGATGAAGAAAGCATGAAAGCAGTGGTTTTTATATTTATGTAGAAAATAATAATTTTTGTAATATTTTAATCCTTTATTTCTTTTTCATTTGTAAAGATATTTGTGTATTGCTGTACATCCTTTGTGTATTAAGCAATGTTTAATTGAGGCGCACATCTACCGCAGTCTGTGTTGGAATTTAGACCTCCTCTCAGCTGGTTAATTGTGCAGTCTATTTTAGTTCCTCAAAATAACAACGCGCCAGCAATGTGCCTTAACACACCTGCTTTTTTAGACCAGAACGCCTATGGGGGCACATATGAGCGCAAATGCATTTGCTATTTAAACAGCGTGGTGAAAAGCGTCAAAACGACTCCTGCATCGAGCTGAAACTAGCAAACCATAATTGCGTCACGCCTTGCGCCGGGTGTATGATATGGCCCTTACTATTTAAAATTAGGTAGGTGTCAGTGTTTCCTCTAGGATTTTTTCCAGCTGTGGTAGCAGGACTTTTACACAGATGTACCAACTACCTATGGTCTTATTTCAATGACACATGTTGTGAGCTCAGTGTTACAAGTCGAGATCGCATTTATATAATACGAGCATGTGAATCTCTGCTTGCGCGCTGATTTCCTGTGTTCGTGCACAAAACTTCAAACTCTCAAATATACGCTGCTCAAGTGCAGATTTTCGTGTACCTTAAATAAACGCTACTGAAGTGCGATTTAGTGCGTTTATGTGACAAGTACATCTCCAACATTTATCAGATTTGCTAGGAATGTTTATGAATGTCTCCAATAGACCTACAGAGTGGCATTAATGCGTCCTAAAGTAAAGTGAAACAGCTGAAGTAGCTAAACAGTTGTGAAGTAAAGTGAAACAGCTATAAACTCCAGCCAGATAAAGTCATTGTATGCAGAGCCATAGACCTTTATCTATACAGTATAATTATGGAAACTGTGTTCATCTTAACTGAAAGCTACGCCGTGTTTGCTGGCCTCACGCATCACGCAGTCCTGTCAGTCAGTCAGCATGTCACTGTAAAGGGTTAAACAAATAACGCACAGCACTACTACGGTTAAAGAAAAGTTTGCGCTGTTATAATTCACTTACCTTTTAAAATGTTTTGGTGTGATTATAACCTGCTATTAAAAAATCAAAGACTTAATGTTTTGATTGGGAAGCTGTAATATAGCTGTGGCGGGATGAATTTTGGTGTGGCGCCCCGCCATGGAAGAATGAATGTATAAGAAACCATGGGTGTAAATCCCCAAAAGTGAGTGCTGGCTAACAGGTTAAAGTGCAATTTAAACATGTAACTAGGTTAATTAAGCAAGTTAGGGTAATTAGGCAAATCATTGTATAACGATGGTTTGTTCTGTAGACATTTAAAAAATATTGCTTATTGGGGCTAATAATATTGAGCTTAAAATGGTTTCAAAAAAATTAATAACTACTTTTATTGCAGCCTAAATCAAACAAATAAGACTTTCTCCAGAAGAAAAAATATTATAGGAAATATTGTGAAAAATTCCCTACTCTGTTAAACATCATTTGGAAAAAAAAAATGAAATTCACAGGAGGGCTAATTATTTTGACTTCAACTTTAAATGTGATATAATAATAACAAAGAAGTTTGTGAATTTTAGCATACCTTCCCTCATTAATGTGTTTAAATATTGATCAATATCTATGATGTGTGCTCATCCCACTGCTCTTCACGCTGCTGACCCACGTTTAGCTCCAACCACATCATCAAGTTCGCTGACGACACAACAGTGGTAGGTCTCATCAGCAACAACGATGAAACACACTACAGAGGGGGGAAGTGGCATAGCTGGCTGAACGGTGTGGCACTAACAACCTCTCCCTCAATGTAGAGAAGACAAAGGAGGTTGTGATGGACTTCAGGAGAAACTGCATTAAGCACCCCCCACTGACCATCAACAGCTCGACTGTCGAGAGAGTCAGCAGTACTAAATTCCTGGGGGTCCACATCACAGAGGATCTGGACCCCCAACACCACGTCCCTCCCCAAGCAGGCACAACTATGCTTACACTTTCTGCGCAGACTGAGGGGCAAGTCTCCCTCCACCCATACTCACCACATTCTACCATAGAGAGCGTGCTGACCAGCTGCATCACTGTCTGGTATGGTAGCTGCAGTGCTGACAAGACACTCCAGCGCACAGTGAACACAGCTGAATAGATCATCGGTGTCGAGAACGACTCCAATCAACTTACCGCCCTCTGAATCTCATCCATCCCCCCTTCTCCATGCATTCCTGGTTATGTCCCATACAGGTGAGTGTAGAAGACACTCTCTCATCTCTCTGACTCCTGCACCAGGTTGCACATTTGCACTATATTTGCACATTTGCACTTTCTTAATCACTCCATGTCTCTTGGAAACATTGTGCATTTCAAATTGTTTCTTCATTCAGGTGAGTGGGCTTGACAAACCACCTGTAGAAACACACTTCTCTCTTATGCACCTGACACTTTATCTAAACTCCATCTTACAAGCACTCAATAAGGAAAGCTATGTTCACTATAAACGTACCGCAATCATGTTGCACTGCTTGCTTTAACCTTAAATAACTCCTTAATTACACAATATTAAACCTTAAATACGCACAATATGCACCTTTAATAGCTCAATATCCTGCACAACATTGTTCAGTCTCATGTAAAAGTACTTGTATAGTCGTATGAGTATAGTTAAGTATATGTATGTGTTTGTATTTCTGATTAATTTATGTAGCATGGTGGTCCTGCGAGACATTTCATTCCTCTGTATGTCCACACATGTAGAGGAATGACAATAAAGCTTTGACTTGAAAATGATCACATGACGCATATCCTGTTACATAAAACTAGCAAAAAAAAATCTCTTAAGCATTGATTTTAATTAAGAAGAGACCAGTGTTGGGGAATAGTTTCATGTAACAGCGTTACGTAATTTAATTACAAAATAAATTTAACAGTAATTCGTTACAGTTACTGAGAAAAAAATGTAATTAAATTAAATTAAATTACAGTTACTTATGAAAATGTTAAATATTATAAACGGGGTTACATCTAAAAAATTTCTGACACTACAAGCTTAACTACATTTCTCAATAGCGTGGCGGTAGCTTCGCTACTTTATAAATCAAATTGCTTTTCAGTAGCCAAGCTGTTTTTTTTGTCAAGTAGCGCAGTAGCATTCACACAAGCTACATTTATTGATCACGGATCAATAAGTGACGGCACTGACATTCACAGAGCTGTGAGGCGGGCGTCTAGCTCTCCTCTGGAGTGTGTTTCCCATATATATATATATATATATAT
>CAIGQZ010032741.1:2617340-2639735 GCA_903798205.1 Danio tinwini | reverse complement strand
GTGGAAGCCCAATTGCTGCCAGCATGGGACGCACTGCCTTCCAGCTCTCAGCTTTGGTGCATTTCGCCAGGCTTGAGGGCGCCAGAGGATGAGCTCCTTTCTCGCACCTCCAGCCACTCCGCGGGATCCTGGGAGTAAGGTAAGAGTCAATCTCTTATTTTCACCTCTTCCTCGGGACGCTCTGCTTCCCGGGATGAGCACTCCCCATCCCGAAGCTGCCCCTCCGCGGGTACGTCAGCAATCGTTCCGGGTATGCTGCTAGTTAGCGGGCTCTGTCAGTCTGGTTAGCGCTGCTCAGTCCGCGCAGTAGCTCAGGGGGACGGTCAGACTCGGCTATGCGTTTCAATTCGCTGTTGGCCTCCCGAGTGCACGAGTGTGTATTTAAGCGATCATCGCTATGCCACTCCCTGTCTCGCGTGGGAAGATTATTATCCTCCTGGCGAAGGATATAATCAAGCCAGTCCTCCAGCCGAGATGAAGAGCGGGTTACGCCCCCCTTCATCGTATCCAGAAAGCGGTGGGTTATACCAATCCTATCTGCGTGTTTTGATCTGTCATCTGTTCAGGATGTCTATCAAGATGCTCATGCAGAAACGCATCCCCCAGTGCGTCCGTCCGTGGGATTGGTTGCAGCTATAGACCTGAAGGACGCTCGCTCCATGTCTCGCTCTCTCCCTCCTTATACTGTGATTTTTCCGGTGTTCGACGGGGGGCCGAACAGGGTGGCAACAGTCCTCCCATTCGGGCTGTCCCTGTTTCCATGCGTGGAGGATGCCCTGTGCGTCTTTAGCGCACGCGCATCTGCATTTTTTGATTATTCATTGACTATTTTTAGATCTCTGAACTGATCGATTATGCACAGGGACCTGGTGCTCCGGCACCTCAGCCTGTTTGGGTTTTGGGTCAACCAAGTATGAGCGGGCTCTCCCCCGGGCAGAGCTTCTCTCATCTCGGGTTGGAGCTGGACTCGGTCTGCATCACGGTGCGCTCTTAGCGCGCTGGGCTAGCGCTGTCCTGTCTGATTAATTCGGCAGTTATATTGGTCTCACTGAAATTATTCAGAGGCTCCTGGGGCATATGACATTTGTAGCCGCTATCACGCTGCTCAATTGTTCATATGAGACTAATTCAGCGCTGGCTTCGCGATCGGGTCCCCAGATGGGCATGGCACGCGGAGAGGCACCGGGTTTACGTCACCACGCTGTGTCTCCGCACCTTCAGCCCCTGGATGGATCTTGCCTTCTACGGGCCTGAGTGCCCTTAGAACAAGTATCCAGTGATGCTGTCATCTTGACAGATGTTTCCAGTATGGGCTGGCGGGCTGTGTGTATCGAGCATGCAGCTGCAGGTTCGTAAACCGGACCCAGGTTGCATTGGCATTTCAACTGCCTGGAGCTGTTGGCATTGTTTTTCACTCTCCGCCGGTGACTACCGAAGCGGGAGGGGAAACGCGTGTTGGTTAGGACGGCCAGCATGGCTGCGATGGCATACATCAACCGTTCGGGCGGTGTTCGCCACCTCAGCATGTCTCAGTTCGCTCGCCATCCGCTCCTCCGGAGTCTTGCGGCTAAATAGCTGCGCGCCGTTCATATCCTGTACAAGCTCTCCATGCCAGCTACAAGCTCTCAGGACTGCTATGTTTCAGGAGAACGGAGACTCCACCCCGGCACGTTCCAGCTGTTATGGGCACGCTTCAGAGAAGCCCAGGTCATCCTGCTGTTTCTCCCGAGCGGCCCTTCGCTGGCTG
Source organism: Danio tinwini (assembly GCA_903798205.1). Taxonomy (NCBI): domain Eukaryota; kingdom Metazoa; phylum Chordata; class Actinopteri; order Cypriniformes; family Danionidae; genus Danio; species Danio tinwini. The sequence continues at coordinate 2,637,988 of CAIGQZ010032741.1, read as the reverse complement.
CCTTTTCTGCTCTGCACAAAGGCGCTGGTTCTCAGCTGGCCCTGGGTTACGCAATATGCGTTCTTTCCCCAGTGAGCCTGCTCGCACAGACACTACTTACACTGTGCAAAGTTGGGGAGACGAGGAGCGGGTCTTGCTCGTTGCGCCTCTCTGGCCCAACCGGACCCGAGTTTTCAGAACTCACACTCCTCGTGATGGCCCTCCCTGATGAATTCCCCGGAAAAAGCACTTCCTTTTTCTGGGACGGGCACCCCCTGGCACCCGTGCAGGGCTCTGAAGCCTCTTTGGATGGTTTCCAGACAGAGCGCGGTGGACTTAGGTGACTTATCAGTGTGATAGGTAACACCGTCACTACAGGCTAGAGCGCCTTATTAGGTATGCCTATGTTCTGCAGTGGAGTCTATTCGTTGTGTGGGAATTCTCTCTGAGAAAACCCCCGGACATGCCAGATTAGTGTTGTGTTTTCTTCCTTCAGGATAGCTGGAGCGCTGGCTGTCTCCCTCCACACTGAAGGTTTGGCGTGTGATCATCCGCGTTTTTAATGCGGATGGTAGCGCGCTGGGAAAGCATAACCTCTTCAGCCGGTTTCTCAGAGGCGCGTGGCGCGTGATGATAATCCATCCCCGCCCCCTCTCTCACCCTCTTGGGATCTGTCTAGCCCTAGCAGTTATGATTAGGTCCGTTGAGCCACTCGATCAGTATATATACGTTCTGTCCCTTTAGGCAGCTCTGCTGATCGCGTTGGTATCAGGAGGGTTAAGATTCCGGTGGCATTTTCGGTCAGCGAATTGTGCCAGTAATTGGGCCGACCTACTCTCACGTTTAAATACCTGAGACCTCGGTTCACCTTGTGCCCAGGCTTCTACCACCCCCCTTTTTTTATTAGGTGGTGAGCCTGCAAGCGCTGCCTGCGGAGGAGGCAGACTCAGCCTTTTCATTGCTATGTCCGCGCACTGCGCTTATCGTGACATGTAAGCATACGCAGCTCTTTTCTGTTATGATCAGCAGAAGGGAAGTGCTGTATTAAAATAGAGGTTGGTCCATTTTTTAATTTATGCCATCACCCTCGCTTCATGTGCCAGGGCGAGCTGTGTTCCCCGGGAGAGAGAGCACACTTAATAATAATAAGATATTAAGCGGTGCCTCCTTTTCGGCGTGAGTAAACAGCGCCTCTTAACAGATCATGTCGAGCTGCTGGCTGGGCGACACCTAACACATTATCGAGATTATTTCTCGAGTGGAGTCACTTTCCTCCTGGTTACTGGTTACCCCAGTCAATCGAGAGGAAATTAAGCTCGGTGTCAATAAACGCTTGCTGCGCCAGGCTCCCTAACCCGGAGATGCGTGCGCATTTTCTATTCTACTAGTAAGTTTCCCTTTTCAGGCGAACCCTAGAGAATTCCTCCGAGGCCCCCAGCACCTGACTCAGCGGAGGAGTCGAGTGCTTGGCTCAGTGTGTAGTCTGGTACGCCCATCTGGTCTACCCGCATACTGAGGTTCGGTGCCAGCTATGTGCATTCCCCTGTCTAGGTGATGCCATATGCATTATCCACCATGGTGTGTTCCCCCTATTCAGGCGGACCCATGTCTTCCCTAACCGCTAACCAGCTTATCATATGTAGCACTCCCCCTCAATAGGGCTAGTCCATATGCTCTCTTACCATCAAGTCTCCCCCTCCGGGTAGCAGGTGGTCTCCGCAGCGTCCTCCCCCTTTGGGGACTGGCACGCTTTCCCAACGTACTGTCGTATCTCTAAAATCCCTAGTCTATATTAGCTAGGTAAAAGCTCAATTACGACCCCCGATCTAAATTGTATTATTCCCATGTAATGGTAATTTTTGGGCCTAGGGGACGTTGGAAGGTTGCGCTTTTGGTGATGTCAGTGCGCTTACGCATTGCTTGGCAAACTGCACATCAGGAGCGTGACGGGCTTAGCTGCTGTGGCGCTTTCCAGAACATCTCCCAAAGTCTGTTTACAGACACACGTTGGAGTTCCCTATGAAGGGGAACGTCTGGTTACGTCCGTAACCCTCGTTCCCCGAATAAGGGAACGGAGACGTGTGTCTCCACTGCCACAGCACCTAAGTCTCCAGCTGGGAGCTGAGTGATCGGCTCTTCAGCGGGCAATTCTGAGGATCTGACTCCAGCAGCTGGCTTATATAGCCCTGATGAGCTCATCAGCCACAGCTGTGGAGCTCAGCTCCGCCAATTCAATTGGCATTTCATTGGCCCGTTTTCTTATCATCAGAAGCGATTGGTCGTCTGAAGTACTCCCAAAGTCTGTTTACAGACACACGTCTCCGTTCCCTTATTCGGGGAACGAGGGTTACGGACGTAACCAGACGTTTTTATTTCAGCTAAACATCTGCTCAAAACTGAAGGAGGAAAATAACTGGAGGGCTTGGTGGACAGGAAGAGTTGAGTGTTGTCAGCATAGCAGTGAAATTGTATGTTGTATTTTCTAAAAATGTGACCAAGAGGCAATAGATATATGATAAACAGGAGTGGACCCAGTACGGAACCTTGTGGGACACCAGTAGTGACAATGTGAGATCTTGACTTAAAATCTTTAATTTGGACAAACAGTACGTTCTGCAAGATATGATTTAAACCATAAAAGAGGGGTGCCAGAGATCCCTAGTGAGGCAATAGACAACTGGATTGCCCATTATGTCATAAAAATTGGTCACCACCATATTGGTAAGCCCTGCTATGCTCACATATTCTATGGAATTAATAGGAAATTGTATGATTTTAATAGGAAAAAAACTCACTTGGATTTGAAACACCCATGTGTACTGTCCTGTCTACACCAATGTCCTAAATATGAAAGGTAAGGAGGTCAATTTCATCATTGGAAGAGGTCACTTTTTGTTCAGACACCGATTGTTCACTCGTACATATACGTACATATAAAGATGTTGGACACATTCATTCATTCATTCATTTTCTTTTTGGCTTAGTCCCTTTATTAATCTGGGGTCGCCACAGCGGAATGAACTGTCAACTTATCCAGCATATGTTTTACACAGCAGATGCCCTTCCAGCTGCAACCCGTCACTAGGAAACATCCATACACACTCATTCACACACATGGTGACAATTTAGCTTACCCAATTTATGTACACCACATGTCTTTGGACATGTGGGGGAAGCCGGAGCACCCGGAGGAAACCCACGCCAACACAGGGAGAACATGCAAACTCCACACAGAAACGCCAACTGACCCAGCTGAGGCTCGAACCAGCGACCTTCTTGCTATGTGTATGTGTACTTAAAATATAGCCTTTTCTGATTTGGTTTATAGAGGGTTGTTAAAATTAGGTACTTGTTTGTTTTATTAAGTTACGTTAAGTAAATTCATATGATACAAATACATTTTAAACTTAACGACAAATTTATTCGTTCATTTTCTTTTCAGCTTAGTCCCTTTATTAATCTGGGGTCGCCACAGCAGAATGAACCACCAACTTATTCAGCATATGTTTTACGCAGCCGATGCCCTGCTAGCTGCAACCCATAACTAGAAAATACCCATTCACTCTTATTCACACACATACACTATGGACAATTTAGCTTACCCAATTCACCTGTACCGCATGTTTTTGGACTTGTGGGGGAAACCGGAGCACCCGGAGGAAACCCACGCCAACACGGGGAGAACATGTAAACTCCACACAGAAATGCCAACTGACCCAATCGAGGCTCGAATCAGCAACCCTGCTCATCCATGATGCGAATCTCCCCTTCCACCACACACCAAAGGTGCTCTATTGGATTGAGATCTGGTGACTGTGGAGGCCATTTGAGTGCAGTAAACTCATTGTCATGTTCAAGAAACCAGTCTGAGATGATTCATGCTTTATGACATGTTGCGTTATCCTGCTGGAAGTAGCCATTAGAGGATGGGCACACATGTGTCATAAAGGGATGGACATTGCCAGCAACAATACTGAGGTAGGCTGTGGCGTTGACACAATGCTTAATTGGTACTAATGGGCCCAAAGTGTGTCAAGAAAATATTCCCTACACCATTACACCCCCACCAGCAGCCTGAACCGTTGATACAAGGCAGGATGGATCCATGCTTTCATGTTGTTTGCGTCAAATTCTGACCCTACCATCCGACTGCTGCAGCAGAAATCGAGACTCATCAGACCAAGCAACTTTTTTCCAATCTTCTATTGTCTAATTTTTGTGAGATTGTGTAAATTATAGCCTTAGTTTCTTGTTCTTAGCTGACGAGAGTGGCACTTGATGTGGTCTTCTGTTGCTGTAGGCCTTTCGCCCTTAAGGTTCAACGTGTTGTGCATTCAGAGATTCTCTTCTGCATACCTCGGCTGTAACGAGTGGTTATTTGAGTAACTGTTGCCTTTCTATCAGCTTGAACCAGTCTGGCCATTCTCCTATGACCTCTGGCATCAACAAGGCATTTGCGCCCACATAACCGCCGCTCATTATTTTCTCTTTTCAGACCATTCTCTGTAAATCCTCTGAAAATCCCAGTACCAGCCTCAGCCTCAATACTCAGACCAGCCCGTCTGGCACCAACAACCATGCCACATTCAAAGTCACTTAAATCACCTTTCTTCCCCATTCTAATGCTTGTTTTGAACTGCAGCAGATCGTCTTGCCCATGTCTACATGCCTAAATGCATTGAGTTGCTGCCGTGTGAATGGCTGATTAGAAATTTGCGTTAATGAGTAGTTGGACAGGTGTACCTCAGCTGTCTTTCAACTGTTACTACTCTCTTCATAGGAAAAGAAAACCTAAAATTTGCCACATTTACTGAATTTTGTGTCACACTTATAACTGTACAGTGGGTCAATTTTAATCTGGATCGACTAATCCTCGTAGCGCAGATGTTGGAACTCTCTGTAAGTAGGGAACAGTAAGATGGCAGATCAAACTCAGATCAGTCACTCTATATAGATCAGTGGGTTTTGATAGGGCCCAGTGTCTGTACAAGACACGACTCACTGCCAGATCACCATAAAACAGCAAGGTTCAGGCAATTTTTGTCCCAATTCTTACACTACATATTCCTTACAGTATAGTTGTTGATTATGAATAAATCACCTTGTTTTTTATGTTATACAGTTGAAGTCAGAATTATTATGATGACCAGCTAAGACCAGCTTGACCAGCCTTAACCAGCTATGACCAGCTTAAACCAGGCTGATCAAGCTGGTTTTAGCTGGTTAACACTCAGCCTGACCAGCTAAGACCAGGCTGGAAATGGCTAGAAAACAGCCTGGAAATGGCCAAAACTCCTCTAAAACCAGGCTGGTCAACCAGCTAAAACCAGCCAACCATTTTAGGCTGGTTTAAACTGGATTTTTGAGCAGGGTCGCGTTTACATTTCTACAAACTCTCACACTGATATTTTCTCAGAATATTTCTAAATGACTAAACGATGTTTTATCGCACTTGGTCAAACCATGATTTTTATAGTTGTGGATTCATGTTATCCTGTGCCTACAAAGTCACACACAAGCTGATATTTTCCGGTGTGTGGTACATTCCGCATCACTTCCGGTGTGTGGTACATTCCCTTTCTGTAAATAATCTATAATTGTAAATTTTCGGGACTGGTAAAAGTGTTTTGCGTCTTGTTAATTTTTTCTAAAATGTAAATTTGTTTCGGCCTTGGTGAAATAGTTTTTTCTATGTCATTGTGTTTTATGATTGGTAAAAATGTTTATCAAAATGTTATTTCACATTTTGTAATATTGTTTTGCGCTTCCCGGCCACCGTACGATCGAGATCGTCCGTGACTGTGAACAGTTTAGGGCAGGGGTGTCAAAACTTGGTCCTGGAGGGTCGGTGTCCAGCAAAGTTTAGCTCCAACCCCAATCAGACACACCTGGGCTAGCAAATCAAGCTCTTACTAGGCCAGGGGTGTCCAAACTCGGTCCTGGAGAGCTGGTGTCCTGCAGATTTTAGCTTCAACTTACCTCAACACACCTGCAGAGATGTTCTAGAAAACCTAGTAAGAGCTTGATTTGCTAGCCCAGGTGTGTCTGACTGGGGTTGGAACTAAACCTTATTATTGACATGACTAAGCAAGGTTTTTGTGACCGTTTTTTTATCGTTACACTATCAACCTGTAATGAAATGGGCCATTAAAATAGATATGAGCTTAAGGACACGCGCCCCGAGCTGCCGCAGTTGAACAAAAGATGATCTTTATAGCACACAAAGCCGGCTTGAAAACCAGTCTAGGAAAGGCCAAAGAAAAGTGTTGAGGGAAATAATGGATGTCAAGTATGTGTTATCTTTGGTGTCTGAAAACAAAGAAAACTCTAATGTAAGTCACAGCCGGTACAGAACTTCAACAAAATAAAAGAAGTTACATGACAAGGAATTGTAGAGAAAGTGAGACTCGGTGGAAAGTTTAATCATTTATTAAAAGGACATTGCACCCAAAAATGAAACTTCTGTCATCGTTTAATCATTTTCCACTTGTTACAAACCTGTTTGAGTTTCTTCCTTCTGTTGAACACCACAGAAGATAGTTTGGAGAAGTTTGGAAAGCTGCAGCCATTGACTTGCATAGAATTTTTGGTTTGGATGTTAATGACTGGGCGGCACGGTAGCTCAGTGGTTAGCACTGTTGCCTCACCGCAAGAAGGTCGCTGGTTTTAGTCCCGGCTGGGCCAGTTGGTATTTCTGTGTGGAGTTTGCATGTTCTCCCTGTGTTGGCGTGGGTTTCCTCCAGGTGTTCCGGTTTCCCCCCACAGTCCGAAGTCATGCGGTAAATTGGCTGTAGTGAATAAGTGGGGTGTTGTTTTTCAACCCAATTCTGGGTTGCGGCTGGAAGGGCATCCGCTGCGTAAAACATATGTCGGAATAGTTGGTGGTTTATTCCGCTGTGGCGACCCCTGATAAATAAGGAATTAAGCCGAAGTAAAATGAATGAATGAATGTCAATGACTGCTGGTTTCCATTATTCTTCAGAATAATTTGTTTTGTGCTCAAGAGAGAAACAAACTTCTTCAAAGTTTACTTCTTCATAATTTTAGAGCTACTTGAGTGTGAGGAAATGATGAAGACAATTTCATTTTTGGTTGAACTATCTCTTTAAAGTCATAAGAACATGACAAGACATTTACATTGTCATTTGGCAGATGCTTTTATTTAGAGCGACTCAGTTTGTGCATTTGCGCTTAGAGAATTAAATGCTAAAATTAGAAGGGAGAGTGTTTCTACAGATGGTTTGTCTGCCAATACATACACTCACTGGCCACTTTATTAGGAACACCTTCCTACTACCGAGTTAGACCCCATTTTGCCTTTAGAACTGCCTTAAGATTTTTGTCCATAGTGACATGATGGCATCACGCAGTTTCTGCAGATTTGTCGGCTGCACATCCGTGATGTGAATCTCCTGTTCCACTACATCCCAAAGGTACTCTATTGGATTGAGCTCTGGTGACTGTGGAGGCCATTTGAGAACAGTGAACTCATTGTCATGTTCAAGAAATCAGTCCGAGATTATTTGCGTTTTATGAAATGGTGCGTTATCCTGCTGGAAGTAGCCATCAGAAGATGAGTACACTGTGATCATAAAGGGATGGACATGGTCAGGAACAATACTCAGGTAGGCTGTGGCGTTGACACGATGCTCAATTGGTCCTAATGGGCCCAAAGTGTGCCAAGAAAATACCCCCCACACCACCACCAGCCTGAACCATTGATACAAGGCATACTGGTTGATGCAAATTTCTGACCCTACCATCCGAATGTCGCAGCAGAAATCAAGACTCATCAGACCAGGCAACGTTTTTCCAATCTTCTATTGTATATTTTGGTGAGCCTGTGTGAATTGTAGCCTCAGTTTCCTGTTCTTAGATGGAGTGGCACCCGGTGTGGTCTTCTGCTGCTGTAGCCCATCTGCCTCATGGTTAGATATGTTGTGAGTTCAGAGATGCTCTTCTGTAAAGCTTGGTTGTAACTTGTGTGCTATCTATATGCTTATTTGAGTTACTGTTACTGTTGCTTTTCTATCAGCTTTCTATCTCTGTAAACCCTAGAGATGGTTGTGCATGAACATCCCAGTAGATCAGCAGTTTCTAAAATAATCAGACCAGCCCGTCTGCCACCAACAACCATGCCACGTTCAAAGTCACTTAAATCATCTTTCTTCCCCATTCTGATGCTCGGTCTGAACTGCAGCAGATCGTCTTGAACATCTCTACATGCCTAAATGCATTGAGTTGCTGCCATGTGATTGGCTGATTAGAAATTTGCAATAACAAGCAGTTGGACAGGTGTTCCTAATAAAGTGGCAAGATGAGTGTATAGTCCATGTGACATGTACCGTTTGTTCAGAAAAAAGAAAGTAAAAAATAAAGGCAGAGTGAAATGTGATCAGGATGAGTTACTGTATTTCCAAGGAACCACTGAATTGAGCATGTTGGTCAATTTGCATTATGAATTTGCATTGTTTTATTGCATCCTGTTGTTTTTGCATTAACCAGCTGTCAGGTTGGTGGCTGGGTCAGTCTTAAAAATGAAAGTGATTTTTTTTTATAACTCATCCGTTTCATTTATATTAAGTCTGCATAAATAAGGGTGTGGCCACTTGAGTGACAGCTTGGTCTTGCTGGTCACCGTCACATCATCTCAGCTGATTCCAGCTGATTAGCCGCTGAACTTGGCATAAATATATTGCATTTTTATATTGTTTTATGTGGCTTTATACAGTCAATTGCCTTTTGCAATTATTTCTTACAATTATAATATAATATTGCATGCTGTGTGCACTTAAATTGAAAATACTTGAACAGTTGTCTGAAAAGTCGTCAAAGTGTTATGCCTGGATTTTATAAATAGCCTTGCATTCACAAACACAGACTATAGTTGAAGTATTTTGAAGTAATTTGTGTTTTCCTCCTGTAGAAAAACATCATAAGAACAATGCTTAGTGGCTCAATGTATTACAAGTGTTTTTAAAAGACTAAACACTTTATTGATAGAGCGTACAACCAAGCACATGTGGTCAGAGCACAAACGAGTCGCAGTTAATAAAGTGTTAAGCATTTCTCCCAAAGAAAAACCCGTCTCTTTGCTCATTTTTGGTTACCCCCGATCGGCTAAATGAAGTGCTAATAAAATGGCGATGGTTGGCTATGCCCACTTGCAGCTTCATTTGTGCTATTCAGAAACCAATGAGTGACATCAAGGATACTACACCCATATTTTTTAAAGTATATGTGTGCGATGCAAAGATATAATTCAGCTTTAACTGTGGCTCTTTTGTTCTCTTTTGCTATTCTAACTGTGCTTGTTTCTGTCTTTATTCAGAAGGTGGTTTTGACTAGAATGTATTAGTTTTTACACCATTATGGTGATAATGCTTCTTTAGTCATTTAACCATTCTACAGCTTAAGCCATGGCTGAAAACACAGCCTTACAAAACCAAGCTTCTAAATTCCAATGTACTAAACCAAACTTGCTCTGTTCTTCATGACTTGTTGTCTTTTGTTCTCATATTTCCCTTCACTTTGTTTTGACAGCAATTAGTGTTGGGTATCATAAAGCCGCCGTCTTTCTTATCTGCTCTCAATCATGCTAATATGTGATAAAACAAACCCTGACACAGGAAGCCGATCAGCACGTTCACTTCCTGAGCAAACCGGCAAAGGCTGTTGACCCAAGTATTCAGACTGACTTACGTTCAGTCCTAACATGTCAATGTCAATCCTCATCTGGTCATCCAAGTCTCCTTTGGGTGAGATTTGATCAAGCAGGTGGAAATATGCCCTGGAGTCCTGAGAGAAGAAAAAAAAGGGCTCTGTTTATGGTCAATCTCAAGTGACAGGCAAGGACATTTCAAAAGTATTTAAAGTCAAACCAGACCAAAGGCTGAAGTATATGGTAAATATATGTTCGGAACAGTGTTGCTTAAATGTCCCATGACATTAAAATAAAGTTTTTTAGATGTTAGTATCAGTATTGTTCGTTTTTAAGATATCTATAAGCCAAAACAGTGAAAAAATTTGTTTGTAAATATGTAAAGTTTATAGTTTGTCACTTCCACTGATCCAATGGTTTTATTTACGTCAACCCATACAATAGTTTCTCAACAAATCATAACCAATTAAATGCTCTCTAGTATCTGACAAGTCCCGCCCCCTTAAATAGATCTTTAATGGAGTATGTGTGGTAACACTAAAATAATGGTCTAGTAATGTTATTATTATTAACTAATTAATGTTAGTTAATTTATATGAACTAAGTATGAATTATATTGCACAGCATTTATTATTGATAGTTATTCAACATAGGGCTGTGCGATATTCCAAAAAAAATAATCACAATATCATGTTTCAAATCATTCGATATAGATAATTATTGAATATTTTTTAACAATATATTTAGGAATATTAGGAGTTTTTGTTATTTAACCACTTTATTTTAATTTACCAACATTACTAAGGCAAATAGTTTTAATAGTCAAAAACTAAAATATTTAAACAAAATATCTAATTTCTTTATAATAAAATAAACATGTTAAAGAGACTCTTAAACTTGATTAATAAAAATGTAAGTGTGTGCAATGGTATAGGTAGATCGACATCCTTTTCTTGTACATCAAGCACCCTGGGATGCACAAGAAAAGAAACCAAAAAGCCACTCTAGTGACATCCTTACATTCCTTTTTTATTTACAAGGCACCCACTTTTGCTATACAGCACTCATTTTCGCATGTGTTGTTATTCTGACCTGAAGTGACAAGCATGTGTGTGTGGTTTCCTTCACCACTTTCTATATCGTCTCTCATAAAAAGGTGACCATCAAGCGTTTTCTCAGAGGATGAAAAACTAAAAACCATTGCTGCAACTCTGATGCAAGTTTATGGAAAAAAGTAAAAGCACTGCAGTGTTTGGATGTGCTGTGCTTGTCTCAGATAATTAGTCTGCCGTTATTACTAAAATGTGGTGATTTCATACAAAGTGAAATGCAGATTGGTTAGTTCTACTTACATGAATTGCGGTGCGCATGCGGCATTCGGAAAAGTTCAGTTGTTTTTTTAACTAGGTGTACCTGGAAAATGCATGCTTGTCACTTGCGCGCCACTTGCACACCATGTGCACGTCATGCAAGTTGCGCGCCTCCATTGGAAATGACAAACTTACACCCTAAGCTTATTGGCATTCCTTCTAAGGTGCACACTCAGCAGCCAAATTTTAATAAAACTATAGCGCTTCATATCGAAACTCCCTACTGAATTTTTTTTATCATTATTGAAAATAGTGTTCAGTCAATAAATATCGATACCGATTTTATCGCCCAGCCCTAAAACATTTACTAATATATTATTACAATCCAAGCTTGTTAATGTTGTTGCGCTTGTTAATGTTAGCTAATGCACTGTTACCTAGAACTAACAACGAACAACTTTCGTTGTTCGAACAAACAAATTTCGAACAAACGAACATTACTTTGGTAATGTTCGAACAAACGAACATTAACTTAATGCTAACAAAGATGAATGAATGCTGTAATATATGTATTGTTCTTTTTTTCTAAATACATTAACTAATAGACAATTATTTTAAAGTGTTACCAGTTGTTTTGAAAATATAGAAAAATATGTCTGTAAATTAGATGTAATTAAAGTGACAAAAAATGTATAAGAAAATAGATTTACTTACTTACTCCCATGGTCATTAACTGTATATGGAAGCTGATATTTTTAGCCACACCATATTGGTGTTTCGTAACATCTACTTTTTATGAGGTGGGTTGTTGAACCAACACTCAACCCCCAACCTAAAGGGCCAGGACATATACACATACACTATGGACAATTTAGCTTACCCAATTCACCTATAGCACATGTCTATGGACTGTGGGGGACACCCAGAGGAAACCCACACAAACGGAAAACCAAACTCCACACAGAAAAGCTAACTGGAATTTGAACCAGTGACCTTCTTACTGTGAGGCAACAGTGCTAATGACTGAGCCACCATGCCACCTGAATGCAACTTCATTGTCATATTTAACATGAGGATATTAATAATTCATATTTCAGTGATAACTGGATGATCTGCTCCTAAACACATTTTTTTTACCATTATGAATGACAAAAACAGTTTGAAAACTTGCATCCTTGTTTGTTTCTATCATTGGTTATAAGTATTTTTTTGTAATGTTTTAGTAGGAAATATATATACAATGGGGGAAATAAGTATTGAACACCATTTTTGTCAGAAAACATATTTATAATAATGCCGTTGACTTGAAATTTTCACCAGATGTTGGTAACAACCAAAGAAACCCATACAGTATATGTAAAGAAAACAATATTAATTAGTTTACAAATGAAGTTATATGTAATAAAATGAAATGACACAGGAAAAAAAGTATTGGAACACATGAAAAAAGGCAGGCGTAGAAAGGCAGTGAAAGCCCAGACAGCAGCTGAAATCTCTCAGTAGTAATTCAGCAACCCTCTGCCCTTCATCATTGTAAATGAATATTAGCTGCTTCAGGATGATGAAGATAAAACCAGTGTGGACATTTCAGCAAAACAATAGCCACGTTTCCACTGTTGCGCCTAAATCAAGCGTGCCAGGGCCAATCGCATTTCCTCTGTCACTTCCGGGGCCTGATCGGGCTAAAGCGAGGCTTCCTTAGGGCCAGCAGTCGGCCTTTTTCGGCCCGCTGAATACCCTTATGTTTCCCTTTTGAATGTAGCCTAAGGGTGTTGCATAAACTAATAAAGTAGTTTTAATTTAATAAGTTATATATTTTTTGCTGCGTCCTCCTTGATGTTTCAATAACGCATAATAATCTTAACACCATATTAAAGACACAGCAGCCAGTAACAGTTGTCTAGAGGTTTTGTCAAGTTTAAAAGGTGTGTTTGTGCATGAAACGTGCGTGTTTAGATGCATGTGTGAGAGAGCGATCGCTTTACAGCTCTGTTGATGCCGCAAGCGGCTGGGTATGTTTCTTTCTTTCTTTCTTTCTTTCTTTCTTTCTTTCTTTCTTTTGGAGATAATAGAAAATATGAATACAACAGAAAGACATAAAACTTTACAAATTACGTGTCCACTTTTTTAGGCTCAAAACAATAGTGTCATATCTAGATAAAATAGCCTAAGCTATATTGAAATCATTTAAATAATTACAAATATCGGATATAATAAAATCGCATTAAATAAATGAACCAATATCAAACAACAAAAGCTATAACAATTTAGGTATATGCAATACAAATAAATTAAACCGTTTCAAGCCATTTTAAACTTTCATTTTACAAAGGCCTATCTGAAATGAGGATTTTAGATATTTTCTAAAAACATATATTTGTATATTTTTCTAAACAAGTATTTGGATACGATGTTATTAATCAAATCGTGCAAACAGTGCATTTTTGGGGGAGTGAAACCATCAGCAATCTTCTTTTCTGTCATCCAGTCCTACGCTGCTTTACAAATGGATTGGGAAAAACTGCACGTAAAAATGTGTTTCACGATCTGAAAAAAATATGTATGTTTTTATATGACGTAGTAAAATAAAAAAATGTCATTTTAAATGTAGAGCTTTATTAGTGGACAGCTGCTGAGCGCAACGAAATAAAGACTATTCACCTTATTCTCCGCGTATGAGCGGGTGCAGCCATTTGAATCGTTTTGGCTCGAGACTTCCGGTCTCATTCACTTCCATTCATTTTTAGACGTTAAAAACAGCTTGTTCTGCTGCTTGATGTTGCAAACTGAGGTTTTCTTATTATATTATTCTATTTTGTCTATATGGTCATGCAAACACTTGTTTGTAGAGCGAGTAGTTTGACCATTTTCAGACGTTTATTATTCCTAGTCATTTCTCCCATAGGCGACTGAATCGGAAGTTCTAAAACAATCGCACAAACGAGCGCACTTACGCATTTTAGAATAAGGTCAATAGCCTATATTTTATTACTCTTATGCCCTAAAACACTTAACATTTTCTTTTACTAAAGATAACCGAATAATATGCAACATCCTTAAAATATTCTCTTAAATAAAAGAGAATTACCTATTAAATGTCATATAGCTTATAGAAAATTGTATGTTTTAGGTCTCTCCAGAGTTTTTGGGCTAAATGTTTGACGGCGTCTATCAAAATGAGGATGTTATAAAATACATTTTACACTGAGTTATTACCGGAGAATTTCTGTGGTTTTATATTATGAATGGTGCACTGGATCACACCTTCATTAGTGGCGAGACCACTCGATGCACGATGCCAACAGTCAGTTGGTGAGTAAACAAATATAATGAATGAAAATACATAGGCCTGTGCGTATAGACATATAATTTAATGCTGTACACTAATGTGTCATTTGTTTGTTTCGGTTGTCTTCCTTTTAATCGTTAAGCGATGATGCGATGGTGTGCTTTATCTGCCTGCCTGATTCCTGCTGAACCCCACTAGGTGGATTGTGTGACATTTGATTTGGGGGACGATCTGGGGGCGGTGTTTGCGTAACGCACTGCGACCTACTAGCCCGACAGCAGAAACGCAATGTGATTTCGGGCTCACTGCTGGCACGCACTGGCCCAATAGTGGAAATGCGGCTAATGATCACAGCCAAGGAAACTTTTAAATGGTTTCAGAGAAAGAAAACCAAGCTGTAGAATGGCTCAGCCAATCACCTGACTTGAATCCATTATAAAATACAAATGAAAGGTCAGATTTGATAGACGAGACCCACAGAACCATCAAGATTTCTACACTCTGTTGAAGTCTGTGGAAAAACTAACACTTGAGCAATGCATGTGACTTCATTCTCCAAATGAGAGGCATCTTTAAGCTGCCACCACCAAAAATTCCTTTTATATAAAGTATTAAATACTTTTCAGTAGTTCAGTACTTTCTCCTTGTGCAGTGGTGTAAAGTAACTAATTAGAAATACTCAAATTACTGTAATTAAGTAGTTTTTCTCAGGAATTGTGATTTACTGAGTAGTTTTAAAAATGTGTACTTGTACTTTTCCTTGAGTACATTTTTAGCGCAGTATCTGTACTTTTACTCCACTACTTTCTTTCAACCTGCAGTAACTACTTTATTTTTCTTTTCTATGAGCAATGGAAAAATCAGTCCTGTGATTCCTGTCTAATCAAATCGCACATACTGTAGAAGGTAAATCGCATCATAATCAACTACCTCAAGACGTGTGCACTTTATAATTGCAGCAAACTGTTTGAAAGTATTAAAAGTGTCCATGAAGATGTTTATCTTTACATGCATTGACCCAGAGACTGTTTAGATGCATGTCACTGATGAGAAGATGACGGATGTTTACTGTATGATAACCAAAATGGCCTTAAACACCCAGCAGGCACAGGACGTCAACATGACGTCTGATTGACGTTGAACTCCAACATCATGAGGACTTTGCATTTTGTTTGGAAATGAAAATCGGGTTGACGTCAGAACTCAACGTCCAACCTAAAACCAACCAAATATCAACATCTAATGATGTTACAGCTTGATGTTGGGTGGACGTTACCCCTATGACGTCTATCAGACGTTGGATTTTGGTTGCTGCACCTGCTGAATAAATTTCAGTAATTAATATCAACATGACGATCATCGGTCACTTTCTTACAACCTAAAATCAACCAAATATCAACGTCATTTGACGTCATTATTGGATATCAAAATAACATTGTCCTTAGCTGCTAGCTTGACGTTTAATTTTGGTCACCTGACATTACAACCTAAATCTAACCTAATATTAACATCTCATGATGTTTGCCTGCTGGGAAATAACTAAATGCACTACAGAATGTTACGTTTACACACACATGCACAAATTACATGTAAACACATCAGCTTTTAACAGTGTAATACTCACTACTCTTGAGTACTTTTAAAAGGGCTACTTTTTACTTATACTTTAAGTAATATTTACAACAGATACTTACTTTTACTCTACTTGCACTACATTTTTAGGCAAGTAACGGTACTTTTACTTGAGTATGATTTTTCAGTACTCTTTCCACCACTGTCCTTGTGTCATTCCATTGTTATTACACATACCTGATTTTTCAGATTAAATTTTTCAGTTTTGGTATATGTTTGTATTGTTTGAGTATTTACCAAAATCTTGTTCAATTCCATGTCAACAGCTCTTTAGAAATATTATTCCAGGAAAAAACATGACGTGTTCAATACTGAATACAGAGATCAATCTATATTTGTCATGTAAACTCCAGTCAATCATCAATGTCAATTATGCATAACAACTGATAACGATGACTGATAAGGAAGCTACCTTGATATCTTCACTGAAGTTTCTGATCTGTTTCCATCCAGCAGCTTTGAGGTGATAGTTGACCCACCGGAGCAAAAGGTCCTCAGGGGACATTGACATAAGGTGGTCCAGCTCTTCTGACTCATCCAGCAAAGCAATTAGCGCTACGCACACACACACACACACACACACACACAGACACATAAATACGCAGACACGTGTTACTGAAACGCTTTTAAGAGGTGTAAATCAGTCACTCACGAACATGTGTGCTTTTATTTATTTATGGCAGCAATTAGAGCCTCCATTTGGATAGCACTGCGATTACAAGAAAATCAATTTAGGCTATCAGAGCAAAGTAATGACCTTCGTTGCGCGAGATCTCAATGTCAGCGAAGAGGCCGATTTTTATGATTTGCCACAGGAGGCCGAGCACAAGGTGAGGGGTCCCGGCTTTCATGTCCTGCGCGTCGATGTTGACCACCGTGCAGCCGATTGCGGAGGCAGAGTTGAGCGCCAACATTAAATTCTCCTGCATTAGTAGAGAAACACAATCAACTATATATATATAACAGACACAGTTGAAGTAAAAATTATTAGCCCTCCTGTGAGGGTTTAAATCCACAACGCAAATTAATTATGATCAAGTTTCACATTATACTATTGAAGGTATTATTAAATGCAAGACTTTCTCAGGAAGAAAAAGTATAATAGGAAATACTGTGAAAAATTCCTTGCTCTGTTAAACATCATTTGGGAAATATTTGAAAACGAAAACTAAATTCACAGGCCATTTAATAATACCTTCAATAATTAATAAAGTTGCATTGTGGATTTAAATGCCAATTTACTTTTTAGTTTATTTATTTATTTTTTATTTATAGATCACATGAAGTTGACCTCTATGCTAGATTTAAAAACTGAAAGTGCTTACAGTCATTGTGAACGGAGTGCATTTCTTGTTGATGACCCGCTCATCGATGGTGTCTGGCTGTGACAGGTTTATCATTTTACTGTAAAGAGTAATGACAAAGACAAAATTGAACATGAAAAAAAATTATAGCCCAGCATATTTAACGGCATGACAAACAGAGGGCAGCCCAGAGTAAACCGCAGTTAATGGTATATTACCACAGCAAAATTCCATCTTTCACGGATTTGAATAAACTGTCAGTCCCTGGGTCCATCGGGATCAGATGTTTGCAGTCGGGATCGTTTGCCAAGGCTTTATTGACCCAGTTCACAAAGGCCACCTTTTCTTCATCTGAGAGGAGATGGAAAAACAAAACATTAGCAGAATGACATTTGCTCCACTTGTGTCAGGGGTCATTAATTGACAAATCTCTTTTCAAACCGTTCACACTCTTCAGAATTAGTGCTCAAGTACAGCACAAAAAGCTTACATGTCATTTTTTTTTTGCTATTTCCAAGATCTTCATTCATTCATTCATTCATTCATTCATTCATTCATTCATTTTCTATCGGCTTAGTCTCTATTCAGAGGTTGCCACAGCAGAATGACCTACGGAAGTCCTAAAAGGCCATGCATTAAAATAAATTTTCTCTCGTTTTGTCGTGATCTCGTGTATAGAGTATAGAGCATATAGAGTTGCTTTAAAATGGTAACAGTTGAGGGAATATTATTGTAAATAATGATATATAATCATATTTAAGAATATAATCATGAATGTACATTAATCATGAGCACGATTGTTTGCCCTCATATTATGGCTGTTCTGAACGCCTTTTATGTGTTGCACAAATGCGCATCTGCAATTATTCTCTCCCTGCTCACAGGGCCGGTGCTGACTGTCTGGCCAGACAATTGCCAGAATTAATAATATTAATAATAATAATAATAATACATAATAATAATACATAAATAAAAAAAAAAAAATAAATAAGTCATGATCACGGTATAACTGTTTCTTAAGTCGAGATCACGAGATAATCAAGTCGTGATCATGGCAAAACAAGAGAAAATTTTATTTTAATCTCTTAAGGCCTCTTAGGACTTCCGGAATGAACAGCCAACTATTCCAGCACATGTTTTACGCAGTGGATGCCCTTCCAGCTGCAACCCAGTTTAGTTTATGCAATTCCCTTATAGCATATGTCTTTGGACTGTGGGGTAAACCGGTGCACCTGGAGGAAACCTAAGTAAATACACAAGGAGAACATGCAAATTCCACACAAAATTGCCAACTGACCCTGCCGGGACTAGCAACCTTCTTGCTGTAAGACGACAGTGCTAACCACTGAGCCACCATGCCGCCCCAAAGTTCTTTATATATTTTAGTAAGAGAATATGCTGTCAGACTTGAGTTTATTCAACAGGATTTCACTGGTTGGTGAAAATAAAGCAGTATGGTAGAATGGAAATGAGAAGTTTGAGTCAAAAGACAATTACAAGATTAAATAAATCACGCCGTTTTAATAAATTAAAACAAAACAGAAAATAAAAATGAGTTTTTACTAAAAAAAGAGAGTTTTCACAACTTAGATGCAATATGACCCATTGCTTTTTCTCCTGCTGGGTTATCCATCCCTTTCCTTTTCCCTCAACCAAAGAAGAATTCTGTCAGTTGTTCTGACTGCTGCTGCTGCAAAAAACAAAAAACTGCTCCATCCATCTGCTTCTGCTGATCTATCCTGGAGGCTCTATCTACTGAACAGTATTTGTTTGGAATACACCACAGCCAAAATCAATGGTGCCAATAGGAAAACTGTACAATTTTGGTTAAATATGAGAGAAACTGTATTGGATACATTTCAATCCTGATGTTTTATCTATTGCAGTATTAATGTTTTTATTTTATTTAACTTTTTTCTTTTTTTGTTGGGTGGATATCGGGCTTTGTTCACAATCAAAAATGTTCAATAAAAATGATTTTAAAAAGAGTTTCCACCAGCTGCAAAATGTTTTGCGCTTCTGTGTTGTCAGGAGCGGACCTAAGCTGCCTTTCAACTGCATATGTCAAGCGACAAGCAGCAGATCGGAAGTCATTCATTTCCAATGAAGAGTAGTCCGGGAGCTGCGTGGAGTTCCTATCATCTCCGTATGCGGAAAATTCGGATCTGATTTGAGCTGCAGATCCGTTCAAATATTTGAACTCCTGCAAGTAGACCGTATGCAACTGGCCGACCGGATGTGATATATTCCAGTGTTGTCCAAGCTGGTCCTTGTGCGATAGATGAGAAACAGGAGGGTTTTTATTTTGTTATTTTATAAATCAGAAAAAGTCTATATTAAAAAAACATTTTTATTCATAAGTAATAATAATATTATTTTTAATACTGTGTCCACATTTCCTCCAAACTTTTTAGCGGTCTATGAGTTTCTGGTATTTAATAAATCATTGTGAACACACAAAGAATAAAGCCTCTTTTTGCACTATTTCAGACACCACGTGAATCAGCTTCTCTCCCATGGTGCACGACAACACTGAAAATTCTGTGTGACTGCCACAAGGGGGTGTATTCCGACAGTCCCCTGGTAGCAAAGAATTCTGGCCCAGATTTGGCATGAATCTGGCACAGGCACAGCAGGCATTTATCCGGCCCTGGCAATACAGCATGTGGGCCAAACATGGCCCTGGTTTGGCAGAGATGGCACCGTCTTTAAGGTGGCACACAATACTTGGGCCAGATGTAAAATGTAGTATAATAATTGATATGTGGGCCATGTAAGTTTGGCCTGTTTTGACCCACATTTAAAATACATTCTACCAATCAGGTAGCTTCGAGAAAAAGCACGCTCATAGCACGCCTGAAGTGCAATGATTTATGGGTTTATCAATTTTATTGTAGTTGTGACACACCAACATATCTGGCCCATTTCAGGCTCAGTTATGGGTAGGCCCACAAGGAATCTGTGCGCGTAGAATTCCATGATTCCATCATTATTTCTGTTTATTAACTTGTGTAAATGTGTGTAAATTCATATTTATTCAGTTTTTTAAATTATTTCAGTAATATCATTGACTAATATGAAAATATATATATGATTTATTTACAATATAGTTTGTAAAGTACTATTTTCTGTCTTTTAGTAGTTGTATTATATGAGAAACTTGCTTTGTTTGCCAAATAAAGTGGATCTAATTTGATTTCCATTAAATAAAAGTTAAAAAGGTATTACTTTTTATTTCATATATTAAGGTTTAGTTATAATACTCCCAAAATCATGCCACATAAATCTGCAGATTTTTACCAAAATTCTGCGCAGAAATAGCATAAAATGTTGCCCTGGTTATGGGTTATTAACTTGGCTGAGACTTGGCTCAGATATGGTCCATGTTTGGCCCTTGTCTGGAAGCCAGACTTGGTCCAATCATGTACCATAATTCACTGCAGCATGTGGGCCAAGCAAAAGCTGATTGTGTC
>CAIGQZ010032741.1:2599648-2612971 GCA_903798205.1 Danio tinwini | reverse complement strand
TGTGTGTGTGTGTGTGTGTGTGTGTGTGTGTGTGTGTGTGTGTTTCTTTCAATTTTATTATTTATTATTATTTTATTAACAAAAATAGTGAATATGATGCATTTTTATTTTACAGAAGACACACAGTAAAAGTATAACAAAATAATACTGAGCCATATTTAGATAAACAAAAAGCTGTTTACCTATTAAAACACCATTTTAATATCACAGTCCAACCAGTCCAAGTCATTTTTTTTAACTCTTCATTTTCATTTTCATTGGAAAAAACCTCTATAAATACAGTACGGCTTAAATCCATACAAGAAAGAGATGCACCATACATCAGAGTTCTCTTGGAAGTTCTCACAGTGATTTAAGCTAACTACAAAAAGGAACTCAAAACCCTAATTCCCACTCCACCCATCTAACATTGATCAAAATATTTGAAAGGTTCATAAAAATTCTAATAAAAGGCATACATGAATAACATTTACAATCATAATATGAAACTGGCTGGGACAAACATTTAAAATTGAAGCAAGCTGTACAAGTACATGGACAATGAAACCAAAAGAGACATTATAAAATAAATAATGAAACACAATAAATATGAAATAAATACAATTTTACAGTTTTAAATGACCCTTTGTGGTGCTATGACTCTTTTCATGCTGTGCACAAATTCCGAAAAATTGGCAAAGTGCCATCTGTCTGAACGCAAACATGCCCCAAGATTGATCCCTGGAAACAAGCAATCTGATGGCAATTCGTAACTTTTAGATCTACTGGCTAATTTGCATTCATTTAAGTCTCATTTAGTACGATTTGCTTATCCACCAATGAGCGGTAGGGTTTAGGGGCATGCTTCCTTTTAAAAATCATGCTATTATGGGTTTGTTTTCTTTTCTTTTTGCTGGTGCTGGGCTGCCCACTAGTTAGCGCTGTTGTCTTGTGGTCACTTGTTTCCTTATGTGCGCAGGTTGGAGTGCACAGGTGTGTGAGTTTTTTGGCTTGACTTGGGCTGCCTGATCGGTAGTGGTGGGCAAAGCGAGGCTTCATGAAACACCGAAGCAGTCGAAGCAAATGTGTCGAAGCTTCGAAACGTTTCGAAACTCCACTCTACGTTGACACCTAGTGGTGATTTTTTATGTATTGCACTGGAACAGCTTCAGCAAAGAACAGTTGAGCAAGTTGAGGTATTAAACCCCACTTTGTAGCATTAAACCTTCGAGTAATTTAGTGGAGCGGTTAGGGTTCCTGACTACCATGCGGGGATAGTGGGTTTGAATCCAGGCTAATACAGCTATTTTGAAATATTTTAATATAAGTTTGAATTGCTCTGTTCTTGAATCATTTTGTTTCAACATTGGTCTGACATCCGAATAAACACTTTGTGAATAAACATGTCTTGTTTTGGTTATAAAACAGGATTGTTGCTAGATCAGACACAGTTGTAGCCAGAAGTTAACAAGAATTATTTACATTATTTATTAAATTTCCCATTTATTGTATATTTTATTAATGTCTATCCAAATCCTAAACCCAACCATCACAGTACTGTAAAAATATTAACTATTGTTTTACAGTGTTACAAAAATGATGCTAAATTGATGACGTATCCGCAGCTGTATCCTATCTAGACTACACCATAAAACAGTAACATGATTAACATAAAATCATGATTTAGGAGTATTTGTACAAGTCAGGATTCGAACCCAAAAGTCATTTGAAACACAGTAACAACGTGCACACGCACGGTCCACTAGGCTATTTGAGGCAGAAATAATTTCTGAGCCTGTCAGTGAAATGTAGATTAGTCATGTCTCGAAACGCTTCTGAATTGATCGATGCTTTGAATCGCTTTAGTCACGTGACCAGGTGTTTTGAAACACTTTAGTCACGTGACCTGGGTGTTTTGGATCATGCTTTGGTGCAGTGTTTCAAAACACTAGCGCTTCGGGATCTCGACACTGTGTCGAAACGTCAGTTTCACATCAGCCATCCCTACTGATCGGTCTCCTCCAGCACCAAAATTTTAGTTTGTTTGCAAGATTATTTATTTTGTATTTGATGCTTGCTTAAATTACTTTATTAAATTCTCATTTTTTGAATAATTTGATTGACAGCGTGGACTCTTGTTTATGTTGCAGACTGTCTAGAGCCGGATAGATTGTAACAATACATTTTGATACTAATTAAATTGTATGAATTAGCCATTTTTCTGACAATATGTAAAAGAGTTACATTTCCTCGTGAGACATTGATGGGATTAGCCTCGGAACAATTGCAGTCTGAATAGAAGACAGAATCAATTCATTTATTTAATTTTCATTGGCTTAGTCCCTTTATTTATCAGGGGTCGCCGCAGTGGAATGAACCACCAACTATTCTAGCATATGTTTTATGCAGCGGATGCCCTTCCAGCTGCAACCCAGCACCCATATACTCTCACATTCACACACACACTACAGCCAATTTAGTTTATTCAATTCACCTATTGCACATGTCTGGACCGTGAGGGAAAACCGGAGCACCCAGAGAAAACCCACGTCAGCATGGGGAGAACATGCAAACTCCACAACGAAATGCCAACGGACCCAGCCGGGGCTCGAACCACTGACCTTCTTGCTGTGAGGTGACATTGCTAAAAACTGAGCCACCGTGCCACCTGCCAGAACCAATTTTGTTAATAAAGATTTATAATGTTAATAAAGATTATTTAATATCTTATCAGCTGCCACGTTGATTAATCACTTCTGCTTTTATTATTATCCTACACTTCCTGTTTTTGGCAGCCTTGCATTTTCGACTTATTGTAGGCCACAACCCAATGTCACATGTCTTTAGGGGATCTTTACGGGTTGTGTGTAA
Organism: Danio tinwini; assembly: GCA_903798205.1. Taxonomy (NCBI): domain Eukaryota; kingdom Metazoa; phylum Chordata; class Actinopteri; order Cypriniformes; family Danionidae; genus Danio; species Danio tinwini. Next base: position 2,610,121 of record CAIGQZ010032741.1, on the reverse strand, counting down.
ATGCACACACAGAATCCTGAAAATCACTGTGCAAATCTTCACTTTTGGATCAGGGTGAGGCCCAGTAAGAGCACTCACTCTGATCCCCTGGGCTCTGCAAGGGTTGGGGAAATTCTAAATTGAACCAAAACAAACGATTACAATTGGCCTAAGATTGGCAAGGAAAATTCAACAAATGCGTCAACCAGCAGAACCTGGAAATTAAAAAACAAACAAAAAAAAACTTAAAGGGCACATAGTTTACCCCTTTTTCCAGATTTAATATAAGTCTTTTGTGTCCCCAGAATGTGTCTGTAAAGTTTCAGCTCAAAACACCCATCAGATTATTTATTATAGCTTTCACATGTTTGTGTTTTACAGCTTTCAACAGATTTTTGCTGTTTTTTTGTACTGCGCCTTTAAGGCTAGTCCTTCCCTCCCACCGTTTCCACGTGCCTGTCAGCGTGCCTCAGTCTCCGCCCTCGGCTGCCTCAGACAACTGACACAGACATAAAGGAAGCAGATCTCACATAACGTTTGTGAGAAAAACAATAAGACCTTTACCAATGATTATTTGATGCATTTGTTGTGTGGAGCTGCAGGATGAGTCATACACAATGCCGTTACAAAGTTCACGCACACAGACACGCACATACATACAGTGCGCGTGTTTAGCTTTGCACTGTCTTTGTATGCAAATCTGACATGATACAGGTTAATATCCACTGCTGTATGGATATCTGTTACGTTAATGTACAAAATAAACCTGATTTAATGTCCACAAACCGGGATTGAAGCGTCTTCTTTTATAATTGTACTGTCATGCGGCTGTGTTGATTAAGTAAAGCTGAAGTAAATCGCTGTAATTGATTACACACATGCACTGTTTTAAAACATTTTAAACTTGTAAAACTCACTCTTGATCACATTTGATGATGATTGATGATCCTAGCGAACTGAACAGACATTTTATTTACGGTTCATTTGTGCACGTCCTGTCTTGTGGATATGATTATACACGTTACTACGGAGACATGTTAATAAGCAGCTGTCAGTCAATTTGGTGGGCGGGGGGACCGCACTCTTACGTCAAGCTGCGCTCGGTCTCAAAACCGCTCCAATTGGTTCACTGTTTTTATGTTGTTAATTTGAAAAAAAAAGCACTCTGTGTGTTTATATCACCCCAATATGATGGTCTATACACTATACCTACACATGTCTGTCCAAACAGCCTGAAAAGTAGATTTTTCACCATAGGTGCCCTTTAACTTTCTGATTCAGTGGCTAATTCGTGTACACTTTTAGTATAATTTGCTTATCCCCCAAAGTTTAGTGGTGGGATTTGGGGGAACCCCTCTTTTATTAATTGATCATACAAATGAAATCACTGTTTTGGTTAATATGTAAAATAGTTACATTTCCTCTTGAGATCATGCTGAACCAAAATCAAATTATCCCAGGACAATTTCAGGATCACATCATCCATGTTTTCCAGAATCTCTGTGCGAAAGAGTCTTATCTGATTTTCTAAAATTGTACTGTAAATAGCAATTACTCACTGTAAAAAGTGCTGCATTTCACACAATTCCTTTATGTTGTCCCAACACAAATAGATTAAGTTGACAATTGTTTTTACAAATGTAAGTTGATTGAATATAAAACAATTAAGTTGTCTACAAAAAAAAAATCAAGAATTGTGTTGTTTCAGCTCATTTCAAATAAGTAGTTTAAACTATTTTTTGAGTGCTGGAATACTTCTAAAAGAAGTATCATTTCAGTCTTTCTACTGGGGCTGGGCGATACAGCATAAATGCAATCTCGATACTTCTTTTCCATATTAAAGGATAACAATATATATTTCGATATTGAAACAAGAAGATTGGCCAGAGGAGAAATAGTTGTGCACAACAGGACCTGGTTTCTCTCAAGTTTTTTTTTTCCTTAACTTCGTCAATTGGTAAAGTTTGTTCCTTGCCACTGTCGCCACTTGTTTGCTTGAATTAAGACTTGTAGAGCTGCGCATTGATGGATTTGCTCTTCAGTGTCTGGACTTTCAGCAGTGAAATTTAACCCACACTGAACTAAGCTGAACTTCAACTCTGAAAACTCGACTGACACAGTTTTAATTCACTAGAACTTCTATGTTAAGGGGCTTTGACACAATCTACATTGTAAAAGCGCTATAGAAAGAAACATGAATTGAATTGATACAAGTTGTTAATGCTTCCAGATTTAAAAGAGTACCCCAACAATGACTGAAGCCACAAAAATAAGAGGGTCCTTTGAATAGCATAATTTTCGGCGATACATATTCGGTGGTCAAAAATTCGGTATATTTCTTTTATCAACACACTTTAAGATTCCCATTGTTGCACATTTTTGCTGTGATTGGCTAAAATAGAGTAAAAAAGTCCAGAGCTTATTATTGTTATTGACACAAATTTTATCATGATTCGATATATTTTTTAATCTGCCCAGCCATACTTTACCCTAAAATGCCACATTTAATAGGGCTTTCACATTTTGATGTGAGACTAAGAATTAACGTTATGAAACCCTGCTGCAGATTAGCTCCACTGCTCTGCTTTATTTTTGCAGTGTAAACCCAACAACAGTGTACCAAATCATACAATATGAAATAATATGGTATTAAAAACTTACAACTACATGCTAACACCATTCATTATAAGCAGTATGTCTCAACTATTGAGCAGAAAACGTCAAATTGTAACAACAAAAATAAATAAATAAGAGACCATCATTACTTTTATTCGAAAAGTCCACTTAGAATGTGAAACATTAGCACTTTTGTCCATTGAAGTGTAATTAGTTTGTGTGAAACAGCAGTTTATGAGTACCCAGGATTAACTGATAACCCAGGGTAAATTGAGAGCCATGTCAAATGTGAAACAAGGTAACAGGATTCCTTTTACCTGAGGTTTAAAATGTCCCAGACTTGACTCCTTGACATGCCTTAATGTGTTATACACAGTAGCTTGTTGCTAATTCTAAACACAGACTGGCAAACTATTTTTATAAGTTAACAATTTTTGTTAAATGTAGTTCGAGTTTATAAGCCACTGAGGTGTTAAAAATGATTATCACAAGTGCAAACATAGCATGTAGATGCTCAAATAATATGAGACCATTAAAGATGTAAGGAAAACATCTATAAAAGACCTTGCGAAACGCTACGCCATCACACCGCAAGACATTGCGACATCCCAGTACAACTGAAAGCTAAATTCTTCAATCATCAGTCACAAAAACAGTGAATGAACAAAATGCTGAGCAAAACGAAAGCTACTAAACATATAGACATACAAATCTGCAAATTTATAAGATAAGATCTTTAAGACAAAGCTTCACCAATGTTTCATATGGAAATAATACCTTTCTCCAAAATGTTGTCGACTTTGCGTGAGATGAACTAAAAAAAAGATGATAATATTCCTGTCGAATCCTCTGCAGTGGCGTCTGTCGTCTTTTACCGTGTACGTGGAGCTCACAAAGATAGCAGGGAGGTAAGAGACCTTTGGCCCTTGATGTCAATTAAAGACAAGGGCCTTGTACTAAGACAGATCTGGAGTTAACGTTTAACACCCAACCCAACGCTGCGTCAGCTGAAGCTGTCGTGACATTTGCTACTAGTACTAAATCTAACTGTGACATGTGAGTATGCTTTACCCTTTCTCATTCACTTAACACTAACTTTCCTGGCCAAAGACTTCACATTTGACTGGTTTTATTATCAAAGCTCATATGTGACCTTGGACCAGAAAAGCACTCCATTTTTAGAAATTGAAATTTAAAAGTGAAATAAATAGGTTTTGCTTTGATGTACTGATCTACTGATGTACATAAAAATATGCTGCGTTCCACACAATCGTGTTGGGACAACATGAAGGAATTAAGTTAAAAAATTGAGTTTACCCCCCTGCCCCCCCAAAAAATAAATAAAATAATAATAATTGTGTTGTTTCAGCACATTTTAAATAAGTAGGTTGAACAAACAGTTAATGTTATTCACTGTTAAAAAATGCTTGGTTCCACATAATTCCTTTATGTTGTCCCAACACAAATAAAATAAGTCAACTTATTAGTTTTTACAAATTCAAGTGGATTGAACATAAAACAATTGAGTTGACCCCCCAAAAATAAATAAAATATTAATAATTGTGTTGTTCCAGCACATTTTAATTAAGTAGGTTGAACAAACAGTTAACGTCATTTACTGTTAAAAAATGCTGGGTTCCACACAATTCATTTATGTTGTCCCAACACAAATAAACGAAGTTAACTTAATAGTCTTTACAAATTTAAGTGGATTGAACTTAAAACAATTGAGTTGTCCCTTAAAAAAAACTTTAGAATTGTGTTGAACATATTTTAATTTTCTGAGTGTTTTTTTTTTTGAGTGGATAGTTTGTTAGGAAAGGACAATATTTGACCCAGATACAACTATAAACCAGATACTATCTATATATTAAAAAATCTAGATATAACCAAAATATTGCCGGTGTAGTTGTCCAAATTAAGTTCTTGGCATTGCATATTACTCCTTTTGAATAAGTTGTGATATATTTATGGTAGAAAATTTACAAAATGTCATCATGGAACATGAACTTTACATAATATTTTAATGATTTTGTGGAAAAAAAAAGAATTATAGATTATTTTCAACCATGCATTGTATTTTTGGCTCTTCCCACAAATATACTCGTGTGACATAAGACTTGTTTTGTGGTTCAGGTTCACATAACAAGTTTACCTGTAACACGCACAACACATAAACATAATTAATCTGGAAGAGCTCTTTGATAAAAGTGAAATGATCTGCTTAATTGGTTCTATAACTGGAGTGACTAGATATGGCACATGTACAGCGATTACAAAAAACCTCATGATACCCTCCTGCCCCGCAATAAGAACTTATCAGTTGACCTGATGATCGGGAAGAGGGAACCACAATCCATAAAACAATAGAACAAGCTGGAAAATATTATTCTACCATGAGCCACTCCTTTGTGCTTTTAAAGGGATAGTTCACCCAAAAATAAACATTCTGTCATCATTTAGTGTTAGACAGTGGTGGAAAGAGTACAAAAAAATCTAACTTAAGGTAAAATACCATTACTTGCCTAAAAATGTAGTGTAAGTAGAGTAAAAGTATCTGTTGTAAATATTACTCAAGTATGAGTAAAAAGTAGTCCATTTAAAAGCACTGAAAAGTAGTGAGTAGTGAGTATTACGCTGTAAAAAGTTGAGGCATTTACATGTAATTTGTGGATAAGTGTAAACATAATATTCTGTAGTGCATTTAGGCCCAATCCTAATTCTATTTTTGTACCCCTTCCCCTTCCCCTTGGTTACATTTAGGTTGTGATGTCCGGTGACCAAATTTCAATGACTAGCCAGCATCTAGAGACATTGTTATTTTAATGTCCAATAAAGACGTTAAATACAGTTGATATATGGTTGATTTTAGGTTGTCTTGGAAAGTGACCAAAATCCAACGTCAAGCCATCATCTTAAACCAGCGTCATATTGATGTCAAATACTGACATTTATTCATCAGGTACGGCAACCCAAATCCAACATCTCATAGACGTCATAATGGTAACGTCCACACAACGTCAAGCTGTAACATCATTAGACGTTGATATTTGGTTGATTTTAGGTTGGACGTTGAACATTGAGGTCTGCCTTCCGTTGGGTTCTGACGTCCCTGTAATGTCATATCCATTTTGGTCATCATACTCATCAGTGACATGCATCTAAACAGTCTCTGGGTCAATGCAGTTAAAGATTTTGGACATCTTCTTGGACACTTTTAATGCTTCCAAACAGTTTGCTGCAATTATAAATTGCCATGTCTTGAGGTAGTTCATTATGATGCAATTTACCTTCTATGTGTGATTTGATTGGGCAGAAATCACAAAACTTATTTTCTAATCCCCATAGACAAGAAAAAATTAAGTAGTGACTGCAGGTTGAAGGAAAGTAGTGAATTAAAAGCACCAATACTGCACTAAAAATTTACTCAAAGGAAAGTAAAAGTACACAATTTTAAAACTACTTAGTAAACTACAATTCCTGGGAAAAACTACTTAATTACAGTAATTTGAGTATTTGAAACTTGTTACTTCACACCACTAGTGTTAGAGTTAATACTTCATTGTCATTAGCAGGACATTTGTATTGGATTCAATCCACACATAACAATAGATAGCAAGTAACATTAACAATATCAACAACAGTGATATTTAAAAGTACCATAAAACTTAAAAATGCCAATAGATACAGGAATAAATGACTTCTTGTATTGGTTAAGACTCCATAAAGAAACTCTTTATCGTTTCTCTGATGGCAGTAATTTATAAATTGGAGATAAAACATGTCTTGGACAATTTGTTATAAAGTTTTTTTATAAACCAATCTCTCATACATTGACTAAAGCGAGGCACGCTCTCGTAACTTTCATGGCAACTTTGACAAGATAATTGTGCTTTTGAGCGAACTGAAATATTATCCATTCCCTAATTTAATAAATTCCAAAACTGCTTGATAAAAGAGCAACATGAGACATGAGAAGTCCTTCTAAACAGTCTGAGTCTCTGTATAATAGTCTTTGGCGGACTTTTCAGCAGTCGATGTGGGCTTTACAAGTAAGTGTACTGTCAATGACCACCCCAGGATACTTGAAGGTAATCAATTGTTCGATCATATTACCATGGATTATTACTGGATTGTAATCAACCAGTCCTTTCGGGTTCACTGTAATTGCTTTGTTTTTTTATTTCTCTGATTATCATTGCCATCAGAATATTTGATAATAGTAATGGTCTCATGAAGACTAAATCAGTCGTTTGTGTATAAGGTAAACAGGATTGGAGAGAATACATAACCCCAAGGGGCACCTATACTAGTTCATTTAACATTAGTAAAGGGGTAAAGTTTACCTTAATACATTGAGTGTGATTTATGACGAAGAAAAATAGTCACTTAATAAAAGGATTAACAATAAGCTTCACCAGCTTGTCCAGTAGTAACCCTGGCTGAAGCATATTAAAAGCTGAACTAAAATTCATGAAAACCACCTGCGTGTAAGCATTTGATGTAAAGTGATGCGAATGACAGTTTACTCAATTACTCATCCTCCACTTGTTATAGGGCTGTCAAAAAATAGAATTTTAAACATTTGCCGAATTTATAAGAAAAGGGCACATTTAAATACATAAAGCAAGCGTTTGAATTTTATGTGTAACGAGGAATATGAGACGTGATGGTGATTTAACTGAGAGGTTTGTTTTTGTTAACTCATGCTGCATTCCAGACAACTCAGAATTGGGAGTTTTCCTACTTCCTATTTGAAAATTATTACTAAAAAGCTGCTAGAAGTCGAACCTCTTACCTGTGAACTCAGGGAAGAATCCAGACTTAAGCAAGACATAAGACATTCATTCATTAATTTTCTTTTCGGCTTAGTCCCTTTTTTTTATCCAGGGTCGCCACAGCGGAATGAGCCAACTCATCCAGCACATGTTTTATGCAGTGGATGCCCTTCCAGCTGCAACCCATCACTGGGAAACATCCACACACACTTATTCACACACATACACTATGGATAATTTAGCTTACCCAATTCACTTATACCACATATCTTTGGACTTGTGGGGGAAACCGGAAAGTACAAACTCCACACCAAAATGCCAACTGACCCAGCCGAGGCTCGACCCAGCGACCTTCTTGCTGTGAAGCGATCATGCTACCTACTGCGCCACCGCGTCACCCATTGTAAGGCATTGAAATCAAAAAGTTTGCAGTTAGATTGCAGTTATTTATGTTTCACATATGATAGATATGTGCTAATCTCTGTTTCTGACAAACAATATGTAGATTTGCAGTGTGTTTTGTGTTCATGTGGTGGTACAAACATGCCTGAAGCATGTTTTCTCAAGTTATTGATGCACTCAGCTTTACTTGATTCCTAATTTTTACCTGGCACAATAAGTACATTTTATTTTATTTAAAAACAATTGTTTGAAAGGTTATGCACTTAATAAAATAAAATATTTGATGCTTAATCTAATTCGCCTATCCAAGTTTTAGGAACAACAAATAATAACTTGACTTCTAGTTGATCATTTGGACTCAGAAGTGGCTTATTAGAAAATCAATTGCCACTAGATTACGCTTATTTTACCAAAATAAAATATGATGACGACTTGATTTTTCATTATTTAATTAGGATAGTAAGATCTGACTTTGCTTAGTCAAAAGTATTGTCAGTTAACAGAAGTAATGCACAGTTTTGAATATAAAGTCATGGTGCAGTGGAAAAAATAATTAATATTGTTTGTCCCCCATGAGCTTGGACGACTGCATCCATACATCTCTGCAATGACTCAAAAACCTTAATAAATAAAGTCATCTGGAATGGCAAAGAAAGCGTTCTTGCAGGACTCCCAGAGTTCACCAAGATCCTTTGGATTCATCTTCAATGCCTCCTCCATCTTATCTCAGACATGCTCAATAATGTTCATGTCTGGTGACTGGGCTGGCCAATCCAGGAGCACCTTGATCTTCTCTGCTTTCAGGAACTTTGATGTGGGGGCTGAAGTATGAGGAGTGCTATCCTGCTAAAAAATGTGCCCTTTCCTGTGGTTGTGAGCAGTACAAATGTCTTGATACTGCAGGCAATGTATGTTACCATCCACTCTGCAGATCTCTTGCACGCCCCCATACTGAATGTAACCCCAAACCATGATTTTTCTTTCACCAAACGTGACTGATTTCTATGAGAATCTTGGGTCCATGCGGCTTCCAATAGGTATTCTGCGGCATTTGTGATGATTGGGATGCAGTTCAACAGATGATTTATTGAAAAAACACTTTTTTTGTCAAATGATCAACTAGAAGTTAAGTTATTATTTATTGCTTTTACAACTGAGATTAACCACAAGACTTTAGTCATATGCTTATTGTGCTCCCTTCCGCCCTCTTGTGGGCATAGAAGGCAATAGTATTTTCCCAGTAACATTATTACCTTGAAAATTCAAATATAATTTTAAGTTTACTTATATTCAAGAAAGAAATTTGAGTTTAGATTTTCAGCCATATTGACAGCCCTTGTTCCAAACCCGTTTGAGTTTCTTTCTTCCTTTGAACACACAAAAAAACCTATGGGTGTCAATGGCTGCTTTCTTCCAACATTATTCAGAATATCTTGTTTTGTTTTCAGCAGAAGAAAGAAATTCTTACCAGTTTAGTAGCAGAGTAAATGATGAGGAAGTTTTCACTTTTGGGTGAACTGTCTCTTTAAACTCGCTGGAGGAACAAGAAACCTCAGCTGACAGATGTTTGACAGCAGGCCTTCATGTTTTAAACATGACCTTGCACAATACAGTATTTGTACAAAGTAAGACGATGTAAAAGAGAGAGAAGGGAAAAAACACTACCCCATTTCTTGATTAAACCACTACAAATAAATAAAGGGTACATGAGACAAAAAAATAAACTAAAATAATATATTGGAACTACTATAATAGTATAAATAATTAGTGAAATAAAATACAATAATAATTATTCATTCATTAATTTATTTTATTTTCGGCTTAGTCTCTTTATTAATCCAGGAGTCGCCACAGCGGAATGAACCGCCAACTTACCCAGCATATGTTTTACACAGCGGATGCCCTTCCAGCTGCAACCCATCACTGGGAAACACTCATACACTCTTATTCACACTCATACACTACGGACAATTTATCTTACCCAATTCATCTACACTACATGTCTTTGGACTTGTGGGGGAAACCGTAGCACCCGAAGTAAACCCACTTGAACACGGGAAGAACATGCAAACTCCACAAAGAAGTGCCAAATGACTCATTCCGAAAAAAGTGGATGAAAATGAATGAATGAACTATTAAAGTTCCTTGATTGTTGTGCCAGAATGAGAGTGTAGTTCCTATAACCATATCGGCCTAGAAAATAGCAACTTTAATTTATGTGTTTGCCTTATACACAATGTACCCACAGAACAGTCAAGCTTTAAAGAGCAAAATTATCTAAACTCTTGTTAGTTGTTGAGCAAGATGCTAATGGTCTAATCCGATTCAATAACTTATGCTAAACTAAGCTACAGTAAAAGTGCTCTCGCCAGACCGGAGATCGGCTGAATGAATTAAAAATGATAAAACTCAGCTAACTCTAGGGCAGTTGTAAAATCTTCCCCTCAAAAGTGGAGTGTTCCTTTAAAAACAAACCGAGAGTATTGGTAAAATTACAGGATAAAAATATACACTAATAGATTTTAGGATGCTAATTGCTACTGCTGAAACCCAATAAGTTACACAAAATACTCAAAACAATGCACAACAAAATGAAATACAACATATTAAAATATTGAAATAAAACAACAGACTAATGTAAAACACACTACAAAATTAGCAGGATAATAAATTAAATAACTTAAAAAAAAATAATAAA
>CAIGQZ010032741.1:2583691-2599248 GCA_903798205.1 Danio tinwini | reverse complement strand
ATATATATATATATATATATATATATATATATACTGTATACAGCTACAAAATATACACAAAGTATAATTAGTATAAACAAAGAATTACAAAATGATCATTTTATGATTAATTGCTGCATATATACATATGCTTACTGGACTTTCAAACCACTATGAAAAATACGAATTTATTAAAATATATATTGTTGCATCATTAAAATGAAAACAGTATCATGCAGGTCATGTCCTAGATCTGATACGGAGAAAACGAATAAAAGTTTGGAAAAAATAACCAAAAGAAAAAGAGGAGATTGGAAGTTCATCATTAACACTCTTATTCAAGCCGAGTCAGTAAAACAAGCTCTTAAAATAGCACACATTATCAACTTACCGCTTACAAATCTCCTCACTTCCTGTTTTCAAGAGATGCAGTCAACAATTGCCATGGACTAAAATAGAGCTATCCATAATAAAAAAAAAAATGCAGTCTGTTCTCCTCAAGTTAAAAAAGCTGTATTAGTAAAATATTTCGGATGAACCAACAGGCAGGAAAGCGTCCGTTTCGAGGCCCAAGAATGTTTCACTGATACCCAATACAGCACTGACTCCTTTAAGAGACTCATCAGCCTTGGGGTGTCCACCTGCATTATTGATCGCTCTGAAAGAGGATCAGTTTCCACATTTCCTACGTCCTTGCAACAGGATGTAGGTTAAGTATGACAAAGATAATTTCCTTGTTTTAATATAATTTTACTTTAGGTGATGTACAGTTTATTTCCGATTAATTAGCCCTCCGGAATTATTAGCCCCCCTGTATATTTTACCCAATTTCTGTTTAACAGAGATATTTTTTTTTTACTTTTTTTATTTCTTCTGATTTCTTTTATCTTTGCCGTGATGACAGTACATAGACTTTTTTAAGATACCAATATTCAGCTTAAAGTGACATTTAAAGGCTTAATTAGGTTAATTGGGCAAGTTAGGGTAATTAGGCAGGTCATTAAATATATAAAAAAATATATATTTTTTGAGGGGGCTAATAATATTGACCTAATTGACCTAAAACTGGTTTAGAAAAATAAAAGCTTTTATTCTAGCCAAAATAAAACAAATAAGACTTTCTCCAGAAGAAAAAACATTATAGGAAATGCTGTTAAAAAATGTCTTTTTCTGTTAAACATCATTTGGGAAATTTTTGAAAAAGAAGAAAAAAATAAATCACAGGAGGGCTAATCATTTTGACTTCAACTGTGTGTGTATATGAATGCACTGTATGGCTACCTGCATATCAATAAAATCCCCTGTTGATGCCATTGATTTCAACAAACATGAACATTTTTGAAAAAAGTTGTTTGTAAACAACTGGCTTAACTGAAACTAGTTTCATTTTATTATTTTCTATTTGTGTTCAGCAGAGCTGTTTTAGGATTAAAGGATTTTTTTAAAAAATAGACTCATTTTACAACTTCCTAAGATCGAGTTAAAGAGTTTTACTATTTGGTCTGGTGAGAACAGTTTTAGCTTAGCTTAGCATAAATCATTGAATCAGATTGGACCGTTAGCATCTGGCTCAAAAATGACCAAATTTTCCTTTTTAGCGCTAGACTCTTCTGTGGTTACATTGTGTACTGTGTAAGTAAAATTAAAAGTTGCCATTCAAATTTTATTTGATTATTGTGCCAGAATGTAAGTGTAGTTGCTGAAAAATAGTGACTTTCATTTTTTCCATCGGTATTTCCTAGCTATATCGGCCTAGAAAACAGCAACTTTCATTTTTTGTCAGTAGTTACTCGCTATATCAGCCTAGAAAATAGCATCTTTCATTTTTTTAGGTCAGTACTTCCTAATTATATCAGCCTAGAAAATAGCAACTTTCATTTTCTGTCAGTACTTCCTAGCTACTATATCGACCTAGAAAATAGCAATTTTTTTTCATCAGTAGTTCCTAGCTATATCAGCCTAGAATATAGCAACTTTCTAAACTCTGTAGTTTTAGGGTTTATTTCTGGCAGCTGGGGTGCCGGAAAAAAAACGTAAAATAATGGCCGTTAATTTACAGAAATTTACTGTAAAATAACAGAGGTTGAATTACAGAAATTTATCAGAAATTTAAAGGACATTTCTGTAATTTAATGTTCGTTATTTTACGATTTTTTTTCCTGCACCCTAGCTGCCTGAAATAAATCGTAAAATTACAGATTTCTTTTTTACAGTGTAGCTACTATATCAACCTAAAAATAGCAACTTTCATTTTTCATCGGTAGTTCCTAGCTACTATATATCGACCTAGAAAATAGCAACTTTCATTTTCTGTCGGTAGTTCCTAGCTATATCTGCCTAGAAAATAGCAACTTTAATTTTTAGACCGTAAAAATTTTTAGTACACAATGTAACTACAAACAATTAAGCTTTAAAGAGGAAAATTATATAAACTTTTTTTTATTTTATTTTATAAGATGCTAATGGTCTAATCCAATTCAATGACTTATGCTAAGCTAATGCTTATGATGTTTTATATTACTACTGCTGAAACCCATTAAGTTACTCAAAACATTTGTGAATAAACTACAGTAAACTAGCTCAACTTCTTGTTAATTTAAGTAAAGATTAAGTTGATCGATTTTTTTATTATTATTTTGTTGTACACAATCATGATCATTATAATTTATTAAATATTTAATACATTTTTGGAAAATAGCTTACAAAAACATATTTAGGATTTTTCATGACATTAGCAGCATTATATCAGATACAGTACAATTAATATGCTGTGATACACATATAGAAAGCATTTGAAAATAGACGTGGCTACACCGAATTCAGTAGATACATTGAAGAGGAAATCTTCATTACTTAGCAATGAACTTATGAAGCATAACATTTATCTCACCTGTAATTGCACTATTTTGTCTTTTGGTCCACAAGAATATCCTGTGGAGTCCTCTGGTGACAAGCGCCATGCCTTTCTTCTAGATATCAGACAGAAATCCACAGATCAACAGTAGCTACAAACTGCATGAAGATCACAAACTGATCAAGGCTAATAAACTGTAATGCTGAGCACAGCATCACGGCCTTCTAAAGAATAAACTAGAAACAAAGACAGACAAACAAGTCTGTGTTGCCTAAATAGTGTTCAGTCTTTCTGTGGACAAACATTCTTACAATCCCACACAATACAACTTTCTCTAAGTTGCCTGAAGCAATGACTGTGGCAGAACTCCAGCCTAATGCGCTGCTGCAATTGCCTAATGTATTATCCAAATCTACTTTCACCAACACAACGTGAGACAGACAGGAATTTCGCCTTTTTTCCCCTGTATCAACCTCTTATTATTGTTCGTTAATGTTATAATGTAAAATAATTGGCTATAGGTGGAGAGAACAATAACAGATAATGGAAAACGAGCAGCAGGTGGCGCTAGCTGCTAACTAGCAGTTAGCAGAACAGGCATCGTTTGGGTATTTATAGCGAATTAACTATCACTATGTCATTGTTCTCAAATTACGTAACAAATTTCTACTTACACTGATTTTAATTACAAATAATCGTTGTTTAATAATGGTTTTGCAACATTTAAAACGAAGGGAATCCCCACAAGCAGAGGTTAATTTGTAAAAAACTAAAACAAACAAAAAAATACATTATAGACACTATTATATCATATACTATTATATCATATAGACCGTATTATATAATATGATCAATATATTAATATATAAAGTGAAATATTAATGTAATATAAGTATAACACTTGCCTTTAAATCTTGCTCATCGAAACAGTGAAAGTATCCTTAAATATGTATTGATGTTAAAATGTATATATGTGTATAGAATAAGAACAAATTCATACACTTAATTATTTTTCAGACAAAGCCCGTTCACTTTAATTAACAAATATTACACTTCATCATGATTTATAGTGCATCATGTTGCTATGTAGCAGTCTGTGAGCGGAGAGCTTTGACTGACGTTTAGGCAAACCAATAGCGTCATGAGAAAACGCCAAGACGCTCATCATTCCACCAATCGGCGCTTACAGGAGGCGGAACTTTTGCCTTTGCTGCCACTGACTTCGTGCAGTACTAATTAGTTATAGCAGACGCCCGGACAACAGAGGTACCACTCCGAGGGGAGATGCCTTTTCTTTTGGTTCTTTCGTATTTAAAAGGAACTACTTGATTACGTGCTGGCGCACAAATGGTCGCGCACGCATCTATATCGCCATTTTAACCCAGCTCGTGGCCCGGACGAGCTGTGATAACGGGATGAATCCTCCCGCCGCTTTTCATCGGTAAGCAAACAAAATAAGATTGACTTTGCATTGCAAACCCGTTAAATATTACGAACGGCATCCGCTGCCTCGCATCCGAATGAAACCCTGCGCATTGCGGTGCGGTTTGTTTTCATTTTGTCTAGTGTTTTGGAGCGTCGGGCATTCCCTCCTCTCCCACGCACCACCTAATCGATAATCGATTACATGGGCTTGGGGCAGATGTCACGCTTTCCTCTATGCCATCGTCGGCGCGTGTGATTCTCCGCAGCTGTGTTTAGGACATCCCTGATTCGCCTGTGTCATAAATGAAAAACAAACCCTACCCTCTAAAATTCACACCACCATGGGAGAAGAATGCTGGCTTTGGAAGGAAACACAAGCCTTGCTCGAGGAGCCACACCAAAATAATAGCCAACCCAGGGATTGTGATGAAAGTGCTACGGCGGAAGAAGATCATTATGTTTCTGGCCTATTTTCTGCTGGTGGCTTTGACCATGCTGAACCTGGCTAACTACAAATGGACCAAAGAGCCTCAGCAATGCAATCAGCCAATGCAGGGAGTAAACTTCCAAAGCAGATCAGACATCCGTTATCTTTATAAAGCCCCGCAGGTCAAGAAAAGGCAGCTTGTGTACGTGTTGACCACTTGGAGGTCTGGCTCCTCTTTTTTCGGGGAGCTCTTCAACCAAAACCCTGATGTGTTTTTCTTATATGAGCCTATGTGGCATATTTGGCAAAAGCTATACCCGGGGGATGCCGTATCCCTCCAAGGAGCAGCCCGAGACATGCTAAGCTCCCTTTACAGGTGTGACTTTTCAGTTTTTCAGCTGTACAACAGCCCCGGAGGGAAGAACATAACCTCCTTGGGACTTTTTGGGGCCGCCATCAATAAAGTCATCTGCTCCTACCCCTTCTGCTCGTCCTACAGGAAGGATGTGGTGGGAATGGTGGACGAGAAGGTCTGCAGAAAGTGTCCTCCGCAGAGTCTTCAGATGCTAGAGGAGGAGTGCTTAAAATACAACACCATCGTGATAAAGGGAGTGCGCATTCTGGACGTCAACATCCTGGCGCCTCTAATGGAGGACCCCTCGCTCAATCTCAAAGTCATCCACTTGGTCCGAGACCCACGGGCGGTGGCCAACTCCAGGATTAAATCAAGACACGGACTCATTCGGGAGAATCTGCAGGTGGTGCGCAGCAGAGACCCCAAGCTTCGACGCGTGCCATTCGTGGACCCCAACCACAAGATGAACAAAAAAGACGGTTCAGATTACCACTCCATCGGGGCCATGGAGGTGATCTGCGAACAAATGTCCAGAACACTGAAAACTGCTCTTCACCCGCCCAACTGGTTCAAAGGCAAGTACATGACGGTGCGCTACGAGGACCTGGTGGAGAACCCAGTCAGATCTGTTAGGAATGTTTATCGATTTGTAAATCTTTCAGCCAATCATGACATTGAGATCTTTGCCATGAACATGACAACAGGACCCAACGCCTCCACCAAACCGTTCATCGTGTCCTCCAGGAACGCCACACAGGCGGCCAGCGCCTGGAGAACTGTGCTCAACTATCAACAGATCAGACAGGTGGAAGAATACTGTCAGCATTCCATGTCTCTGCTGGGATATCTACGTGTTCGCACGGCCGGAGAGGCCAAGGATTTGAGCAGGCCATTATTGACAGTGCCCAAAATATAAATCACCGCCAAAGACGTTTGATGTATTTTTTTTTTGCATTTGTGCTGATCACAGCCTGATACTCGTTCTGTACAAACTGTTATTTATGTTATGCTTAATGGCTCAGTGGAATGTATCTGTTTGCATCATACCGTGCACAGCCACGTACTGTATGTTCGGGACCAGAATGTCATCTGTGCATCACCACATGTTTGACCAAATAAGAGAGAAAAGAAAAAAAAAAGAAAATACTTTTGTGTACGAAGTGTTATTGCTCATTAAAGCTATGCCAATATATTTATTTAATCAAAGTGTTTACATTTGGCATTCACTGCTTTCAGTACTGTCAAAACTTATTTTCTTTTTTTTTAAATAGAAATATGGAGTCATCAGAGATGTGCTCCAGTTCTTGTAGACTTTTAGCATACTCAGAAAGGGGTCATTCCAGTTATGTGGTAAATATTCATGACTGTATTAATTCATGGGATTAAAATTTGATCTGAGTATAATGATGAAGTGGGTTAATTTAAAATTTTCTAAAAATGTGAGTGGATGACAAAAAATGAGTTTAGATTAATTTTACATGACATGAATGAATTAATGTAACATTTATTTAATAAAAAATGCTGCCATTATTTTTTTATGTATAGTGCACAGCATAAATCAGTACACCTCCTTTTGAAAAAAATATTTTTTTTAATTTCTCAGTGAATATGGGAAAATATGCTAAATATTTTTGCATTTTAAATGAAACAGTTTTATATCCATTAAAATTACAGTTTAGTAACTTAATGTATTTGAGAATAAAAAGATAATTCATTTAAATTCAAATAATATATTGCAATAAATGTAAACAAAATGTATTATTTTAATGGTACTCTTGATTTTTCTGCTCTATTAAGTTTACTTTATTTAAAAATATATGTATTTTAACATGTTCAACAAATTTTCAACGTGTTTCTAAGTTAATTTGTTAGATTAGTTTCAGTTTTTGCTTTGGTACCCTCTTATGTAACATGCCCGTAGCCAGCCTGGTGAAAGGGGTGGTTCTCATTTCTTAAAAAAATGGAACTTTTTGCTGTTATTCACCTCAATTTCTATTTAATTATGAGATTTAAATACTGCATTTTAGTGACATTTTAAGCTAGATTAGCTTGTCGGATGGTCATCATAACCACACTTTGATGTACCAGAAATATTTCCTAAAGATTTATTAATCTTTAGAAATATGAATGCAACACTTAATTTTTTTAACTAATTTCTCACATCGTTTATCATTAGAAAAAAAAAATGGAATCTGTTAAAGCGTGTGGCCTGTTGTCATTTATATGCAAATAACAAACTGGCCCAAAGCACATTCAACTTTCCTCAGAATTTGGTCAGTTGAATGATAAATTCAAACATAATAATAACAATGTAGAGCTTCACATTTTTTCTAGCATCTCTTGTAAAAAAATACATAAAAAAATTATGGATAACAACAATAGCCAAATTAGTGTTTAAATAAATTTTTGTATGGGCTGCTTTTGATGCTTCACACCTTTCATTGGTCATTCTTTGTTTCGAGAATAAGGTCCAATATTTAGAATAAAAGTTACTTGTTAAATGTTTTCTCTATTTAAGAACAATACAGTAGTGAAAGACGACTTCACTTATGTCAGATTGTATGTTTTCTTGCACAACTGGATGTTTGACTTAAAAATACTTGTTAGCATTGAACTAAACTGATTAGCTGAAGTCACAACAGCCAGCAGAGGATTCCGCTTGGTCTTAAAGCCATTCTCGATGGATTATTTTCACTATTTATGATGACATAGCAGTCAAAATAGTACAAATGAGCTCACGAATGGGACAAATTCTGGACCTTTGGCTATAGGCCTGTGTAATGTATAAACAAAAAAAATCTTATTGTTAAGCATCCATAGAAAGTATTAATTTAAAAGAGATTTGTGTACTCATGTATGCTGAGCACTGTATACATATACATAGCATTGGGATGAAAAAATGGCATATTTTTGGGTGAAGTTATCTATCATATTTTTTTTTTGTTGCTGTATTTCCTATTCTTCGGTTTTCATTCGGTTTTCATAATAAATTACATAATTCACTTGGAAATAGCATACAGTGCTCAGCGTAATTGAGTACACCCCATTTTGAAAATGAATATTTTTATCCATTTCTCAGTGAAAATAGGCAATGTATTTTGGTGCATTTAAACGAAACAGATTTATAAAACCGATATATTTTTTAAAATAATATTTTAGTTCTCAATAATATTTAGAAATTTAAAGATAATACAATTAAATTCAAGCAAAATATTGCAAAACAAAATTACAATCTACAAAATTTCAACATTTTTTTTCAATTTTCTTGCTTCTTGATTTTTTTTTTCTATAACAAATTTGGGTGTACTAGTTTTTGGGCTGTTATCGTGAGTTATTTTGTTAGATAAGCTCTAGATTTGGCTTCAGTACTGACTAATTCAATGTATATGCACAAATATAATATTGTATAGCTTCCTATTAAAATATGGATAAAATAAATAAAAATAAAAGACAGATTTGTGAGGGGTGTGCTTATATATGCTGAGCACTGTATGTACATTTTTGGGTGAAGTTCACCTTTTTTTTGTTACTGTATTTCCAATCCTTGACTTTTCATTCGGTTTTCATAACAAATGACATCATCCACTAGGAAATAACATAGTTTGGGGTAGGAAAAAAACAGCATTAGCAATTTATTTGATTAATTCTGTCATGTTTTGTGGTATTATTCTGTTTGTCTCAGTCCAGATGTGTGTGTGTGTGTGTGTTTGTGTGTGTGTGTGTGTGTGTGTGTGTGTGTGACAGCATGACATAAATTTACATAATTTCACTTCAAGTCGAAACCCTTTATGTAAGCAGTCAGTCTCTTCAAGCAATGACTAACTTTAGCTCTTCATTTCCATCCTATTATGCGAGTTATAATTACATTTTATATGCCTGAGTTTGACATGGTGATAATATTTCTAAAATATCTTCCAGGCTATGCTTCAGCTGTACTGCATAACAGGAATGACCCAACCGCTGTATTAATGCGGCTCATGTTAAGAACACTTGAAAGTGACATGGTTTCTTTCAGTTCCAGTAAGTCTGTGTTAAGTTCTTTGTTTGTTTGTTTAAAGCGGAACATTTGGTTTTAATACGTTCACGGATGCTGAAGTAGTAATATTGTCCTCATTTCACTGAGAGAAAAGAAAAACGATTCCTGAAGTGAATGTAGCAAATAGAACTGCTTTCTGACGACAACTTCGGTTTAATTTGAGCTCCCCTCGAAGTATATCAGTGCGGTTTAAGTGAAGAGGAAATGAATGTGAGCATGTGTGATACAGTTTGAATATTTCAAAGACTATATCTTCGCTTCTGTGGTTTGGTAACTCAGTCACTCTGAAAGTATGCAAATATGTTTCAACGCACAATCTGCATTTCCTTCATATAACACTGCTGATAATCCGTAAAGGTATACTATAAATTCATCATTGTGTTTATATACAGTTCTCATATTTCCCGCCGGGCGTATTGACACCAACATCTCGCTTTCCCAAAGTGTTGTCACGTTACGCTTGAATGTTCTATTCATTTCCATTCAAAACGCAGGAGAGTGGAAATGCAAACGTGTTGAAGTGTTGTCTTTCACTTTGTAGAGTCAAATTTGTGTCTCAGACTTCAGAGTGGCAAGATAACAGAAAGCATAGTTAATTATCATCGTTTAATCGTGTACTATTTAAAGGAATTAGGTTTTTCTGTTAGTTTCTGATTGATTTGTGTATAACAGCGGGTTCTGTTACATGTTTTAAAAGGGATAGTTCACCAAAATGTGAAAGTTTCCCCCACTTTTCCCAAACCTGTTTGAGTTTCTTCAAAAACTCAAATATTTTCAAGCTGGAAATCTGTAACCATTTACTTTCATATTTGTTTTTCCTACTATGGATGTCAATGGTAACCGGTTTTTAGTTTTTTTCAATCAATGTTTGTGTTCAACGGAATAAAGAAACCTAAAGTAATGTTGTATGGTTTAAGTGTTGTCACAATATAAAATAAGATTAAAATTAGATTAATTAACTAATTTAAAATTAAAATGAAATAATTACCTCCAAAAAAATGTAATAATCAGTGCAAATTTAGCAAATTAGAATTATGTTTTTGATAGATCATATCAAAAACATATATGTGATTGTATGTGACGCTTGATGTTTAAAGGGATAGTTCACCAAAAAATGAAAATTTCCCCCACTTTTCCCAAACCTGTTTAAGTTTCTGCTTCTGCTAGGAAAAAAAAACACGCTGGAAACCTGTAACCATTCATGTTTGTTTTTCTTGCTATGGATGTCAATGGTTACAAGTTTTTAGGTTTCTTCAAAATACACATTTTTGTGTTCAATGGAATAAAGAAACCTAAAAGTTATAAAGTAATTTTGATTGGTTTAAGTCTTGTCAATATTCAAAATAAGATTAAATTAGATTAATTAACAAATTTAAAATTAAAATTAAATAATTATCTCCAAAAAATAAAAATAATCAGCACAAATTTTACATATTAGAATTGATAGATTGATTGATTTTGATAGATCATGTATGTGACACTTGATGCTGAAAGGGATAGTTCACCCAAAAATGAAAATTTCCTCCATTAATCCCAAACCTGTTTGAGTTTCTTATTCTGTCAGGGAAAAAAAATGCAAATAATTTCAAGCTGGACTCCTGTAACCATTTACTTTCATGTTTGATTTTCTACTATGGATGTCAATGGTTACCGTTTTTAGCCTTTTTAAAAATGTCATTTTTTGTTTAATGGAATAAAGAAACATGCTAATATTTTCAAACTGGAAACCTGTAACCATTTACTTTCATAGTTTTTGTTTTTCCTACTATGGATGTCAATAGTTACTGGTTTTTAGCTTTCTTCAAAATATACATTTTTGTGTTCAATAGAATAAAGAAACCTGTAGGGTATAAAGTAATTTTGTATGGTTCAACTCTTGAGTCAATATACAAAATAAGATCAAAATTTGATTAATTAATGAATTTTTAATTAAAATTAAATAATTATCTAAAAAAATAATAATAATCAGCACAAATTTTGCATATTAAAATTTTTTTGATAGATCATGTATGTGACACTTGATGCTGAAAGGGATAGTTCACCCAAAAATGAAAATTTCCCCCATTAATTTCAAACCTGTTTGAGTTTCTTCTTCTGTCAGGAAAAAAAATGCAAATATTTTCAAGCTGGACACCTGTAACAATTTACTTTCATGTTTGATTTTCTACTATGGATGTCAATGGTTACCGTTTTTAACCTACTTAAAAATATCAAATTTTGTGTTCAATGGAATAAAGAAACATGCTAATATTTTCAAGCTAGAAACCTGTAACCATTTACTTTCATAGTTTTTGTTTTTCCTACTATGGATGTCAATAGTTACCGGTTTTTAGCTTTTTTCAAAATATACATTTTTGTGTTCAACAGAATAAAGAAACCTGTAGGGTATAAAGTAATTTTGTATGGTTCAACTCTTGAGTCAATATACAAAATAAGGATTTTTCAATCATTAGATTATTATCTAATTTAAAATAATATTTATTTTCAAAAATAATGATAATCTGATTTAGAATAAAAGTTACTTGTTAAATGTTTTCGCTATTTAAGAACAATACAGTAGTGAAAGACGACTTCACTTATGTCAAATTGTATGTTTTCTTGCACAACTTGATGTTTGACTCATTAAAAATACTTGTTAGCATTTAACTAAATTGATTAGCTGAAGTCACAACAGCCAGCAGAAGATTCTGCTTGGTCTTTAAGCCTTTCTCGATGGGTTTTTTTCACTATTTATGATGGCATAGCAGTCAAAATAGGACAAATGAGCTCATGTATGGGACAAAGTCTGGACCTTTGTCAGTGAGGGGTGGGTCTTCCGAACCACCAGAACCCCCTCTGGCTACGGGCCTGGATTATATAAGTATATCTGAGCCATATAAGGCAGAACTTAAAGGGAAAGTTCACACACACACACAAAAAATATATATATATTGTCAATTATTTATCACCTTCGTGCCATTCAAAACCCCCTAAAGATCTTCATCTGAAATCTGAGAGCTCATTGATCCTCCATGGACAGCAATAGTGGTGATTCAGGTCCCTAGAGGTACTAGAAAACATTATTAAAACAGTCCATGTCTTCAGTAGGGTTGGTATCATTTGGAGATATTTCGATACCGGTGATAAATCGATACTTTTAAAACAGTACCGATGCCTGAACTGATACTTTTGAGCCACATGACAAAAAAATATACTGTATATAAAAAAAACTATTATAATCACTTTAGTTGAACATTATAATTGAAGTTTAAATTATACATCAATTCATGTTTTAGATATTTGAATTGAGTTGCATTAATCTATCTTCTTTGATCATTTGTTTGTTAAACATGAATTTAAGATTTGCATTATGCTTTTATTACATTAGCTTACTATTAACCTGTGGAGGCTGTCACTAAAATCAGGGAACAATTTTTTTCTAGGGTTGGGGCTTGTGACTTTACATGGACATCAGTAATCTAATTATTTGCCTTAATCTGAACAAGACAATAATATGATTAAGGTGTTTATGTTCTTTTCATGATCCTGTTTTACATGTTATAGTACATAGATTGATTACTGTCATTGCGTCACTGCGCCATCCACGTTTCCTCTAGTTTCATGTAATTTCGAGTTTTTCATTTTTATTTTCTTTACCTACAGTTCGGCAGTTTCACTTTCGTTTAGCAACATATTGTTCATGTCCCGTGACAAACTGAGGTATTGGATGAGAATATGAAGTAAGCACTGGTGGAAGAGTGTTGTTTCAATGGAATTTGATACAGCACGCCAAATGGAAAGAATAAACCTCCACATTTCGCAATGCAGGTGTCTGTGGTCCTTTAATTCAATGAAATTAAATTCATCTTTATTTCTATAATGCTTTTACAATGTAGATTGTGTCAAAGCAGCTTAACATAATAGTTCTAGTAAATTGAAATTGTCAGTCGAGTTTTCAGAGTTGAAGTTCAGTTCAGTTCAGTGTGGTTTAATTTTCACTGCTGAAAGTCCAAACACTAATGAGCAAATCCATCTATGCGCAGCTTCACAAGTCCCAAGCAAGCAAGCAAGCAAGACAGTGGCGACAGTGGCAAGGAACAAACTTCACTAATTAATGAAAATTAAAGGGAAAAAAATCTTAAGAGAAACCAGGCTCAGTTGGGCACGACCATTTCTCCTCTGGCCAAACTAAGGTAATGAAGTACCGCTATTTACTCTTAATCAGAGTATTGTCTTAATCATATTAAAATCTGAGTATTTGTGTCCATTTAAGCATACTCAGTAAAAGTACCAGATGATTTCGCAAGCTGTCAAAGACAGTGCATTCCTCTGCCTTTAAGTTGATTCGGTGCCCTCAAATGTTTCATTGAGTTTGACATTTTTCCCTCCCTTACACAACTTTTGTAAAGCATCTGCTTCATGTTGCTGTGTCAGAATCCTTGCTTGTAAAATATAGCCATACTTTAGAATGATTAATTTAAGCAAATTATTATAACTACAGTATTACTACGCCAGAAAAGTTCTCCATATGAAGATAGACAGGTGGCACAAATGTATTCGATTACAAATTATAAACATTGTTAGGGTGTAAAAAATTGCCGTTTTCTATTTGTTCAAACTACTTATTTAAAATGAGCTGAAGCAACACGATTCTTGAGTTTTTTGGGGGACAACTTAATAGCTTTTTGTTCAATCCACTTAAATTTTTAAAGACTAATAAGTTAACTTAAATCCTTCATCAACACAAATCAATTGTGTGGAACTTTTTTTTACAGTAAGTATAGCATTCATTCTAACAAGCAACTGCAGTCAAACGTATGTTGATGCTTTTTTTGCGGTTTCATAACAATGTATTTCCAAGTGCTTTTGGCACCGACTGCTTCCAGTGAAAACTAGGTTACTGTTACGCATCTATAGCGGCATCTGCATTAGAGCAAAAGCTATTTTAAGAGCCAGGTTGTCTGTAATATCAGGGAAATAACAGTGGCAACAATCAGCTACAGTATGAAGAGGCTTTTAAAGGGTGGCACACTGTCAAACTGTAGTATCCCTGACAATCAGAGCTGTCCCTCAGGAGCATCCGGTGACGATGACCCCTTGATTCGCTGAAGTGGGTAGTGCGTTTGTTTCTGGTGTTTCTCTTGTAGCCGTGTGTGTGTGTGTGAGAGAGAGAGAGAAAGGGACTGTGCGATGGGAACCGTGAGAGAGCGGCCTCTGTTTTTCGCAGACAGCAGCTGCGGGTGGGGAGGCCCCTGAGGGGTCGGAGCAGGGGGCCGGATGTGGATTGGGTGCTGAATGGATGGGCTTGAAGATCTGTTGGCGCTCGGTCTGGGTCCTAGCAAGTGCCCTGGCCCATCGCCATCTTTGTGCCCTTATCCTGCTGCTGTAAACCGAACATGAGGTGACAGTGAAAACAGAAAGAGCTTCTGTAATGTGGGTATATTAGAGTCGTTAAATTACACTCATGCTATTCCTGAAATACAGGATATTTGTTTTGTTCTAGATCCTGTACTTTACTGTAAGCATGAACATTTCCAATGAAATGTTTAAAGTGGACACACCTAACTTATTATTAGTACACATTAAGAGTTGAGTTGGGTTTCATGAGACAAACATTTGCCCTGCGCATCTCTAAGGATATTACCTAATTAACTAACTAACTAACTAACTAACTAACCATATAAATAAATAAACAAATAAAAGTAAATTAAAGTCATTATAATGCCATATTAATCTCGTTAAATTTCAAGAAAAATACCAAAATAAAATGTTGAGAATGGACTCATTGAATTTAGAATAAATTATTGTGTTTTGAAAAGATTATATAAGAAAATAAAGAAAAAAACTTCTGGACATATTTGGACCGAAGAGGATAAAGGCCAAGCAACAACAACAACAATAATAACAAATTATATATATATATATATATATATATATATATATATATATATACAGTGAGGGAAATAAGTATTTGATCACACTATGATTTTTCAAAATCTCCTAATTAGAAATCATAGAGGGGTCTGGAATTTTCAGCATAATTGCAACTCCACTGTGAGAGAAAGAATCTAAAAAAAATATTCGGAAATCACATTAAATTATTTTTTAACAATTTATTTGTAAATTACTGCGTGAAATAAGTATTTGATCACTTGAGTCAAGCATTTTAAATATTTAGTACAGAAGCCTTTGTTAACAATTACAAAGGTCAAAGGGTTCCTGTAGTTCTTTACCAGGTATGCACACACTGAAGGAGGGATTTTGGCCCACTCCACCATACAGATCTTCTCTAGATCTGTCAGGTTTCGGGGCTGTCGCTGAGGAACATAGTGTTTCAGCTCCCTCCAAAGATTTTCTATTGGATAGGTCTGGAGACCGGCAAGGCCACTCCAAAACCTTGATATGCTTCTTACGAAGCCACTCCTTGGTTTTCCTGGCTGTGTGCTTTGGGTCATTGTCATGTTGGAAGACCCAGCCACGACCCATCTTTAATGCTCTGACT
>CAIGQZ010032741.1:2540541-2564926 GCA_903798205.1 Danio tinwini | reverse complement strand
GAGGTTTATTTATAATTTATACTTACATGTACACAGTACACATGTATGTAGTATTTAATTACAAACTTTTATCTTTTATGTAATTACTGTGTCGTTATGTTGTAATGGCTCTGTAGTTACATTGTAATTACGCTGTAGTCATGTCCAAGACAAAACTTATTTATAAATAAATGTAAACGTGTTTTGGTATATTGGATACAATGTCATTACATAGTAATTACATTGTGGTTACATCCAAGATAATATTTTTAAACAAATGTTTCTTTGTATACTTCATGTACAGTATTTGTGTGTTTATACGTAAGAATACACAGTATATATGTAATTTATAATTTGCCATTACATTAAAATTACTATTTTATAACATTTTACATCTTTATAACATTGTACTTACATCTGAGATGTAATATGTAATTACAAACTTTTATCTTGTGTACAAATTTAGTATTGTTACAATGTAATTACTGTTATTACATTGTAATTACATTGTAGTTGCATTCAAGATAATATTTATAAATGTAAATGTTTCTTTGTATATTGCATGTACAGTAGTTGTTTATTTAAAGTTGTATATGTAAATATACACATGTAATTACACACTTTTATCTTCTTTGCAATTACCTTGTTGTTACATTGTAATTACATTCTAGTTACACCCAAGATAACATTCATAAATGTAAATATTTCTTTGTATATTGCATGTACAGTATCTAGTTATTTATAATTGTATACGTAAATATACACATTACACACGTAATTGCAAACTTTTATCTTGTGTGCAATAACTGTGTTGTTACATTGTAATTACTATGTCGTTACATTGTAATTACATCCAAGATAATATTTATAAATATGTTTCTTTGTATATTTTAAGTACAGTATTTGTGCATTTATATGTAAATATACAAAGTACATATGTAATTACAAACCTTTTTTTGATGTAATAACATTGTAATTACATTGTTATAAAATTGTAATTACCTCTGAGAAGTAATTTCTTAAATATACACAGTACACATGTAATTGCAAACTTTGCAATATCTTGTGTGCAATTTCTGTATTGTTACATTGCAATTACTATGTCATTACAATGTAATAGCATTGCTAATGCATTGTAATTACATCCAAGATAATATTTATAATCATTTGTTTCTTTGTATATTTCAAGTACAGTATTTCTGTTTATTTGCAAATATACACAGTACATATGTAATTAAGGTCTTTTTTTTTGGATGTAATAACATTGTAATTACATTGTAATTACATTGTTAAAACATTGTAATTACATCTCAGATGTAATTACAAAGTTTTAGCTTGTGTAATTGTAATTACATTTTAGCTACATCCAAAATAATAAATGTAAATGTTTCTTTGTATTTTGCATGTACAGTATTTGATTATTTATAGTTGTTTATATAAATATACACAGTGCACATGTAGTTATAAACTTAATTACTATGTTATTGCATTGTAATTACATTTCTATCGCATTGTATGTATATCCAAGATCATATTTATAAACTTAAATGTTTCTTTGTATAGTTCATGTACAGTATTTGTGTGCTTTTACATAAATATACACACTACATATGTAATTACTAACTTTTAGCTTAGATGTAATACTATGTCATTACATTATAATTGCTATGTAATAACAGTGTAACTACGCTGTTATAACATTGTAGTTACATCTATAATAGTATTGTAAATATCTTTGTATATTTCATGTACAGTACAGTATGTTTTATATTGTGTATTGAAGAGTACAATTGTAAAGTATATATATATATATATATATATATATATATATAAAATGACAAACTAAAGATTTTAGGAGTTTTCAGAAATTTAGATTTTTACATACAGCATTGAAGATTGCAATTGCAAAGACTTTTAAAAGATTTTCACAAAGGCATTTTTCACAATCAATAGATATCGTTTAGTATTCCAACTCATTATCTGCATCGAATGATTTTTACATCTTCAAGACAATACTTTCTGTATGAAATTTGAACAAAATCTATACTAAAATGAAAGAGAAACACAAGTTACATTTTTGATATTTAGTAGAAGTGAATGAGTTGACAGAGAAGCTGACTTAAACTTGCTCAGAGAAACGCTGCTGCTGTCAAACATGGTTTACTTCACTAAACCAGTTTAATGTTGAAGGGATTGATCCAATAGGCCTATTGATAGAAGCTTTGCTAAGGAATTTCATGCTCCCTTGTAAAAATATTTTGTAGTATTTTCAAAATACAAAAATACTGTGTTTTATTTTGATACGCTTGTGGCTGCTGTATTTTGTAGTTTATTTTGATATACTTAAAATTGAGGTATTTGGTATTTTATTTTAGAATACATTTCAATGTATTTTTGCCCATCCCTGAATGTACAGATATTCCAGATGAGGGCGACACGGTGGCTCAGTGGTTAGCACTGTCGCCTCAGCAAGAAGGCAGCTGGTTTGAGTTCCAGCTCGGACAATTGGTATTTCTGTGTGGAGCTTGCATGTTCTCCCCGTGTTGATGTGGGTTTTCTCAGGGTGCTCCGGTTTCCCCCACAGTCCAAAGACATGCGCATCTGCTGAGTTAAACAGATGCTGCACAAGTTAGCATTTTATTCTGCTGTGGCGACCCCTGATAAATAAAGAGACTAAGCTGAAGGAAAATGGATTAATGACTGAATAATCCAGATGAGTCTATTCATTTTCCTTCGGCTTAGTCCCTTTATTCATTAGGTATTGCCACAGCAGAATGAACCACCGACTTATCCAGCATATGTTTTTACGTAGTGAATGCCCTTCCAGCTGCAACTCAGAATGAGAAACACCCACACTGTCACATCCCCGGCTCGTTCCTGCTCACCCAATCAGCGTTCACGTTGACAAACCACCTCAATCCAATCCCGTGAACTCTCACCAGTCTTCTAATGGTTTGCACCTGTTCCCCATCACCAAAGGACACTACAAAGACCCACCTTCTCCTCTCAGTCGTCGGCTAGTATTGAAGTCGGATGGTTGTCTTCATCTTCACTCCTTCGTCTTCTTTCCTTCTTCCATGGATGTTCCTTATAAGTCTTTGAGTCCTTCATACTCATCAAGAGAAGTGATTACGCTATGGACTTTACATTACATGCTTTATGATCCTTCTCACCGATCTAGAGGAATGTTCACACTTGTGTAGTGTTTACCAGAAGATCAGCTGTCTGCTACATGAACTGTGTGTCTGTATACTGTGAGCGAACGTCAAGTGAGATCGATAACATCCACTGTTGACACTTATATTGCTGTTAAAGAAGATCGCTACAGCATATATATCCACCCTCTGAATTCCCATTGTGATTAGTGACTTTGTTTTGAATAAATACTGTGAAAAGACCACCATCTCTGTCTTCCTAGTCTACCAGCATGACACATACACTCCAACATAGGCTCATTCTGAAAACATAGCCCAATATACATTTCTGGAGATCGCGAGTTTTGTAACCAGAAGTATGTATGGCTACATTTTGTCTTTAAACTGAACGATATGTGGCAGTATCTCACCGTACCTTTTCGCGCTTACTAGGTGACCGCTTACCTCCATGTGGACGGATTTCCCACTGTTACCAGTTAGCTGCCATGTACGTTGGCAGACGTTAGATGCAGAAAGGAGTTGACCACGATGACAGGGTTCGAGTCTGGTGAAGAATGGTTTCAGAAAGAGGGCAAGACAAAAGCTAAACATTTTAATAAGTAAACAACAGGGTGAGAATGTGGTAAAATCTTAAAATGTGGTAAAAATCAGGCGAGGGCTTTTCTTTTTCTGTATTGCTTTTGAAAACTGTCAGTTGGGTTTAGGGAAGTGGTTGGGTGGGTCAATCTGTGAATTTGAAAACACCATTGGTTAGGTTTAGGGAAGAAGGAGGGTGGATCAGTCAATTGGTCAGTCAGTCAGTCGACTGCGGGTTCAGAAATCTCAACATAAACAATGGGTTTTATGATTTGTATGATTATTTTTAACAAAAACTTGTCACAAAGATATACACAGGAGACCCAAATGCAAGTGAAAACAAGATGATTTATTTAAAGTCACAACTGGTATAGATCTCACCAGATATAGTGTAGGGCAAGGATGCTCACACTAGAATATGACACGCCAAACAGCGGTAAAGGTTCATCCGTGAACCAATGTCGTATAGCAGTCTCTCATGGATATCTCACCAGATATCGAGGGAAGGGAAAGGTAGCACTATGGAGCAGCGCTCGAGGAAATCGTTGAGTTTACCCACGGTAAAGTTCAGAAGCGGATTTGGGGTGAAGTCTCTTACAGATAATGTTGTCTTCAGAGCAGGCAGTAGTAACAACATGAAAGAGACGGAGACGTGCATAAAGTCCAAATGAAACAGGCTAAGTTGGAGAGCCTCCACCACAGCGAGCAAGAGAGTCTAACAGAAGCAGACACAGGAGTGAACAACAACGGACTGATAATGCTAACTACAACACACTGAACATATATAGCGCTCAGAACGCAGCAGCAGCTGTGACTGATAACAAACACCTGTGCGTTGAGAGTAGTAACAAAACACGTGACCACTCAACTGATGAATGTAAACACACATACACACACACCACGTGGTGAAGAACCCAAACAAGACACACCCACTTCCCACACACACACACACACGCACGCATGCACGCACACACACACACACACGCACACACACACACACACACATGCAAGAAAAACAGAAAGACTTACAAACTAATGAAAAAAAACTGCATGTACAAGAAATTAACCTTTTCTATATTTTCTGTTTGCTAAACAAACCATTTATGAATCTTAAATGTATTAATATTACTATCATGAATATTCACTCATTCGCTTTCCTTTAAACTGCTCTTTCAGGGGTCGTCACCATGGAATGAACCAACATAGCCCTACTGTATATACATTTCTGGGGATTGTGAATTATGTAGCCAGAGGAACGTATGGCTGCATTTGATCTTTAAAACGAACGCACGGGGTGGTATAATGCTGTTTCTTATTGCGCTTACCAGCTGACCGCTTACCTCCATATGGATGGCTGTCCTGCTGTTACCAGTTTGTCCAGTAGCTCACCATGTAAGTTGGGGACGTACACCATGTACAAGGACAAGGTTTGAGTCCGGTGAAGAACGGTTCCAGAAAGCAGTTAAATCAAAAACAAAAGCCCAAAAATAAAATAAACTAGTAAATAACAGGGTGAAACTGTGGCAAAATCTGAAAACGTGGTAAAAATTAGGCGAGGGCTTTTCGTTTTCTGAATTGCTTTTGAAAACACTGTTGGTTGGGTTTAATGAAGTGGGTGGGTGTGTCAATCAGTGCTTTTTAAAACACAATCGGTTGGGTTTAGGGAAGGAGGAGAGTAGCTCAGTCAGTCAGTCAATAAGTCAGTCAGTCGACATCGGCTCTGGTGGATTCCCAAAAACTAAAACTGCAAAAAAAGAACCTCCAGGGCCCGGTTTTTCAAAAGGTTTAATCCGGATAAAATTGATCCGGATTTAGTAATCCTTTTTCTGCGATCTGTGATCACGTAATCCAGCTTACATTTTGAGCCAGTTTTTCAAAGCAACATAGGATTGGATCAATCTGATCCGGATAGGAACTTTTCAGGATCACTAAATCTGGATAACCAGTGCTCAAACAGGATAGGAAATCACAATGTAGAACTATAGATATTTAAAAGAGCAACAATTAGAATAGCCAGTGTGGGGTCAATATAACTTTATTTTTATTTGAAATCAAAACACACACATTTAAAAAAAATAAATAAATAAAAATAGTTTTAAATATAGATGTATTGATGTATTCCTCATCTGATGTGAAGAGACCAGCTTGTCTGAGCGTAACCTTTAGGAGGCGGATCTCAAGTCCGGCCTTGGTTTGCTGCAGTTTGGTCAGAGTCAGTTGTTCCTCTGCCAGACAAAGCTGTGCTTCTGCCCTTTCAGTCGCTTTTTGCAATTGTTGAAAGTGATTTCAAAAATCAGTGATTGCCACTCTTTGCATTTTTTGGTTATTCTGTTATCATTGCATACATCACTAATAAATATTCTAAAAACAAAAATGTTTTTACATTGTAATGAGTATATATATTTTATTTAGTGACAGAATGAAATTTATTGTTTTTGGTCAATTTTGACAGCTGTTTGGGGGATTATTTTATGAGGCCAAACTCGTTCTACTTGGCTGTAGGGCTATACTGAAAGGCTGAATACGTTAAAGCCTACCTGACGGATAAACAAATACAATTAAAACCTTTTCAATAAATAGGATCTCTTGTAAGATACTGCTGCATGATCCAAATATAGGATTATTTGATACATTTTTAAAGTTTTCATTACATTTTGGGCATGAAATCCACGCTGAATCCAACCTTCTGATGGGATCAGTTTAATCCAGATTTTTTGGATCAAAGAGATCCAAATCCTACAAAAAAGGTCTGAAAAACAAAACTAAAGGTTTGATCCTGATCAGAACCAAGATTGGATTACGTGATTAAATCCGATTATGTAATCCGTTTTTTTCTTTTGAAAAACCCATTTTCAAGATTTGATCCAATCCGTTATCCAAAATCCTTGTGGATTACTTTTGAAAAACCGGGCCCTGGATGTATTTCGCCAATCTCCAGAAATGTATATAGCGGTACATTTTCAAAATGTGCCTGGGTTGAAATCCTGGATTTGGTTGATGCAATTTCATTCCCTTTTTCTAAAATAGATTAAAAAGGTTTTCTAAATACTACAATAGACTAGGGTGGAGTGTGGAAAAAAACATCTAGTGAGGTAAGACCATGAGAATTTGTGATTTACCACACTTATTTGCTGTTCATGTGACGAACAATAGACTGACATACATCATGTTTGCTTTTAAGCAGTATTTTACGCTAAACAAACTGCTGCACATCCCTAAAAGACTAAAAAAATGAAGAAAAAAAGCACAAAAAAACAAGAATAACCAGAAAGCTGTTATTCTTGTAAAATATAAAGAGTCTTTTCTCTTTACACATTATTACCCATGCGTGACACTTCATAGAAGCCCGATTTGTCAAGCTGCAAAAGAAAAAAAGAGAGAGAAAAGAAGAAATAGAAAGAGAATTTACGTCATGGCGAGCTGCATTCTTTGTAGCTGTGGTCATATTTTAGGACGATTTTAGCAGTGTACAATGACAGAACACACAATTCACCACAAAATAAAAGGATCAGTGGGTAGCAATGGTTTCTAAAAACTGCTTAAACTCATCCACAATAAAACAGACTACATTTAGTCCCTTCAAAAAATGAAATATAGGCAGCACGGTGGCACAGTGGGTAGCACAATTGCCTCACAGCAAGAAGGATGCTGGTTCGAGCCCTGGCTGGGTCAGTTGGCGTTTCTGTGTGGACTTTGCTTGTTCTCCCCATGTTGGCGTGGGTTTCCTCCGGGTGCTCCGGTTTCCCCCACAAGTCCAAAGATATGCACTACAGGTGAATTGGGTAAGCTAAACTGTCTGTAGTGTATGAATGTTTATGGATGTTTCCCAGTGATGGGTTGTGGCTGGAAGGGCATCCGCTGCGTAAAACATATGCTGTGGCGACCCCAGATTAATGAAGGGACTAAGCCAAAAAGAAAATGAATGAATGAATGAATGAATGAAAAAAAAGTTAATACAAATTATGTAGGCCTATTTAAAACTGCAACATAAACTCATTCTGAAAACCTACCCCATATACATTTCTGGAGATCGCAAATCATGTAGGCAGAAGTACATAAGGCTGCATTTCGTCTTTAAAACAAACGCTATAGGGCGATATGAAGCCGTTGTTTTTCGGGCTTACCAGCTGACCGCTTACCTCCGTATGGACAGCTTTCCCGCTGTTGCCAGTTCTCCAGTTAGCTCGCTATGTACGTAGATGGACTTGAGACACAGAGAGAAGTCGACCATACAGGGTTCGAGTCCAATGAAGAACGGATCCAAAGAGTACGACAAAAACAGAAACCAAAAAAATAAAAAAGAAACAAGTAAATTACAAGGTGAGAATGTGGTAAAATCTGAAAACGTGAAAAAAAAGAGGGCTTTTCTTTGTCTGGATTGCTTTTTAAAATTGTTGGTTGGGTTTAGGGAAGTGGGTGGGTGGGTTAATCTGTGCTTTTAAAAACACTATTGGTTGGTGTTAGGGAAGGAGGGTGAGTCAGTCGATTGGTCAGTCAGTCAGTCGACAGCTGCCTCTGGTGAATTTACGTGAGAACAGCAGGCGTGAATGGCTCTTGCAAGAGAAATTAGAAAGATTTGAAAAAGCATACACAGCGACCTCTGGTGGATTTGCAAAAACAAAAACTGCAAAAAAATTTACCTCCTGGGACATATTTGGCACTCTCCAGAAATGTATATTGGGGTACCTTTTTACGAATGAGCCTAGTTTGCAAAACTGTGTCAGGAAAAGTTTCTTTGAACTTGCGTGTGTCATTTAAATGATATAAATCTCAGTGTGATGCTCACATGATTAGGGCTTGATGAATGAGGGAAAGATATAATGATCCTGCACACCCAATAGTGTATGTGCGCAACCACACCTTTGAAGAAAGATTTTGGCCTATCTGTGCTGCAACACAACTTCAGCATATTCAAATCAACTAAAATAGAGTCTGAAGCGCTTTAAAAATGCTCTATTTTTGTGGCTCAGCAGTTTAGACTAGACATTTGTAATTCACTATACAAACATGCTGTTGCTGCTACATTCCTTTATCGAGTATACAGGGGAAAAAAAGATTATGTAGTGGAAAAATAATGGAGTTTCGTGTGTTCAGTTCAATTCCTGTTTATTTCTATAGTGCTTTTACAATGTATATTGTGTCAAAGCAGCTTAGCATAAAAGTTCTAGTAAACTGAAACGGTGTTCAGAGTTGAAGTTCAGTTTAGTGTGGTTTAAGTTTCACTGCTGAAAATCCAAACACTGAAGAGCAAATCTGTTGTTGCGCAGCTCCACAAGTCCCAACCAAGAAAGCCAGTGGTGACTTCAGGAAAAAAAAAACTAGAGAGAAACCAGGCTACAAGTGTTTCTTCTCTGGCCAAACTTCCTCTATGTGTCAGCAGTGAGGACCATAATCAACCTCAAAAGAAAAAATTACAAAAAAAAACCCCCAAAATTAAAAGATAACAATGTATGAATAATTAAACATAAATTATCTACCTGAGGCCTGTTGTGCAAGGTTTGGCATTTTACTCCGCTAAGTTCGCATTTAGTTTGAACAAACTCAAGAGTTTTCAGGCTCAAGAAAGGTGGACTGGTTTGGATTGGAATTTTTCTCCATTGGAAAATAACACAACATGGCTAATCAGCTACTGGAGAAGGCTTTATGTCAGACTAGATAAATAAACCCAACCAACAGGTGCTAATAAAGTGGCACATATACAATTTAGGTCAGAATTATTAAACCCAGGCTCATTGTGAAAACGTACCTCTATAAACATTTCTGGAGACTGCCAAATTCTTCCCAGGAATTTTTTTTTTGCAGTTTTCGTTTTTGCAAATCCACCAGATGCTGCTGTGTGTGCTTTTTGAGATCTCAAATTTGTCTAGGGATTGCCATTCGCGCCATTCATGTTCTCATGTAAACTGACTGTCAACTGAGTGACTGACCGATCGACTGACCCACCCTCCTCCTTCCCTAAAGCCAATCAATAGTGTTTTCGAAAGCTCCGATTGACCCAAATGCCCACTTCCCTAAACCTAACCAACAATTTTAAAAAGGAATCCAGAAAAAGAAAAGCCCTCGCCTGCGTTTTTACCATGTTTTCAAATTTTACTACATTCCCACCTAGTTGTTTACTTGTTTATAAAAAAAAATTGGCTTTTGTTTTGGTCTTACTAGCTTTCTGGAACCATTTTTCACCGAACTTGAACCCCGTTGTAACAGTCAAATGTTACTATTATTATTTTCTGATTTATTTATTAATTTTCTTGCACAATGTTGCAATGTTGCTTCCGACCTCTGGGGGGCACTAGGTTGATTTGCACCACAGCCACTAACCATAGAGTAAGATGAATGTTTGGTAGAGTGTATGCCACATGGATCACTTTTGCTACCGGCCTTCGCATTGTCCAATGTTGAGAACTGATGCAGTTATTGTTCAACAGTAAGTGCAACTTATGTGTCTTTTATCTGATGTGTCGTGTTAAGCAGTTACTTATGTTGATTTTTATTTTGTTTGTTTTAGAATGGACTGTTTATATTTTGCTGTACTTATGCTTCTGTTGGCTTGCTGTGTTCAAATGGAGTTTAAACGATACTAAGATTGTTCCAACTTCGAGGAGCAACATCTCACTCAACAGAGGGCAACTTGATGACTTTACTACATGCATCAATGATCTCTTTCCTAACAGTGTCAGGACATCTAAAAGAAATTGCTTTGCACTCAAGTGCTCATAACGATAAGTTATAACTGACATTATTTAGACCAATTTGATTCTGACTTTGGAATGTCTTGCTTTTTTGTTGTGATTTTAATGTTTTGTGTTTGATGAAAAAACCACACGTGGGTGAAACAAAAAGAGTTCAAATGCTATAATTTGTTTCAAGAGTGTTATTTAGTCAGCGAAAGTTCTATAGAACCCCCTCAGAGTAATACCAATTCAAGGAGAGGAGGTGTTGCACCGTCATCATGGCCAACTTCAGCATCTCAAGTCCGCCGACATGCATGGCGAGCTAACCAGACAAATTGGTAACAGTGGGAAAGCCATCCATATGGAGGTAAGCGGTCAGCTGGTAAGTGCGAAAAGGTAGCATTTATTTTAAAAATGAAATGCAGCCATTCGTACTTCTGGCTACATAATTTGCCATCTCTAGATTTATTTGCCCCCTCTCTATATTTCCCCCTCAATTTCTATTTAATGAAGATTTTTCAACCCATTTCTAAACATTTTAGAGTAACCTATTCAACATTCCAGAGTTTAGAAGCCATATATAAGAAGGCTCGACCTCATTTAGTCTTTAGTAGACTTTGTTATTTTGGGTGCTACCAGAAGCCCTGAGTTTTGAGATCTTAAAGAGCGGGTTGGATTGTAGCGAGACAGAAGGTCTGTTAGATAAACAGGAGCTAGACCAGGGTTTTCACACTCGGTCCTGGAGGGTCGGTGTCCTGCAAAGTTTAGTTCCAACCCCAATCAGACACACCTGGACCAGCTAATCAAGTTTTTACTAGGCTTTCTAAAAACATCCTTGCAGGTGTGTTGGAGCTAAAATCTGCACAATACTGACCCTCTAGGACCATGTTTGGACACCCCTGAGCTAGACTATTTGAAGCTTTATAGGCAAGAAGCAATATTTTCTAATCAATATGGAACTTAACAGGCAGCCAGTGTAAGGATACAATTGGGGTGATATGATCATATTTTCTAGACCTGGGAAGAACTCTGGCAGCTGCATTTTGCACTAACTAAAATTTATTAATAGAGGATCCTGGGAAACCAGCGAACAGATCATTACAGTAATCTAGCCTAGAGGTCATAAATGCATGAACTAGCTTTTCTGCATCTGAGATGGATAGCATGCTTTGTAATTTAGCGATTTATTTCTCAGATGAAAGAAGGCGGTTCTTGTGACATGAGAGATA
Source organism: Danio tinwini (assembly GCA_903798205.1). Lineage (NCBI taxonomy): Eukaryota > Metazoa > Chordata > Actinopteri > Cypriniformes > Danionidae > Danio > Danio tinwini. The sequence continues at coordinate 2,553,316 of CAIGQZ010032741.1, read as the reverse complement.
TGGTTTTCAGAAGTTTAAGTTGCCAAGTCTTTTACAGTAGAGCTATTACTAACATTGTATCACTCTAAATCTAAACTAATGAAAGAAAAGACAACAAAAATACATCAAAATACCCTAAATAATATCCCTTATTAACATAAACAGGAGAGAAAAAAATGGCACTCCCTATCTATAGCTAACCCAATCTTAAATTAGCAGAACAAACTACAAGGAAGTAAAGAGCCTATAACAAAGGACGGCACAAAACCAATATCAACTTACAATTGGATAACAGTAAGGAAGTTAACATAGCAGGAGGATTAACAAAGCAGCAATAATAGAACTCACTCAACAAAGAAAAAAAATCATAACACACACACACACACACACACACTTATATACATAAACATACTATTTGAAAGTATAGGAACAGAGAGCGAAAGAAAATTCCCTGTACTTGAAAATAATGTTAATGTGTAAAAAATCTGATCTCTGAACAGGTTCAAGGAACAGAAACCAGACAATATTGAAACTACTAAAAACTTTAACTCTTTATATAACTGTATTGAGAGCGGGAAAAAGAATTAGAAACCAAAATGTAATCAGGGCATTAACCAGTTAAAAATTATTATTGCTATTTTATTCTGTTTAACATTACACAAACTGATGCAACAGACATTGCCTTTATTTTGGGTAACACTTTATAATAACTTCACACTACGAATCATTTTAACAAGCATTTGCAAATAGTTAATTCATTATCTTTTAAGCAATAACTTAACTAGTAAGCAGTTTATAAATACAGCTACGACTGCAGTATTCTTGACAAAAGCACACATATACAGTACGTAATGATAGCATTTTTATACTTTGTTAATGAATCATTTTTCATTACTAAATTATTTACAAGCCAGTTATTTAAAGGTGCTGTATGTACGTTTTTGACTCTCCTAAAGCATAAAAATTCCATAATATGTGTGCAGATATTTAAGAACCATCCTAAGTGAACATGCTTGTTTAACTGACAATGCTGAAGTCAGATATTCTGCTTTGAAATTTTTTTTCCGTGCCGGAACGCTGTCTTTGTTTAGGTAAATTTAACCTGCAAAATGCCAGTTTAGCCAATTATAATTCAGTACTCCGGGTTGCCTTGTTGGAAAACAGCGTCATTCATTCAGAAAGACTCTGAAAGCATGCGCTCGTAACTGAAATGAACAGTATCAGACGTCGAAATGAGTCCGATTCAGTTCCACATGAGGTTAATAATTAGCAAATGACAAATATTACGAACGTAAACATTAGGTGAGCAGGTTACATTGTAATCTCGTGTCCTAACAACACACAAACAGCAGTTTGGCTGTTTGTACCAGATGAAACATGACAGAAATCTAAATACAGCCTTTCAGAAGCACAGAATATGCACTCACTCACAAAACGGTAAGGTTTATAATCTATTCAAACTTACATTGTTGGCATTTAGCACTGAATAAAGCACACAAGGTTTACCTGAGGTGATCACTGTCATAGGTTTCACATGTTCAGCTGTGAGAAATAGAAGCCGTTTCTAATATATCAATTCGAGGTGTTGGTTAGAACCAAAACTCCTTTTAATATGGAAAATATTCCTTCTATTGCGTGTCGTTGCTTTTGTTTAGAACACAGTTTAAATCACTAGCTCCTGTAATCAATCTGGCATCCTGCGCGTGCGTTTATTTTGATCCAGCAGTGCAATACCTAGTTCAACCACTAGGTAACAAACTTGCATACTGCACCTTTAAGAGTAGTTGGCTTTTTTTTTTTTTTTTTAAGATCATTCAGAATAAATGATTTATAAACTATTTAAATTAACATGTGTATATTGTATTAATCATATAGTAATAGTTACACTCAGAATGTTGACACAAATTGCTATAGATTTGCATGCTCACCTAATATGAGGACTGTTTATGTTTTTAATTACCTTATAAATGACGTTAAAAGATCAGTTTTATTCTAAACAAAAAATAAATTAATGACAGAACATAAGGATTCCAAAATTAAACGGTTCAACTGTACCAGATAAAAAAATAAATCTTTGCAATCTTTTCTAAAAACATAATTACCATACAGTTTATTGATTTAATAGCATTAAATGTTTTATCCTCTTTTTAAATTATTATATTGTTGTCCTTTTATCAAATTTAATTTTGTATTACTTGAGCATTTGGGGAAATATTTAGGCTTTTGAGAATTTGGGGAAATATTTATGCTTCATGAAAAGTGTTTTATGAATTCACAAATTGGATTTGCACAACTATGAATTGTGTAATTGACAAATTGGATTTTGTAAATGTGATTTGTGCTGTGCACGTTTGCATTTATTTTTGTATTATTGAGACTGAAATAGCTTTATATATTTCAACATTCTTGTTATTCAGCAATGGTTTACTTAAATATTACAGATTAAAATATCTATAAAGAAAATGCACTGAGCTCAAGTTTATTGTAATGTGCACAAAAGATCTAGTAAAGGAAACGAAGGCATCCGTTTTTCCATCATTATTTTACAAAATCTGAATATATCTTGTAAATCAGGGAGTTCAACTGAAAATGAATTAAATCTATAAAACTTGGAAATCAGAATCCATTTCCACCATTAATACATTTTGGTTTGAGGAACTTGCAGAAGTGACATTTAACCCAGCAGGCACACAACGTCATAAGACGTTAATATTAGGTTAGACTTAGGTTATGACGTCAGGTGACCAAAATTCAATGCCTAGCCAGCATCTAAGGCAGGGGTCACCAAACTTGTTCCTGGAAGGCCGGTTTCCTGCAGATTTTAGCACCAACCCTAATCAAACACACCTGAACAAGCTAATCAAGGTTTTACTAGGTACTTGAAACATCCAGGCAGGTGTGTTGAGGCAAGTTGGAGCTAAAGCCTGCAGGGACACCTGTACGTCGGCGAACTTGAGACGCAGAGGAGTTGACCACGATGACTGGGCTCAAATCTGGTGAAAAGCGGTTTCAGAAAGCAGGTAAAACAAAAACAGAATTCAAAAAATAAAATAAACAAATAAATAACAGGGTGAAAATGTGGTAAAATTTGAAAACGTGGTAAATCAGACGAGTGCTTTTGTTTTTCTGGATTGCTTTTGAAAATGTTTGGTTGGGTGTAGGGAAGTGGGTGAGTGGGCGGGTCAATCAATAAAATTTGTTGGGTTTATGGAAAAAGGAGGGTGGGTCAGTAAATCAGTCAGTCAAACAGTCAGTCACCAGCGGCCTCTGCTGGGTTACACGAGAACAGCAGACATGAATGGCTCTCGCAAAAGAAATTGGAGATATGAAAAAGTGTACACAGCGGCATCTCATGAATTCACGAAAACAAAATGTACCTCCTGGGACTTAATTTGCGGTCTCAAGAAATGTATATAGAGGTACGTTTTCAGAATGAGCCTGGGTTGTTATTCTGACATCCAATAACAACGTCAAATGATGTTGATATGTGGTTGATTTTAGGTTGTGTTGTTCAATGTCGAGCTAACATCTTAAACCACGTCATATTGACTTAAATTACTGACATTTATTCATCAGGTATGGCAACCAAAATCCAACGTCTGATCTGAAGCTGTAACATTATTAGATGCTGATATTTGGTTGATTTTAAGTTGGACATTGGACATAAACATTGGCATGACGTTGGGTTCTGAGGTCAACAACGTCAATCTGACATCATGTTGATGTCCTGTCACTGCTGAGATAAAACAGCCTGATCTCACAAGGAAATGTAACTATTTTACATTTGTCAGTTTAGTGGCTAATTCGTATGAGTTCAGTCGTATAAAAAATGTATGACTTTAAAAAGTAGGTGTGGTACCTAAACCTAGCAGCCGTTGGGGGATAAGCAAATCACACTAAACTGTACAAATGAAATTGTCTGAATTCATAGGAATTAGCCACTAAATTAAAAAGTTGCGAATTGCCATGAGATAGCGTTGAATAATACGTGCACTACCAATCACAAAATGTTCTTGAGAGAGTGTGTTTTAAACATTTGTTATGGACGTTGGACATTGACGTTGGTTTCTGAGGTCAATCCTGATATTAATTTCCAAACAAAATGCAACATCCCATTCCATACAACGTTGGGGTTCAACATCAATCTGACATCATGTTGACATCCTGTGCCTGCTGGAAAAGTTATTGTACACAAGGAAAACTACACACATACAGAATTTTGTGCCATTTTAACTAAATTTTTGGGTAAAATATGGACAAAACCAATCACTAAAATGCATTTTTTATTACATTCATAGGCAAATTATATAACCCAATATTTGCGTTTGTCCTCTTTTTTTTTTTTTTTTTTTAAATATTTGTTCATTCATTCATTCATTCGGCTTAGTCTCTTTTTCAGAGCGAAATGAACCACCAACTATTACAGCATATGTTTTAGAGGATGCCCTTCCAGTCACAACCCAGTATTGGGAAACTCCCATACACGTTCGTTTACACTCATACACTATGGCCAACTTAGTATATTCAATTCACCTATAGTGCATGTTTTTGAACTGTAGGGGAAACCGGACTACCCGAAGGAAACCCACGCGAACACGGGGAGAATATGCAGACTTCACACAGAAATGCTGAGACTCGAACCAGCGACCGTCGTGATTTTTATATTCATTCATTAATTTTCTTTTCGGCTTAGTCCCTTTATTAATCCGGGGTCGCCACAGCAGAATGCACTGCCAACTTTTTCAGCATATGTTTTAAGCAGCGGATGCCCTTCCATCTGCAACCCATCTCTGGGAAACATCCATACACACCGATTCACACTCATTAATTCATTTTCTTTTCGGCTTAGTCCCTTTATTAATCCGGGGTCTCCACAGCGAAATGAACCGCCAACTTATCCAGCATATGTTTTATGCAGCGGCTGCCCTTCCAGCTGCAACCCATCTCTGGGAAACATCTACACCCATTCACACTTATACACTACGGACAATTTAGCTTACTCAATTCACCTCTACTGCATGTCTTTAGCCCGTGGAGGAAACCGGAGCACCCGGAGGAAACCCAGCTGAGGCTCAAACCAGCCACCTTCTTGCTGTGTTATTATTTCTAATTAATTATTAATTGGGTTGAAATAGCGCAGTCTATTATATTTATATTTTATATATGTTACAAAAGAAAAGTAAATATAATCAATTTAAGATATTATTAAATGAATAGCATATTTGTTTTTGTTTAATATCACTGACTGCTGATTGGTCAACTAACTGTCCTCCATCAGCAATATGTTTCCAGCTATCATCTACTTTTCTCTGATTTTCACAGGCCACACCAACAACTATTTAACTCAATTTGAACGAGACTCAAACAATGTCAAAATGTTCCCTTGGGTGAAACGTTCTTGTGCTGTGTGATAAGACATTTCACGTTACAGTAGAGAGGAGCTCTTTGTATTACACTGTATCTAAATGAAAGCTAACGGCAAGCATAAAAAGCTCAGAAAAGTGCACCAGGCATTAATCCAGCTTACTGAGAGGTTTCTATATTTGCAAGAAGTGTTCACACGAGTTCAAACTGTGAGAGGGAGAGCGTGTGTGTGTGTGTGTGTGTGTGGTTGTGCTTACTCAGCTGTTTAACTCCAGAGTAAATCTACTAAATTACCCTTCTTTTTTTAAATGGATACCAATTTTGAAGAGCAAAATCCACAAAGCAGAGGCTTAATTTTTATATTACAGCCATATGACGGTAAAACAGTTCATATTAAAGAAATACTTCATCCCAAAAATGAAAATTACCCCGTTATTTACTCAAGCCATCCTTGGTGAATACTACTTTCTTTTTAAACTAAACGCAGTTGGAGTAGTTTTATCCTAGTTTTTCTATGCTAAATAATAAAGTTGGGTATAGTGGCCCTTTTTTGAAAGCTTTCAAAATCACATAAATCCAGCATCAAACTTACCCTTAATCTTCCAGGGGTCAACACATTCGGACCTATTTCTTGGCACACATACTGTTTAAAGCATATTTATATAGTATGAAAGTGTGCAATTTCAGGTGCAGCCAGAGTCCTAAAAGTAAAGTTAAGACAGGAGGAGCCAGAGAGGAGTTGGAGGAAGGAACCAGGGGTGGAGCTGTAGCTGGAGACTGGCTGAGGCTCAGGCCCTAGCAATAATGGCCCATGGTGGAGTCGACAATAGGAGGAGCCGTGGAGTAGGAAGAGCTGATGACTCCAGGGGGGCAACTACCAGAGGTGGTGAAATAAAGGGACAAAATCTGTCACTGGGGTGGGACATTTTCAAAAAGTACACTTTTGTACTGTACAGGTGAACAATAATACCTTTAAGGCGGATTTATACTTCTGCATCAAGTGCAAGTGTATGATCGCATAGCCCTCTCCATGGCTGACGCCGACACGCACCTCTCAAAAAAGGTAGCTACACATTGCAATGACGCATAGCGCAAGCTCTGTGATTGGTCGGCTTGGAAGTTGGCTGACGTGTGAGCAGGTGTGAGAAAAGCGCGAACATGTTGGAGCGAGTGTTTACACGTGTCGAGTCCAGTGAAGTAGCTCCAGATGGAGAATTTTGTTTTGTTTACCTTATGATTAAAGTTGTTGCACATCTGCTGGTTCCTGCCTCAGCATGAGTGAGTTTTAGCTAGTTATAGCTTTAAGGTAGCAGTCAGAAACAATAAAACACCAGCAAAGAAACTCGACACAGAGGAACATAAAAACCTCAATGCCAGCTAGGGTTTCACAAGTGTTATTCTGGCATGCGCCGTGGGTCACATCGATCACTCAATGCAGAAGTATAAACCAGCCTTTAGGGAACACTTTTGTATCTTTAAGGTCCACTTTGGTACCCTTAGGGTACTATAAGGGTACACATTAGCACTTTTTGGGTGTTAATTAAGGGTGTGACAAGATCTCGTACGACGAGATCTCGCGAGATTAAATCGCGGCAAGATTTCTCGTCGAGGTGAAAAGTTATCTGGTCACGTGTCGTCACATCATCATCACGGAACACACGTTTATACTGTCTGGGAAAAGCTAATTTTTTTTTATTCCGCGTGCGGTATTAAACTCCATTAAAACAACTCTCCTATCAGTCCTTCATAATTGCATGATCGCATCAGTAGCTCAGACTGAGTCACGGGGCCTGAATGAAATATTGCTAAATGAAAGTGAAACTCATTTATTAAATTAAAAATAAAATACACAAAATTACATATATTTGTTTCAGTGTGTGGAAATAAGTTCAATATATCATGTGAAATTGTACAAGGGAGAAGCCAGTCGATAGAGTTTATAGCTAAACATTTAGCAGTGTTTGCATGTCCTTTATGACAGAATTCATTTAAATAGAAATAAAATACCATTCATTACAAAGTTTTTAAAAAGCACCTAAACTGTTTTGTATTTTGTGATTTTTTTTTCTAGTTGAATAAAAATCTATTTTTCATTTATATATTAGCAATTTTTTTGCTAATATTTAAAATTAAATATAATAAGACTTTTCCATTTACATAAGCTATTAGCAAAATATTAAGCAGTGTTTGCATGTCCATTACTGCGTATAATTCATTAAAATAGAAGTAAAATAACATTCATTACAAGTTGATTTAAAGAAAGCACCGAAGTAGTTTTGCAATTTGTTTTTTTTTTTCCCAGTTGAATAAGACTATTTTTCATTCATATATTTCATCATTGAGGTTTTCTTAAAAATAGTGTAAAAATCTCATCTCGTTCTGGTGAACCCAATCTCGTATCTCGTCTCGTCTCGTGGAGTAGGCATCTCGTCACACCCCTAGTGTTAATATGTACCTTTAAGGACCTGTTAGTAACAAAAATTTACTTTTTGAAAAGGTACCACCACAGATTTTGTACCTTTATTTCTGGTGTGGAGGAGCCCAAGGTGGAGGTGAGCTGATTGTCTCAAGTGATGGAAAGGATCTGAAGGGGCCAAGGTGGGCCCAAAGGCACTAGAGAAAAGGATCCCAAAAGCTGCAGTGGAACCAGAGCGACAGAGGGCCAAGGTGGAGCCAAATGCAGGAGCCGGATGGACCTGGAAGAATGAGGCAAAGACAAAAGAATGGATTGAGGTGCCATGATAGAAAGGAAAGAGCTATGGGTCATTGTGTAGTCGCAGGATTGACAAGCCGAGGCAGAGTTTGTGACTAAGGGCCTACAAGATCTTTCAGCCACGACTCTGATGGGGTCTTTCAGACCCGTGCCGAACCCACTTCAGAAATAAAGGACTGAAGGTGAGCAAAGAGGCTGACATATGGCAGTGGAGGATGAGACAGGAGAAGGTTGGACTTTACAAGATCTCTCAGGACATAGTTCAGACCTCATAATCCCAAACAATTCTGTAGATGATGAAAGGAGAGGTGTTAAGTCTGTCCATAAGTCAGTTAGGTCAACTCCTCAGCAATTAACAGCGCCAGATCTTCATCCAACTCACCCTAGGCGGTGTTGCAGTGGGCAGAGCTCCCCTTTGCAGTCCCTGGCTTCGACTCTTTCCCCTGTGGCAAGCATTGTAGCCAGCTTGTGCACTGATATCATGAGAAGCTCCGACCCTGCGGCGATCTGTGGTTCTGTTGCTTAATGAGGTGATGATGACCCATCCATCGGTCTCACTGGGCTCTTGCTCTTTATAAACCATGGGCCCTGGCAGTAGCTCCACTCAGTGAGGAGATGGTGGGCTGGGTGCTGGGTCCAGAGTGGTGAGGTCTTCCTTGGAACTGATGGGAAAAGGAGATTTGTGCCTCGCCAGTGTACACTCCATGTATGCCACTCCAAATTCACTCAAGGATCACTTGTGAAGGTTTGCCTCGTAAAGCTCTCGAGTGAGCTCTCTGTGGTCAAACATACATCACAAAACAGTTTTCGATCTGGTCTTTTGTCACTGTTTGCATATACAAATGCACAAACAAATTGTAAAACATTCAATTAAGTTTAATTTACAAACATGAAGTGATTACAGGAAAAACATCCACAGGAATGAGGAACATGGAAAAAACAGGAACATAAATACACAACATACAACCAAAGTAGAAACAACTGAAACTTATTAACAACACAGAGAACATGTGAAAAGGGAGAACACAACAAACACATGATGCAGATGCACAGTCCTAAAAGTAGTCTATGTGCTTACAACAGATTTATGCAATTTTGGAAGCTTCCAAAAAACTAGCGTCACTATCCAACAGCATTATAGAGTGTAAGAGAAGGTTAAAATCTAAAACTTCTTCAACTGTGTTCAACTGAAAAAAGCCATATATGCAAGGGTGGCATGAGGATGAAAAAATTATGAGATAATATACACTTTTGAGTGGACTATTTCTTAAACAGTAAATTAATAGTTTCATCAAATAATTTTTCTTTAAATAATCGATGCTGCAGCTTTATGCAATGATTCTTTTTAAAACCACATCAGTACCCACTAATGTCTATGCACAATCAGATTTGTGATAACTTGGCAAATTAATTAAAGGGGCTATTTGTAGAATACAGAAAGTCTTGTTATTATGAAAGTGCAAAAGTCACATAAGAGAATGAATGTGCTTCTGTTCCCTGTTATATGACTTCTTTTTTATATAACAGGGAATAGAAGCACATTTAGGCCCAATCCCAATTCTACCCCTTAGCCCTTCCCCTTACTCTGTCCCAATTATTTTTATCTTGAAGGCGTAGGGCTAAGGTGAAGGGGTGAATATCCCTTTGAATGGAGATTTTTAAGGACTACACTTGAAACCAAGGGGTAAGAAAATTTCCCAGAATACACCAGCCACAACGGCAGGATAGCTGCACCCGGAAGTAAGGAGATCCACAAATTAGTATTTTTTTGTTATTTTCAAAATTTTTACAACAAACAAACACATGTTTTAATATATTAATAACTGCGTTTGTGTTTTACCGTCATGCTTAAAAAAAATGCTAAAATAAAAACTGCTAAACTTCGCTATCTATAATTCATAATAAAAATCTTGAATAGTAGTCCCACAACATTCTGCCACTTAATGACACTCGAATACCCTGTCAGAAAAATGTCTGCTATAATGTTAATGTTGTTTTGTTGTGTTTACATAGATGAATATGGCCACTGTGTAAATGCGCAGCACAGTTATGATCTTGTTGCCACATTAGATCGTTATAACATAATATATGCCTTCAGTGATTTCTTGAAGATAAATACCAAAAAATAAAGCAACTAGAATAACTGCAGCAGTTGCGATCGTCTGATCTCATATGTTGCAAGAGATCGCGATGACATGATGACGTGTGCAGGTGCTGAAGTGCTGTTGCATTTTTTAAGGCTTATTTATGCTTCTGCGTCAAACGCACGCGTATGCTACGGCGCAGCCTACGCGTGGATGCATAGCCTTCACCGTTGCCGTCCGTGACGTTGACGTGCACCTCTCAAAAAATGTAAAGCGTATGCGTAGCGCAAGCTCTGTGATTGGTTGGCTTGGTAGCGCTGACGAGTGTGGGCAGAGATGAGAGCCGCGTGAGGGTGATGCAGCGAGTGTTTACAATTGTGGAGTCCTGTGAAGAAGCTCTGGATGGAGACTGTTGTTTTGTGTTTACCTTATGAATAAAGTTGTTGCACGTCTGCTGGTTCCCGCCTCAAAATGAACGAGTTTGAGCCACTTGTACATTAAGGAAGTGTTCAGAAAAAACAAAACACCAGCGAAGAAACTCGACACAGATGAACATAAACACCTACTGCCAGCTAGCGTTTCAGAAGTGTTATTGCAGAGCAACAGAAAGAGCGCGCAGAAGTATAAATGCACGGCTTTGCGCAAGGCTTGCGCTGTGGGCCAAGCTGATCACTTGACGCAGAAGTATAAACCAGGCTTTAGGGGTAAATTTTGAAGCCCTTCCACCTTCACACTAATTTTTAAGTCCAAGGGGAAGGGGTAGGGTCTCTTTTGTGACTTGCACTTTCATAATAACAAGGCTTTCTGAATCCCTGTGTATACTCAATGTGTATACTGTAAATAAAAACAAAAAAAAATTCACTGCCACTTTCCTCTCAGCAACAAAATGAACACATGAAAAAACACAGCAACATCAGTTAAAAAGTGTCTATGGAAAACTGCATGGTATTTTTTTAACAGCATCATGTCAGCAGAAATTGAAATTACGCTAGTTTGATATTAAAGTAGGTCATTCACACGCATCCTGAGGTGTGGCATAGTTGTACTGTATAGGGGTAACAACTGACTCCAGGCTGTTGAATCATTATAAAATAATAAACAACAACCAAGGCATAACAGCCACTTTACTTGTCGCATTGGGACAACATCAACCCATCAGCTCTAAATTTCTGTTTAATAACTCAATGGCCTGATGCCAATTATGTCATGATTTATATATTAATGTATAGAGATTTAGTACATTAGCGAATGTGTACTGTATATTTTAAAGTGTTTGGGATAGATCTGCTATGCTGCTGCTGCTTTGATTGTTGGTGCAGAGCAAGTACTGATTCCAAGTTGAGCCTGTTTTATTCAGTGGTTGTTTGCCAGAAATAACATACCTTGGAATGTTGCGACTGATGGAGTTGCGATCAGGATGGAGTATTCTATTCTATATAGCACATTAATCATGTGTGGTCATACACCCAAATCGCTTTACAATCATAAGGGGCATCTCTCCACACCACCACCAGTGTGCAGCGTCCACTTGGATGATGCGATGGCAGCCACAGGACAACAGCGCCAGTGCATTCACCACACATCAGCTATTGGTGGAGTGGAGAGACAGTGATAGAGCCTTTTTGATGGATAGGGATGAACGGGAGGCCATGTTGGCTAAGGGCACCCTTACTCTTTACGAGAAGTGCCATGGGAGAGTCAGGACCTCGGTTACATGTCTTATCCAAAAGACTGAACAGTATAGTGTCCCCTTTACTTTATTGGGGCATTAGGACTCACACAGACAACAGGTTGAGCGCTCCCTGTTGGCCTCACTAACATGACTTCCAACAGCAACCTAGCTTTCCCATGTGGTCTCCCATCTAGGTACTGACCAGGCTCAGCCCAGCTTAGCTTCAGTGAGTAACCAGTCTTAAGCCTGGTTAATACTTGACGCGTCCGCTAGTTTGCTTGAGTGAGCGCGGAGAACGTGATGTCATCGCTGTGTTTGCTGAGGTTTGCTTTGGGTGCACGCAACATGATTTTGGCTGGCGGAGCGCACAGTTTTTTTTTTTTAAACTCGAGTGAACAGTTCGCGTAGCCGCTGCATTTGATTTGAGTTGAATATGAATCACTTTGAAGAATTTTTTTCTGAAACAGGTACAGACATCTTTATGATCCGTGATAGAGATAACCACATGATCAATAATTCTTGGCTAGAAATTGCAACAGCAGTGGGAAAGGAGGAAAGTTTTTGTTTTAAAAATTTGGAAAAACCTGAGGGATAAGTTTGTTAAAGCCAAAAGAGGCCATGGCGAAAGTGGAGACTCAGAAATAATACAGTATTACAGAAATATGTTTCCCAACAGTCATAGGTTTTACACTGATGTAAATAATACAATTTTGAATTAAAAACATAGTTTAATAGTTACAAAACTAAGGAACAAATTGTTTATTTGATAACTGGAAAGGAATATTTGAACCTATCGGTTAGCAATATACTGATGCCCTGTTTTCTAGGCTTCATTGGTGATAATGGTAATAAATGTTGGACCATTATTGCCTTTTTAGCATAAGTATAGGACAGAAACTAGCCAGACAATAATGTGTGAATTGTGGAGTGGGCTAAATCAAAAAAAAAAAAAAAAAAAAAAAA
>CAIGQZ010032741.1:2529902-2540141 GCA_903798205.1 Danio tinwini | reverse complement strand
AATTTTAAAAATAATATAAATAATTTGTTTAAAAAGAACGATATTAAGGATATGACAAAGTTCCAGAAATGTTCTACTTCTTTGTTTATCTGTCTGACTTTACGGTCAGTATCTTTTGACTGCACCCTGTCGTTTTATAGATTGTTGGTGCAGAGCAAGTATTGATTCCAAGTTGAGCCTGTTTTATTCAGTGGTTGTTATCCAGAAATAACATACCTTGGAATGTTGCGACTGATGGAGTTGCGATCAGGATGGAGTATTCTATTCTATATAGCACATTAATCATGTGTGGTCATACACCCAAAGCGCTTTACAATCATGTATTTTTTATTAAGTGTGCTTTTTTTGCTTTTATTCTTGCCATAATAAAATATATATTTGTAGAGCAACCCATGTTTTGTTGTCATTAATATTTTAATAAACTTTACAAGGTAAAACTGTCCAAGATATGAACAAAAGCAAGTGATGTATTAAAGTTTGAATTAAAAAAAATCTTGAATGGTTATAAAAATCCTTATAATTATTAAAATTAATTTTAAAAATAATATAAATAATTTGTTTAAAAAGAACGATATTAAGAATATGACAAAGTTCCAGAAATGTTCTACTTCTCTGTTTATCTGTCTGACTTTACAGTCAGTATCTTTTGGCTGCACCCTGTCATTTTAAAGGATATCACAACAGCAAATGCGGCAAGTATAAAAGCCTTGTCTATTTCGTGAGGTGCGCACGCAGTCAGCGGAGGTGCGCGATGCGCCAGGCAAAAGTATATATCCAGCTTTAGGCTGCAGGGTGATATCGCTTTGGCAATAGACAATAGACATTATCATGTGATAAGCAATGATAACATATTGAGTGTAAATGAGAATATTTATCAAATGGATGCTGCCTTATTAGAAAAATTAGATACTTTCACTGCCAATTCACAAACACTTTCATATTAAAGAGTCCCTATTTTGCATTATAAATGGTCATATTTTGGTTTTGGGGGCCTCCAACAACACTCTGATACACATGCAGGGTCAAAAAACACTTTCATTGTCTTATAATATACATTTATTTTTACCTATTTATCCCAAGGACTCCCATATGTTTCGTTCAGCGATTCATTTGTTCCCAAACCCCTCCTTAGCGTGAAGCTAATCTGCGCAGATTGGTCTAATGACCCAGTATGGTGTGATTGTTCGACTGCGTTCAGCATGAAACAGAGAGAAATGTCCACCACAGCTATGAAGTAGTAGTGAGTACATGAGGGCCCAATGCAGGAATACAATAAAGCAATGCAGTTAAACACCAGAATATTACTCTACTCTTAACTCTAACCACAAGTAATAACAACGACACACATTCAGTATTAATCCACACAGTGGCAAAAGTTTAACTATTTTAAAAAATGACAACGTCGGGCGTGTGTAGGAACCTAGGAACAGCTGATGGTGCCCATAGCAATGACAAACAGCAGAGGATCATAAGTTCAGAAACGCATTTACATCGGTAAGGTAAGAAGCACGCGTCGCATTTTTAACATAGTTTTGGACACAATATGTGAATAGCCGCATAAAGATGTAACCTTAGAGATACAGTATAAGCACTGATCTATAATAGATAAGTGATCACAAGCAGCGTGGGGCGATTACAAGTTACAACACACGATTAAACACGTATTTTGCAAACTACACAAAACAAGGCAACAATTTTAAATACACTTACATGTTATGATCTGGAGGAAGAAGAAACTGGTCCATGTAAAGTGCAGCAGTTACTGGAAAGGCACCTGCCAAAGTCTGACAAAGTCCAATACATATTAGTCTCTGCTGCTCCTTTCTCTAATAGCAAACAACCAACGAATCCCGCGCTGCAGAGTAGGTTATTGTATTAATCATCAGAGAAATGAGAGTAAACACAGCACACCGTTGGTTATACTCACCCTACATACTGTTGTTGTGAGAATGAACTTTAACCCTTTATTCCCGCAGCCTAATCTCCATCTGTCAGTGATTGTCATCTATTTGTGTTATGATCAGCCCTGTGATCCCCCACTGGTCCGCGCTCTGCTAGTGTCTGAAAGGAAAGCACGTACACATTTTACCGGAACCGGTACTACATATTTGGTAATGTACCGTATCAACGTTGACACATTCTAGCAAAAGATCCGAACCCAACTCAATTCATTCATTCGACTCTAAGTTGACTGTTTTTCTAAAGAGTTTTAATCATGGTGCACTTTCAGATTTAAACCTCAGCTGGATGTTTTTATTCACTTAGTGCTGTTACACACTGCATACAGGGGCGGACTTAACCAATAAGCGAGGTAAGCAGCCGCTTAGAGCTCCAGAAAATGAGGGGCCCCCGACCAATGTCAAGAAGCATATTAATCATGTAGCTCTTTTTTACATTTTCTATTTTATGTTGTAAAATCTATTTATAACTGTTAAGATTAACATTATTACTTCTTTTCAAAACCAGGGGCCCGCATGAATAATGTAATGTTCCGTCCGTACTGCACATGCGCCAGGCATGATCGATTCGCTTCAGTCAAAGACAGTTGCTGTTTATCAATTGCAAGAACACAGAGAACGGACTTGAATTCTTGTGGAGACCGCGAAAACAGAGAACGCGTCCTGTGAGAAATGAGATGCTGCGGTCTTCCTGATGGTCCCGTGAACTTCACATGTTTTTAATGGAAAATTATTTCAACATTACAGCATTCATTCATCGATTCATTGTTTTTCCCCTTTTCAAAATATATACTCTGCATAAAAACATTATAAATATGCAGGACTTGTCACCAAAATCTGACTTTTTTGCATGGGAATAAATGTACAGAGTGAACCGTCATAATGAAAACATGACAAAGCCATTTGACTATCTTGTTCATAAACAATGGTGGCAGGACTGCTCATTTTCATGACACTGACACTTTCATTGACATAAATACTTGCTTTTGAGGAATGAGCTATCCATTTTGAGCAAGTGACACCCTTTTACCAACGCAATCTCACGGCAATTCGTAACTTTTTGATTTAGTGGCTAATTTGGATGAATTCGTACAATCTAATTCGAACAAATAGGTACGATTTGCTCATCACCCAATGACGGTTGGGGTTAGGGGTGGGGTTAGGTGCCACGCCTCCTTTTTAAAATCGTACATTTTTGTACGACTGAACTCGTACGAATTCATACGAATTAGCCACTAAACTGACAAAATGTAAAACGTTTCCTCATGAGATCAGGCTGCTTTTGCAGGTTATCAACTAGGTTTTGCAGTTTGTACTAATTGTTTTAAGAAATGCATTAACTGTTGTGCAAATGTAAATAGTGTTGTGAGAAATGCACCAAAGCGACTGAGAAAAACTGTAATATTACATTAGGAAGATAAAGATTCCTTTAAATATGAAAATATATAAAATATACTTTATTATATACTTTTTAACATGCGTTTTGTTTTTCAAAAATTTTAGGGTCCCATACCTGGAATTGCTTAGGACCCCCAAATTAGTAAGTCTGCCCCTGACTGCATAGAAGGTCATTTTCAAAAACCCATAATAGGGGCTCTTTAAATACCTACTAGCCATGTTTGTGTAACTATTGTGACAGATTACCAATCATCCGCCCACCAGAGGGAGCTCTCTCCCGAATATTGACTGGGTACTTCCTCGGTGGTACTTCCTCGGTGGTACTTCCTGGTAGCCACCATATATAAGCACACTGTTTAAGTCTGTTCTTTGCGAAGTATTGTCAGTTCCACTGCCTTACCAAGCGTTTTCCTACTACTGTGTTTGCCATTGTGTTATGACCTTTTTTGCTTGCCTTTTTGACTACTGCTTTTTGGATTTTGGACTCTGCTTTGTTTACTTTCTCGGACTGTCTCTTTGTTTGCTTGACTTTGCCTGGTTTATGACTACGATTTTGCCTTTGTTTGATATAAGCTGTTTGTTTAATAAACCTCCAGCATTTGGATTCATTCTGCCTCCATGTCTTCACCTACGGCTCCCTCACAGTATGCTATTTGAATATTTCAGTCAATTGAGTTTAAAGTATAGAAAAGTGTTTTATTCTTCTCTAAAGTTAAGAAAAATAAAACCAAATATATGCAGTAATTTCTACTTATTAAACAAAGTATTAGCACTTTTGAAATGTTACTTTTTGCTGCATTACTGCAGGACCAATGCTTCTATTTAACAAACAACCGAAAAAGAAAATACACTGGTATTGTGTGCTGTCTGCAGGAAAACAGAGAAGACTTTTCCTCTCTCGGAATATTACAATTTGAATCATTGGCCCAAATGCTGAAAAAGCACGGTCACGCTGGCCATACTGTTGAGGAACAATACGTTCTGTCAGCAGGCCACTGTGTACTGTCATGTCTGGTTTGCTGGAAAAAAGAAAAAGATTCTTACACAATGGTGGTGCTCTCTGCAATCACTGGTCATCCTAACAAAAAGGCCTCTGAAATGCTTGGCGTATCAGCCTGTGTATTCAGGTTACTGGATGTTTCTAAACAATACAGAGCATCGGTGGTAACCAGAGACAGGAAGCGGCAGATTAGAAGTGAAGGAGCTCACTCTTGCTAAAGTGGATATTTCTAGGGCACATCCCATGATAGCTTTTCACTGCCATCCAGAAACTGAATCCCATTTCTATAGCCGGCCCATTATTAGACACATATTCATGTCAAACTCCCAATGGAGAAATAGCTTTTTCTCTCTTGCAGACTGAACCGACTGTGTATGTTTGTGTATGTGATGTTTTCCATCTAAAGCTTGTGCATTGACATTTTTCAGCGTTCATACTCACACATATTTCAATAGCAATGAGTAGAGCGAACATGCAGAATCACTCCCTGGTGTTCAATGAGACTTAAAGTTCTCTAAAATCTAAAATCCAAAACCTAAATTTACTCTTGACATTCTCATATACACTTACTGGCCACTTTATTGGGTACACCCTACTAGCTCCGAGTTGGACCCTGTTTTGCTTTCAGAACTGCCTTAATTCTTTGTGGCATAGATTCAGTAAGGTACTAGAAATATTCCTGAGATTTTGGTCCATATTGACATGATAGCATCATGCAGTTGCTGCAGATTTGTCGGCTGCACATCCATGATGCAAATCTCCCGTTCCACCTCATCACAAAGATGCTCTATTGGATTTATATATGGTGACTGTGGAGGCCATTTGAGTACAGTGAACTCATTGTCATGTTTAACAAACCAGTCTGAGATGGTTCGAGCTTTATGACATGGCGCATTATCCTACTGGAAGTAGCCATCAGAAGATGGGTACACTGTGGTCATAAAGGGATGGACATGGTAAGCAACAGTACTGAGGTAGGCTGTGGCGTTGATACTATGCTCAATTGGTACTAATGAGCCCAAAGTGTGCCAAGAAAATATCCCCCAAACCATTACACCACCACCAGCAGCCTGAACTGTTGATACATAGATGAATCCATGCTTTCATGTTGATGGCAAATTCTGACCCTACCATACGAATGTTGCAGCAGAAATCGAGACTCATCAGACAAGGCAACATTTACGATACCTCGGTTGTAACAAATTTTTATTTGAGGTACTGTTGTGTTTCTATCATAAACAAATGAAAAATACTTGTGAAACCCAACAGGCACTGTTAATTAACAAATTTTCTTTACAGTTTAGTTTTAAATTGAGAGAGCATGTGTATGTACAGTATATACAGTACATTACATTTTGGCAACAGTACTTGGAACGTCACTTAAGGTGGTCCTAAAAAACAAACACTACCAAGTAGTAGGTGCAGGAAGTAGGTACATATGAAATTATATGAAACTATGGTAACAGATTCGATGACAGTTGCTGTGCTGAAATGCATACAGATGCACTTTACATGTTTGTCATACAGTATATCCATTTCTATTATAAATAAAAAAAAAAAAAATCCAGGGAGATCTCTCATAAAGTTCAACAACGCCAAACAGCGGTAACAGTTCTTAGGAGAAAAAGCAAGCGGCGCTGAATTTTCCAAAAGCAACAGTCTCTATGAGGACTCCCCACCAGCGGAATCAGCGAGAGCTGCCTAACAGGAAACAGGACACAGACGTAAACACAACGAACTGACAAACATGATCTACAAACACTGAACATATAAAGGTGCGCGGTAATGCGCAGCACCTGTGGTTAATAGATAACAGCTGAGTGAGACTCGGTAGCAGCAAGACACGTGATCGCTCAGCTGATGAATGTAAACACACACAGCCACGCGGTGAAGATACACCCAAACAAACACACCCACATCCACTCACACACATACAAGAGAACCAGACAGATCCACAACCGTGACAACTTTACTTTTAAAAAGTGAGTAAATCTGTTTCCTTAAAAGCAACAAGTTGACTTCACTTTAAAAAGTGAGCAAATCCACTGTAACTCCGAATGGCTAAGTTGACGTAACTTATTTTTTAAATTTATGCACATAATTTATTTACTTAATTTAAAGGCAATGGGTGTACTCATTTTTTAAGTAAAGTCAACTAATCACTTTTAAAGTGAAGGATTTACTCACTTTTTAATGCAAAGTCAACTAATCACTTTAAAAGCAAAGGGTTTACTAACTTTAAAGCAAAGTCAACTAATCGCTTTAAAAGCAAAGGGTTCGCTCACTTTTTAAAGCAAAGTCAACTAATCGCTTTAAAAGCAAAAGGTTTACTCACTTTTCAAAGAAAAGTCAACTAATTGCTTTAAAAGCAAAGAGTTTACTCATTTTTAAAAAGCAAAGTCAACTAATCGCTTTAAAAGCAGAGTTTACTCACTTTTTTAAAGCAAAGTCAACTAATCGCTCTAAAAGCAAAGAGTTAACTCACTTTTGTAAAGTCAACTAATCGCTCTAAAAGCAGAGTTTACCCACTTTTTCAAGCAAAGTCAACTAATCGCTTTAAAAGCAGAGTTTACTAACTTTTTTAAAGCAAAGTCAAGGAATCGCTTTAAAAGCAAAGTGTTCACTCACTTTTTAAAGTAAATTCAACAACTCGCTTTAAAAGCAAAAAGTTTACTCACTTTTTTAAGCTAAGTAAACTGATCACTTTAAAGGGCCAAGAAACCCCCTCTCTCTTTCAGTTCAACTCTACCTCAGAATTTTTTCAAAATATGGCCCGAGATTGGCGTGGAGGCAGAGGGAGAAGTGTGCATGGCCAGCAGAGCAGGGGAGAAAGAGGGGAGCGAACATCTGTCTGTTGGCTCACAAAAAAATGAGACACAAACCGTGAGGAGACACGAGAAGATAATCGCGTTTTCTATAAACACTATAAATGAGGCGGACTTCTCTCCTCTTAAATCCCTGGGTCTGAATGCAGACACAGCGGATAGGGCAAGAAACCTGCTGCACTGCTATCTATTCCAACCATTAACCCTGCCGGTAATCTGGAGCACTTTACATATTCATTACATATATGGCGAACACAGCAGCATGGATATAGGTCATGTGTCTGAATGGTTACAAACTCAACAGATAAAAGACAAAGTCCACCATTTTCCAATTCTCGTACAGCTCTCTTGATAAAAAGGCTTGCTCCAAACCAACAGCTTTGCTGTATCGGCGCTGACAGCATCGCGGGGAAAAATCATGGATCATGAAAACAAACACATACTATCTGTGCCATTTGCGGACGCAGTCTCACCCAGTCATTGGGTCTCTCACAGCTTCGCAGGTCTGCTTTGCCTTCGGAAAGCATGTGCTCATATGAATAATTAAAAAGCAGGTCTTTTTATAGAATAAGAAAAATCCACTATGAATAATAATGAGAAACTGACTCAATGATTCAACTTTTAAACAAAGTGTGTTTAGTTCCATACATTGTTGCAATTGATTATGTATTAGAACCATCTTGTGAACCTTCAACTGGAAGTTATGCATACGCAGAGGACAACACAGGAGTTACAAATTCTGACAATAGATGAACATCCAGGACGTGCGCAGATGCGTGGTGCAAGGGTAAATAGAGAAGGCAAGGACATAGGGGCAGATCAAATAATATAAGGGCCTCTATGGTTCTCCATGTTCTACACTGTCCTTCAAACTGTTGCCAAAACAGCAGGTAATACTAACAGAGCACAACATTGACAACACGAGTAAGCGTTTTGATGACACTGATATGTTCATTGACGTAAATACTTACTTTTGAGAGATCAACTCAAGATTTGGAGAAAGTGCTTTTGCAGGTGAATTTGTGCTGCTGTTTGTATGGAGGTTTTAAGTTTTTCTCAGTGACTTTGGCTCATGGACGGAACGGTGACCGCTAACCTGATTTTACCAAGTAGGACATGTTCCTGGATTAACATCTATGTTGATCCTGGAACAATATTCCAATTAGCCAATCTGAATTAAGCGATATATTTACCATTTATGTTAAGTTTAGGCTTATGGTTAAGTTTATGCACTTCTACATGATTGTTGTCCAACTATTATTGGGAATAATTTACAGTTATGTTTGGGTTTAGAGCTAGGGAATAGGTATGGATTATATTTTGAAAAATAAATATGATGTTCCAGGATCAACATAGATGTTAATCCAGGATCGCATCGTATTTGGCAAAATCATGATGTGCGCATGGTGGCTCTGTGGTTGGCACTGTCGCCTCGATTCCCAGTTGGCATTTTTGTGTGGAGTTTGCATGTTCTCCCCATGTTCAAGTGGGTTTCCTCCAGGTGTTCCAGTTTCCCCCACAGTCTAAAGACATGTGCTTTAAGTGAATTGAATAAACTAAATTGGCTGTAGTGCATGACTGTGTGTGAATGAGTGTACCTGTATGGCTTTTCCTGTACTGGGCTGCGGCTGGAAGGGCATCCTTAAAGGTTAATTCTGCTGTGGAGACTAAGCCGAATGAGTGAATGAACTTTGGCTTATTTTTCAGATCAGAAATCAGATTCTCCAAAATTACTATTTCAACCTTCGCATCATCAGAAAAGAAGTTTGTCATTCTTTTGAAAATTTTCTAAATTTAGCTTTTTTGCATTAATGCAACTGTGCCTTTGCAACTTGTCTGTGGTTTCCTAACTTGTCAGTTGCTAATGTTGAGTTCCTCAATATGTGTTTTGTAGTTCTTGCTGCAATGGTCTTACCCTTTAAAAGATATTAGTTCATCATATAAGTGTTTAAATAAAAAATGATTAATCTAGATGTCATAAAATGATAAGCATAATTATGTTCACAATATATTTTAAGGTGTTCTTGTTACAGTGTAACTATTCATTTAACTACTAATACATGTAATAACTAGGGGTGTGACAAGACGCCTACTCCACGAGACGAGACACGAGATTTGGTTCACGAGAACGAGACAAGATTTTTGAACTATTTTAAAGAAATCCTTAATGATGAATATCAATAGAATAATATCAGAATTCAAATATTTTGCTAATATATAAATGAAAATAGATTTTTATAAAAAAAAATGACAAAATGCAAAACAATTTAGGTATAAATTTAATTAATAACTTGTAATGAATTTGCTTCCATTTTTTATGTATACAATTTCCATAATTATTCCCATAATGTTATGTATGCAATAGTTTTATATTAGTTTAAATTGAACTCTATGCAATGAACATGCAAACACTGCAAAATATTTGTTAATATTTAAATAGAAAATAGCAAACTCTGACAGGCTTTTCTCCTATAGCATTTCAGAGTATTTACATTGCAGATCTTGATGGTCAATTCAGATTTTCTGACAGTGTCCCGATTTTTTTTGATGACCTGCTTACATTTATCATCTTTTAAATGCGACTCGTACACGATTACACACACACACACACACACACACACACACACACACACACACACACACACACAGCTGGAAGCTCATGATGGACTAATTACTAGCACTACAGTATAAAGACACCTCATTCACACAGACTCGTTGCTGAGTCTTGTTTTTCCCTGTGAAGCATTGCAAAGCATTTTTCTTTGTCTTGCCATGTTTTGATCCTTGTCTTGTTTGCCGTTATTGTTGTTTTGCCTCAAATTTTGTGTTTAATAAATGTTTTGTTAACATTTGTCTGTTTTAGGTTTTTTTTTCTCATAACGTATTATTTCCTAGTACCAATTTCCAGCTGTTACTTTTGTTGACTCAACTTCAGACATTGTAGTTCAGTGCAACTGATGTTTTCAGAAGTTGAGTACATGAGAAAAAGCAAAAGGAAGTAGGGATTATGTTTTTTTTTTCACTCTACTTCAGGCACAACTTAAAAAGTTTTGTTAGA
>CAIGQZ010032741.1:2445783-2516930 GCA_903798205.1 Danio tinwini | reverse complement strand
TAACTCCATAACCTACGCAGTCAATTCGAATGTTATCACTCGACTTAATGGGCATTAGTGGATATCTGCTGATAGATATGCGGGAAGTAGGGACCTTCTGTGCCTACTGGTGGGCTCAGAAGGCTGTTATCATCCATTCACATGATTAATTAGCTATAGATCACATACGGCTGCGCCCGGAAGTTAACGAGAATTATTTCTATTATTTATTAAATTTCCCATTATTTTATTAACATCTACCCTAACCCTAAACCCAACCATCACAGTAATGTAAAAACAGATCTGGAACTGGAGTCTTCTCTATTAGTATAACTGATTAACCATGATAATTATTTATATTATTTATTAAATTTCCTATTAATTGTATTGTATTAACGTCTAACCCTACCACAACCCTAAACAGTAATGTAAAAACAGATCTGGAGCTGGAGTCTTCTCTATTCGTATAGCTAATTGGTTGGACGGATGATAACAGACTACCAGTAGGCACAGAAGGCCCCTACTGGCCCATATCTATTAGCTGATAACCACTGATAACGCCCATTCAATCGAGTGATAACATTTGAAGCAGGTAAACTACAGGGGTACTGTAGGTTATGAGGTATCATGATGTGTACCTTATCATAAAAAGACATCTCAAACAATGTCATCTTAGGGTTTAAAATGACAATTGAGCAAATGACACTTAATGACAGTTGTCATAAGCATGCACAAATCTCATTCAAATTAATGATGTGTCAGAACATGATTATAAAGGTTTCATAACAGGCTTTTGAATGCACCCTTTAAGTAAATTAAATTCTTTTAATGACAGCTTTTAAAAACATGCATAACATCTCCTTGACGCATCATATTTTTGATTATAAAGGGGTCATGGCAGTCATATGAACACCCCCTTCAAGTAAAGTGTTACCAAATGAAAATAAGAAGACAGAACATACAAGAGATGAAATAACACTCTCTCAATTTTACAACAGGAAATGTGTATTGCGTTGCATATGCAGTTGCCAAAATACTTTCATTTTGAATTCTATGCAAATACATTTATGCATTGTTCATTCATTCTCAGTTTAGTTTTTTTTACACTGTTTGTCTCTGTTTAAAGTAATCTATTTATCCAACCCAGGCTCATTCTGAAAACTAACCCCTATATACATTTCTGGAGAGTGCCAAACGTCCCAGGAGATATGTTTTTTTGCAGTTTTTGTTTTTGTGGATCCACCAGAGGCCGCTGGGTACACTTTTCGAAATCTTGAATTTATTTTGCGAGTGCAATTCGCGAGTGCTGTTTTTACATAAATCCACAAGAGGCCGCTGTTGACTGACTGACTGACTGACTGACTTAATTATTGACTGACTGATCGACTGACCGATCGACTGACCTACCCTCCTCCTTCCCTAAACCCAACCAATAGTGTTTTCAAAAGCACCGATTGACCAGGGCCCACCCACTTCCCAAACCCAACTGACAGTTTTAAAAAGCAATCCAGAAAAAAAGCCCTTGCCTGATTTTTACCACGTTTTCAGATTTTACCACATGCTCACCCTGTTATTTACTTCTTTTTTGGCTTCTGTTTTTGTCTTACCTGCTTTTGGAATCGTTCTTCGCCATACTCAAACCCTATCACGGTGGTCAACTCCTCTCTGCGTCTAAAGTCCGCCGACTTACATGGTGAGCTACTGGACAAACTGGTAACAGCAGGAAAGCTGTCCACACGGAGGTAAGCGGTCAGCTGCTCGCGCGAAAAGGAATGGCGTCATATGCTCCGTAGTGTTCGTTGTAAAGACAAAATGCAGTCATACTGTACGTACTTCAGGCTACGTAATTTGCGATCTCCAGTAATGTATATTGGGCTCCGTTTTCAGAATGAGCTTATGTTGGTGAAACTTATCATTCGCATGTGTTTTTAAAGCCTTTTTTAAAGTTGAGTTTGGGCACTAAAAAGTATTATGTTTGGAGATGTAACAAAGATTAATTGTATTTAAATATCTAAGATTATTTTAATTACCCCATTGGCAGATAATTTAGCTTGATTAAGGAAAAACTCCTAATTTTGACTTATTTCTTCTGCTGGCGAAAACGAAACAATAGTTTTACTTGATCAACAAGAATATTTTTATATATTTGGACAAGAAATGAGACAAAGCAAAGTTTGATTATTCAATTTCTGTACCTGAATGTTGTTAGACTACCCAGAAAATAGCAATTAGAACTATTCAAACCATCTTGGGAAATTGTATTTATGGTAAACAATATTTATTGCGGATAAATAAAATATCGCAATATTAGATTTTTCCAATATCTTGCAGCCCTACTACTAATGATAATATTAAATAAAACATTTTTCTTACCCGGAGTAAAACAAGTACAGTTAAAGTCAGAATTATTAGCCCCCTTTTGATTTTTTTTTCTTTTTTAAACATTAAAATGAGCAAGGAAATTTTCACAGTATATCAGATAATGTTTTTTCTTTCTGAAAAAGTCTTATTTGTTTTATTTCAGCTAGAACAAAAGCCGTTTTTAATTTTTTTAAAGTCATTTAAGGGCAAAATTATTAGCCCTTTTAAGCTAATTTGTTTTTGATAGTCTACAGAACAAACCATTGTTACACAATAACTTGCCTAATTACCCTAACCTGCCTAGTTAACCTAATTAGTTAGACATTTAAATGTCACTTTAAGATAAATATTCTGTACTGTCATCATGGCAAAGATAAAATAAATCAGTTATTAGCAATGAGATATTAAAACTATTATGTTTAGAAATGTGTTGAAAAAAAATCTTCTCTCCGTTGAACAGAAATTGGGGAAAAAATATACAGAGGGGCTAATAATTCAGGGGGGCTAATAATTTCCTTTAACTGTATATCTATTTAATCAGACTTCATTTAATCATGCTCTGAAGATAAACAGAAGTCTTACAGGCTTGAAACAACACAAGGGTAAATAATTAGAATTTTTGTTTTTGAGTGAACTATAACCCTTTATCAGTATCTCTGTCATTTATAGCTTAAAGTTGTGGTCTTTTACAGAGTGAACATAAAATATTCTAAAAGTTGAAATGGTGTTTTAACATTGTAAGGTACTAATCACAATAAGAAATCTGTAGTTAAATTAATTATGTCATTATTTCTGTTTTCCAATTGAATAAGTGTATTTGACTGTTTTTGTGCTTATTGTTTGATACTTGCAGAAAAATAACGATTAATGTTTGTACAAAATTTCAAATGTGTGAGTTTTAAGGATTTAACAAACTTAATGTAGGTAGAAAATAACAAAATTATGTTAGCATTATGTTTAGCAAAATTAAGTTTCACTGAATAATAGTTACTTAAAATACTGTGTGGATTATTAGGATAAATAAGTACATTTTACTTTAAAAAAAAAAGGCTTATGAGTTTTAAGTTATGATGAGTAGGCCCACACGGAATCTGCGCTTACAGAATTAGGCAGATTTCCAGCCCATCATTGATTCTGTTTATTTACTTGAGTAAATGTGTGTACATTTATATTTATTACGTTTTTTTTATTAATTTCAGTAACATTGACTAATATGAAAATATTCATATGAATTATTTTCAATACAGTTTGTACAGTAATATTTTCTGTCTTTTAGTAGATATATCATATGAGAGACTTGCTTGGTTTACCAAATAAAGTGAATCGAATTGGATTTGCATTGTAAACATTGAATAAAAGTTAAAAAGGCATTACTTTTTATTTAATATATTAAGGCTTTAGTTATGATACTCCCAAAATTATTCCGCATAAATCTGCAGATTTTTAACCTAATTCTGTGCAGAAATAGCAAAAAATGTCCACAGATTCCGTCTGGCCCTAGTTATGAGCTATGAGATGATGTTACTTGAAAGTGTAAGTTGAGAACGTGCAAAGTATAATGGGACAAGCTAAAATGAAATGGGTTTGAAATACTCAAAAAGGCTAATGCAAATAGTTTCCTCAATTTTTTTAAGTAAACAGTATTTTTTACAGTTTATTATTATTATTATAATTTAGCAATTTTTTAACAGCAAGTGTACATTTTCCATGTATGACGTATACTTTCTTTTTTATAGTGCAATAATTAGAAACTTTTGCTATGATGAAAACAAAAGAAAAACAAGCTGTATGCCTTTGATCTATAGTCTCCTGTCCACTTCTCAGTAAGGTCAGCTCTAGACTACAATAGCCTCATTGTTCATTCATTTGCACACATTTCACAGGATGGGCCGGTTTTGGTGTCTTGAACACACACATTGACATTTGCTTTGCAGTGGTGGATGAAATACACAAATCAGACACAGAGTACAAATACCCTTATAAAATAACACTACAGTAAAAGTATAGTGCTTGTTTTCAATTTTATTGACTTAAAAGCAAAGTATACTTCACAAAAAATTCTTATTTTGATACTTATATTATTTCAACCTTGTTAATTTTAAAATAAAACCAAACCCATTCAAATCAGTTTGTACACTCAGTGAATCATTTATTTTCAGTGAATTATTGTTAACTGCAAAATAACTCTTAACAGATCATTTGAATCAGTGAATTGTTTACTTTGAGACTCACTCTGAACTACTCACTTGAATCAGTGAGTTGTTTACTGGAGATTCACTCAGAATAAATCATTTCATTCAGTTGCTGCGTCCCAATTAGCATACTATCCGTCCTAAATAGAATTTGAAAATAGAATTATTAAGTATATATTAAGTATTATATAAGTATGTCGAAAAGAGTATGCCAAAGGTTCCCGGATGGTTTACTATTTCCGGTCAATATGTTAAGTGTGAAGGCGTCCATACTCTGACCGCTGATATTGCCCACAGTGCATTGCGCGTTGGACGTGAAATCTATTAGAACTACAAACACAGGTGAAAAGTGTAAACAAACTACAAACATGATGGACGCGCGAGACCAACCGTCAAGTAGAAAGACTTCGGTAAAGATGTTTGTATGACTGTTAATTAATATCTTGCCCACTGGAAAATATTTAAACCGCGTTTTCTGTGTTATATTTCATCTGCAACAACAATACTGAACTTATATAAAGACATGTTTGGACATTAACATCTGAATGCATAATTATCCAAACACCTGAGGAGATTTCTCTGCATGAAAGACTCTTGAATGGCAGATTAACCTGCTGCTGCTTCTCCAATAAGGTAGGAAATTAAATAGCGATCAGTTAATGAGGAAGTAGTGTGTCCCAAAGCTTGCATACTCTTCTGTTACACACTCAAAAGCATGTATTTTTCCTTCACAAAAAAGAACATACTTTTAGGGCGTAGTATAAGAATGCGGATTGGGACGCAGCAAGTGAGTCTTTGGAGACTCGCTCTGACTGGATAATTTGAATCAGTGAGTCGTTTACTGGAGAGTCACTCAGAATAAATCATTTCAATCAGTGAGTCTTTGGAGACTCGCTCTAGCTAGATTATTTGAAAAAGTGAGTTGTTTATTGGAGATTCACACTAAACGTATCATTTGAACCAGTGAGTTGTTTACTGGAAACTCACTCTGAATGAATGAATGAATGAATCACTTGAAACATTGAATTATTTACTGGAGACCCACTTTGAATGGATCATTTGAATCAGTGAG
This sequence comes from Danio tinwini, assembly GCA_903798205.1. Lineage (NCBI taxonomy): Eukaryota > Metazoa > Chordata > Actinopteri > Cypriniformes > Danionidae > Danio > Danio tinwini. The sequence continues at coordinate 2,511,326 of CAIGQZ010032741.1, read as the reverse complement.
TTGTATACTCGAAACTCATAGTGAATGGATCATTTGAATCAGTGAGTCATTTACTGGTGACTCACTCGGAATGAATCACTTGAAACATTGAATTGTTTACTGGAGACCCACTTTGAATGGATCATTTGAATCAGTGAGTTATTTACTGGAAATTTACTCCAAGTTAATAATTTGAATCAGTAATAGAGATGCGCGGATTAGCTGAAATGTCACCCGAATCCGCTCCTTCATTCTAATTATCCACCCGCCACCCGCCCGCACATTATTTTATCTGATACATATATCCGCACCAGATCAACACTTTAATAATTCAAATTATTTGTTTTAAGCGAGATGATAGGTCACTGTGGATCGTTCGTTATTAACAGCAGATTTAGCTTTTACATATACAGGAAAAAGAGAACAAAAACAGCGCCACTAAAAGGCCTATGTTTATTTGGCCTTAGCCTTTACACACTGTGGAGAAACAGAATAGCATCTACTGTGCCTGGATTGGGGCTGCACTAAATGAGAGTTTGCGCTCATCGCGCTGCAGTCATGTAAATAAGTGATCTTGTTTCTCCCAGAACGATAGCAGATTTTCCTCTGATGACTCCTCTAACTGAAAGTTTGCACAGTACTCTTGCACTTCATCCATTATTTTGGGCGGCTCTCTCATCTTCACATTCAGCAAAGTCCACTCTCTGCTTTTGTGCTGGTCAACTGCTATGACCCGCGACCCACCCGCAATTAATCATAATGTATTTTTTTATTACCCGACCCACCCGACCCGCGGATTATCCGCAGCGCCCGCGGATATAACCGCCATCCGCGCATTACTAATCAGTAAGTTGTTTACTGGAGAATTACCCTGAATAGATCGTTTGAATAAGTGAGGTTGTTAGTTTTATAATGGAGACTTACTTTAATGAATCATTTGAATCAGCAAGTCTTTAGGTGTGTTCGAATTGAACCATGGCTGTAGGCGGTGATCAACGAGATTAGCAGAGCGCAGGCAGGGGTGGAGTTAAAAACGGAACCGGCAAGCCGGACACTTCAGGGCTCAAAGCTGCGGCATCATGATGACTGATCACATGGCGTCACCATCATTTTATAATTTTTTTTATTTATAACAACAAAAGATTTACAGTACAAATAAAACAGAATACAGTCTCTTCAAACTATAGTTCATTTTTAAACAAGGGAATTATGAATTAAATAAATGCATGAGAGAAATAAGGGGAAACGAGAGGGCATTATTAACATAAAAATGAATAGGCCTATTAAATACAAAGCTATAAGAACAAATTCTAGGAGTATAAACACCACTCTTTAGGCTAATTCTTCTTGCTTGAATATGCTAAAAAGGGGGTTACATTTATAGATATAAAACTTTCCAATATAAAATAATGTAAAACCCAAAACAAGGTTTTGATTAAGTCGATTAAGATTATAGATTAAATCAATGATTTAAGATTATTTTGGATAATGAAAGCAATTTAAAAAAACACTTTAATCCAAAAAGATTGGACAAAAGGACTCTTAAAATGATTGAGCTACACTTAAAGTAGAAGTTTTCCAGAAAGAGCAGGTACATCAATGTCACGTTTTAAACTTGTTAAAAAACGCCTAGACAGGAAAAATAGATATTTTATAATCATATAAATTATTGTATAATTATTAAATAAAATAGTTTTTTTAACTTAATTTGTTAAGAAACCTTTAGGGTGGCAGAATCAATGATAATTATTTTAAGTCTGTAAAACTTAGAGTTAATATTTAGATTATTCACTAAAATATATTGTTTAAATCGTTCATGGAGCTGAATGCAGTAAATAGTCTGTATAAAAAAGGTAGAAAATAAATCTTTAACAAAAAAAGATTACTGCAGTAAAATATTTGTAGTCTTTTAATAAGCATGACAAATAAAAGATAGAAATGGTATGAAAAGTTAATAGTTTGTTTTGAAATTTGTGAATCGGAATTTGTCCAATAATAAACCCGAAACACACGTGGTTGTTGTCAGGCGGTGAACTCGACCAATCGTGTTAAATCAGTGGCGTCATCGTAGCTCCTGCAGTCGCTCTTCAGATGCTGCACCGGCTGAATCAGTCGTCTGATCTCAGAACACTGTTGCGGTACTTTGATGCCACATGTGATAGTCGGTGCAGTGTCAATCCGGACAAAATTTCTAACCGACATGCACCGCTTTAAGACAGATTTCAATCGATCTGCGCAGCGCTGCATGAAGTCGCTTTTGACTCGAGACTGTCAAACCGCATCATTTTATTCAGTGAGTTTTTACTAGAGTCTCATTCTGAATGAATCATTTTAATCATTTAATTGTTTACTAGCGACCTACTTTTAATGGATCGTTTGAATCAGTGAGTTATTTACTGGAAATTTACTCTGAATTAATCGTATGAAACAGTGAGTTGTTTACCAGAGAGTTAAGCCTGGTTTATACTTCTGCTTTAAGTGGTCGGCATGACCCATGGCTCAAGCCTCGCGCGTAGGCGTGCATTTATACTTCTGCACGCTGTTTCTGTTTTTTGCAATACACTTACAAAACGCTAGCTGGCAGTAGGTGTTTATGTTTCTCTGTGTCGAGTTTCTTCGCTGTTGTTTTTTTTTTAACACTTTCTTAAATGTACAAGTGGCTCAAATTCGCTCATTTTGAGGCGGGAACCGGCGGATGTGCAACAACTTTAATCATAGGGTAAACACAAAACAATCTCCATCCGGAGCTCCTTCACGGGACTCCACACTTGTAAACACTCGCTGCATCAAGCTCGCGCTGCTTTTACCTCCGCCCACACTCGTCAGCGCTACCAATCACAGAGCTTGCGATACGAGTACGCGTTACATTTTTTGAGAGGTGCGAGTCAACGTCGCTGACGGCCACAGCGAGGGGCTATGCGTCCACACGTAGGCTGCGCCGTAGCATATGTGTGCGCTTGACGCAGAAGTATAAATCGGCTTGTATACTAGAAACTCACTCTAAGTGAATCATTTGAATCAGTGAGTCATTTACTGGAGATTCACTCTGAATGTATTATTTGAAACATTGAATTGTTTACTGGAAACACACTCTAAATGGATAATTTGAATCAGTAGGTTGTTGACTTGCTGAACAGATGTGGTAAGATACAGTAAGTCCAATTCACAAATTACTTGTTCAGTGCAATTAGTAACATGATTTATCAAGGGAACAGACAAAATTCAGCACATTTATGAATGAAATACCACTACACAGTAGTGCCTCTGATAAGGTGATAATTTTTCACTTCATTTTGCAAATGTAGTAGAGTAAAAAAAGTACAATATTTTGATTTAGAATGTAGTGATATAAATGGAAATGTTTCCTAAAATAAAAATATTCTGATGAAATACAGAGACTTTAAAAGTGGGCTTAAGTACATAATTTTTTATGCAATATTCCAATTTTAAGTTTAAGAAATCTTTGCATAGCTAACGAATCCCATACTTGCTTAAAAAAAATAAAAATCAGCATTAAAAGATGTTTCAGATACTAGGGTACATTTCCTCTGCTGCTGCTTGTGCTTCTCGCTCTATATTGCTCTCATGTTCTCCACCCTGTTCATAATGCAGATGTGTTATTATCTGTGCAGTGCCTTTGAATAATGAATACAGGGATCCGTCTCCCCTCTAAAGTGGAGAGCGCTTGAGGAAGGCAGACGGAAGTCTCTATTTGTGTTTGTGTTCAAACTTAATCTGTGTCTGCAGTGGAGATCAGACTTTCAGGCCAGCTCTGCGATACCCTTGGGTGAACTCGAGATTTGTCATTGGCGCCTTGTAATTTTGTTCTCGTGTATCGCATTTGCGGGTGTTGATTAGTGGGTGGACTGTTTTTATAGCTGCAAGTCTGTCATTGTAAGCATTTAGTGCATGACTATTATTTATTAAATTATACAGCTCCTGGGGGGTTATTTGCTAATAACTTCAATGTTATTATTGATGATTTTCCATTAATACAGTCGAACGCAAAACTATTAGCAACCCTGTAAAATTTAAATTCTTTTCAAATTTAGCAAATCATGTTAAATAGACAGAATAATTTTTCAACACATTTTTAAACATACATTTTTTTTAGCATTTTACTAGTTATTTTTTAGTTTAAAGCGCAATTTAAAGGCTTAAGTAGGTTAAACAGCAACCCAGGCTTATTCTGAAAATGTACCGCTATATACATTTCTGGAGAGCGCCAAATACATCCCGGGAGCTTGTTTTTTTGTTTGCAGTTTTTGTTTTCGCAAATCCACTAGAGGCTGCTTTGTAGATTTTTGAGATCTCAAATTTCTCTCGCAAGTGCCAACGCCTGCTGTTCTTGCGTAAATCCAGCAGAGGTCGCTGTCGACTGACTGACTAAATTACTGACTGACTGACTGCTCCTTCACTAAACCCAACAAATATGCTTGTTTCACGCGGCCACTATTTTAAAACACAAAAGCGAGGCTGCAGTGGGAAGAAACCCGGAAGTATAGGTTCAGCACTGTAAACATTGCAACAACATGCTGTGGACTACAAACCTCCAGCTGTTGCCACGATTTCAAAATGCAGAAATGCTGTAAACATCACTTTAATTTAATTCAGGTAATTCAATTTAAACAATTAAAAAAGCATATTAGGCATCAAACTAAACACAATCTCTTTAAGAGTTACCCGCTTATGATGAGTTCAGACTGCATGATTTTCAAAGTAGTCGTGTCATGGATGTTTTCACACTGCACGACTATCTGGGCTAGTGTTCTGTCGGCGCTGTGTTTACACTGTAGGATGGATCGGCGACAAGAGAGTTCATACTGCATGACTTTAAAATAGGAAGAATCACAAACAACTTTGTCCAAACTACGTCTCAGCCAAACAAACGCGAGAAGTGACATGGAAACAACGCGAGGTCACATAATATATATCACATAATATATCTTTCATTATAAACTACATAATGTAAGCAGAAGGCTTTAGCTTTAGAAACTTGTGTTGCTCACCTGGCTTTTGAAGAGAATTAACAATCTCTCCTCAACTTTTTTTTACTTTTCGACCTGATTGTGATATTGATCAGATGACACGTCAAACAGACATAGTGCCTGTGCCCATTTAACACTCGTTTTTCCTCCATTTCTTGGGTCCAAATCAACTGAAAATAAGCGCTTTTAGCTTCTCCCCCAGCCTCCCGCTGGCCTGCAGGTAACCACACTAGTGAATGCTGCTCTCTCATTGGCTGTAGGTGATCGCTGATGTTATTTTCAGTCAGAGCATATTTACACGGCATGATTTGCATCGCCGACAGCTCCAGATATTTAGCATGCCAAATATCTCACGGGCATCGGCAACTCATCGGCGATTCTCTCATAACGAGTCCTTGATAGTTCATACTGTGTGATTGTCACTCGCGTGCACGAGCAACGATTTGCCTTTGATTTCAGGCATTTGTCAGCGATCTCTCAAAACCTGTCGGCGAGTTAAAATCAGGGCTACAATCATGCAGTCTGAACTCAGCATTAAGTGTCTGTGGCGAGGGGGCGTGGCCGAGAGCCGTGGGAGCGAAACGAGGCCCGCCACAGATGAGATACACCTGTGGCGCGCACCTGCCTTCAATCTCACGGAAGGAGCTCTGGACTATAAGAGGAGGAACGATGGCAGAGGACAGAGAGAGAGGACCGGGCCCGGACATGTTGTGTTACTTTTGCTTTCAGTTTGACGGCAGTCTCCGTGAGGAGCTGCCGTCCATTTGTTTTGATTTAGATGGCAGTCTCCGTGAGGAGCTGCCATCTCTTTTATTAATAAATATTTATTTAAAACGTCGTCGGTTCTCCGCCTCCTTCCCGGCGGCCAGGTTCGCCATAAACTTCATTACAGTGTCCTCCTAGACTTCAGTTCATGGCACCAGGTAAACACTGTGGGGGCTTCCCTGCTTCAGCCTATGTAACCCGATGAGCGATAAAACAATGCAGTCCTCGTGTTGTCTTTAACAGTGTTGTCCCTGTAATGAAGTTTTAAAAATGTCCATTTCCCGCTAACATTTAAGGGCCACTGAGTGCGTTCTTAAACAGGTGATTTGCTGAAGTATTCAGCAGTGCTCAACAGAAATGATTGTGATTGGCCATGACGGTCATCAGTTCACCGCTCTTCACAGATTGCAAACACAGATGCACGAACACTGGAGTGTTTTAAAGCCATAAAGATCAGTCGAGTCACCAAGCGGATCGCTCATCTGTGTTACACTCTGTAAACATCCGTGAAGTGCGGGGAACTGATGACCTTCACAGGCAAATCACAGTCATATCTGTTGAGCACGTGAACACAATGGCAAATCAGCGGTGTTTAAGAACGCCATCAACAGTGCCTTAAAGGTGCAGTATGTAAGTTTGACACCCAGTGGTTGGACTAGGTATTGCACTCCTGGATCAAACAATAAAATAAACGCAAGCGAGGATTACCAGATTGATTACAGGAGCGAGTGATTTAAACGATGTTCTAAATAAAAGCAATGACATGAGATAGAGGGAATATTTTCCATTTTACGTTTTGGTTCTAACCAACACCTCGATTTGATATTAGAAATGCTTCTATTTCTCACAGCTGTACAACAGAAACCTATGACAGTGATCACCTCAGGTAAACCCTGTGTGCTTTATTCAGTGCTAAATGTTAACAATGTGAGTTTGAATGCCATTTTACATGACATTTATTGCCATATACTGAAAGCAGCAGCAGAAAGTTCACCTCAGATCTTGAAAATACAATAAACCGTTTGAAATTGAACTTTTGAACTAAACACATATGAGTGATTCATCATCTACATTTAATGATGTTAAAGAGGGTTAACATGTAATAAATAGATTATAAATCTTACCGTTTCGTGAGTGAGTGCTTATTCTGTGCTTCTGAAAGGCTGTGTTTAAATTTCTGTCGTGTTTCGTCTGGTGCAAACAGCCAAATTGCTCATCACTGCGTATCTCTTCACAAAGCGTGTTGTTAAGACACGCAGTTACAATGTAACCTGGTCACCTAATGTTTATGTTCGTAATATTTACGTAATTTGCTAATTAATAACCTCATGTGGAACTGAATCTGTCTCATTTTGACATCTGATACTGTCCACTGACACTGTCGCTTTTCGCTCACGGACGCATGCTTTCAGCAGTCTTTCTGAATGAAATACGCTGTTTTCCAACAAGGCAACCCGGGGTGGTGAATTATAATTGGCTAAACTGGCATTGTGCAGGTTAATTTTACCTTAACAAAGACAGCGCTCCGGCACGGAATTTTTTTTTTTTTCAAAAAATCTGACTTCAGCATTGTTTTTCAGTTAAACAAGTGTGTTCACTTGGGATGTTTCTTAAATATCTGCACACATATTATGGTATTTTATGCTTTAGAAGAGTCAAAAACTTACATACAGCACTTTTAAATGTTAATGGGAAATATAATTATTTTTCAATTTCAGTACCAAAATTTTGTATTGTGACAGTCTAATATAGTGACAGAATCAGTTCATTAACTGGAGTTTGATAAATGGCATCTAAAACGTGTTTGGGAAAGAAAACCTTAGCCAACTAGTACCATTTCCCTTAACTTAGCTGAAAATAATGTCCGATATCCCTTTTTTTATTTCACTATTCATTTAGAACAGACCTTCGGGTCATTTGGAAGGCATTGAAAATATATATTTGTGTCACTTTCCCTCCGCTAATAAGATATACAGCCAGGTACACAACATTTCTGTGTGACTCGATACTTCCGGGTTTCTTCCCACCCCAGCCTCGATTTGGCGGTTTAAAATGGCGGCCACCTGAAATCAGTCTATAGTGTTTTCGAAAGCACCGATTGACTAGCACCCAACCAACAGTCTTAAAATGCAATCCTTCTGCGTTTTCAGATTTTACCACATTCTCAACCTGTTATTTACTTATTTTAATTTTTGGCTTCTGTTTTTGTCTTACCTGCTTTCTGGAACTATTCTTCACCGGACTCGAACCCCGTCTTCATGGTCAACTCCTCTCTGTGTCTCAAGTCTGCCGATGTACATGGCGAGCTACTGGACAAACTGGTAACAGCAAGAAAACTGGTAAGCGCGAAAAAGATGAAATGCAGCCATACGTACTTTTGGCTACATAATTCGCAATCTCTATGTATATAGGGGTAGGTTTTCAGAAGTATCCTATGTTGAAACATGTGCAAGCTAGGTTAATTAGGCAATTCATTGGACAAGAGTGGCTTGTTTTGTAACCAATCAAAAAATATATAGACAACTAATATTGACCATAAAATTGAAGATCTTTTAAACTAAAAGAAATAAGACTTTATCCAGAAGAAAAACAAACGTATAATAGGAAATACTGTGCACATTTCCTTGCTCTTTTAAACAGCACTTCGGAAATATGTAAAAGACAATAACTAAAATATCACGGGAGGGCTAATAAATTAGCATTAAACTCTAGAAATATTTTTAGAGAGTCAAATGCTCATTTGTGTTTTATTTTATCAACTATGAATACTGTGTTTGGAATTTCAAATAAGAAAATTATAATGCAGAATGCAATGGAACAGAATGTAGAATATAAAATATTTGAAACTCAAATTATCTAATTTTCTGGATCCATTAGGAATGGGTTTGAGCGAAATGTCATTACTTGTTTTATACTATTAATATTTCTCAAACAAATGTGGACAGCACATTATAAAGAGGCCAGAACAAATGTTACTGTGTCAGCTGTCACAGTTGCTAGGCGACAAGATCAGTCTTCCTTTAGGCTAAACCTTCCTATTTCACAACAGTGGACTTCAAAGTCCACATCCTTCCAAGGGTTCAGCTTCTGAATTAGGATGTAGCTAATGTGCCAGGGTACATAATATACTATAAATAGCACTTTACTAAAATGAAGTGGGGCTCAAGGTTGCTGGTTTAAGCCTTGGCTGGGTCAGATGGCGTTTCTGTGTGGAGTTTGTATGTTCTTCCCATGTTCGCTTGGGAAGAACATACAAGCGAACATGGGAAGAACATACATTAATTTGGACTTGCTCCGGTTTCCCCCACAAGTCCAAAAACGTGGTATATGTGAATTGGGTTGGCTAAATTGCCGTAGTGTATGTGTGTGAATGAGTGTGTGTGGATGTTTTTCCAGTGATGGGTTGCGGCTGAAAGGGCATGCGCTGCATAAAACATATACTGGATAAGTTGGCGGTTTATTCCGGTGTTTCGACCCCAGATTAATAAAGGGACTAAGCCGAAAAGAAAATGAATTAATGAATAAAATGTGTTTATTAGCATAAACAATGAAACATACATTTTTAAGAGTTCACACTTAGCTGATGATTGATGATAAAGCTTTTTTCCGTCCCTTTTGCAAGGCGAGAAGGGAGTTTGAGCTCAGGTAGATCTCTAGAACTCCCCTGCTGTAGTAGCTAATGAACAGATAGTGATTGCTCTTAAGAGATAACTACTTACTAGGAGCACGTCTATAATGCTGATTTGGATTAGTCAATTAATTTAAGTTGCATGTTTTTAGGATGGTGGGAGGAAACCGGGGAACCCGGCGGAATCCCACGTAAGTACGAGGAGAACGTGTAAACTCCACACAGAAACGTTGGCTGGCTTGGTAAGGACTAGAATCAGTGATGTTCTTGCTGTGAGGCAACAGTGCTAACCACAGTGCCATCGTGTCACCCATCTAGAAAAGGAGGATGAGTAGGGGTGGAAGGGGGATTCTTCAAAACGAAGATGGCTGTGATATGGAACTTAGGGTATTTATAGTGCCTTAGGAATCATCTGATTGGTGAATCATAAATTAGATAATGCGGGGCCAGCTGCAAGCAATCATAAGCATGTGATTCTCTCCAAATTAGATTATAAATAAACTTCACTTATTACAGAACTTAAAAGAACTTCAACATACATGCAGTGCAGTTCATTATTGTCATTTCTAAAGCAGTAGACCAATCAGAAGAATTCAGTGGCTGTGTGCGGTTACTCTCGTGCTTATTTGTAAAAGAAACAAACGCGAGAAGTGACATGGAAACAACGCGAGGTCATGTAATATATATCACGTAATATATCTTTCATTATTAACTACATAATGGAAAAAGAAGACTTTAACTTTAGAAACTTGTGTTGCTCACCTGGCTTTTGAATAGAATTAACAATCTCTCCTCAACTTTTTTTTACTTTTCGACCTGATTGTTATGATCTTAAAAATACAATAAACCGTTTGAAATTGAACTTTAGAACTAAACATATGAGTGATTCAGCGTCTACATTTAATGATGTTAAAGAGGGCTAATGTGTATTAATTAGATTATAAATCTTACCATTTCATAAGTGAGTGCATAGTCTCTGCTTCTGAATGGCTGTATATAAATTTCTATCATGTTTCCTCTGGTGCAAACAGCCTAATTGCTCATCACTGCGTATCTCGTCACAAAGCGTGCAGTTAGGACACGCGGTTACAATGTAACCTGCTCATGTTTGTAATATTTATGTCATTTGCTAGTTAATAATCTCATGTGCAACGGAATCTCATTTCGACATCTGATACTGTCCACTGACACTGTCGCATTTCGCTCACGGACGCATGCTTTCAGAGTCTTTCTAAATGAATGAATAAAAAAGGCTGGTTTTCCAACAAGGCAACCCGGGTTGCTTAATTATAATTGGCTAAACTGGCATTGTGCTGGTTAAATTTACCTTAAAGACAGCACAAAAAAAAATTCTAACCAGAATATCTGACTCCAGCATTGTTTTTCAGTTAAACAAGTTTGTTCACTTGCGATGTTTCTTAAATATCTGCACACATATTATGGTATTTGTATGCTTTAGAAGAGTTAAAAACTTACATACAGCACCTTTAAGGTGGGCAACAGTATAGGGTCTTCGTTGCGCTTCAAAATGTGCCACATATTCTCTATTGGAGACAGGTTAGGACTGCAGACAGGCCAGTCAAGTATCTGTATCCTCTTTGGCACCATCTTTGCTCCTAAAGGACTAGACTTTAAGGACGCTGCTTTTTTTAACAAACCAAAATTACAATCACCTGTTGACATCACCTGTTTCAAATCATTATTTAACTAATTTACCTGAATTTTAGCTCTACTATGTTCCAACTTTTTTGGAAATGTGTTGCAAGAATCAAAATTGGTATACAATAAAAATTAAGAGGAACACATTAAATAATGTTTGTTGTATTGTTTGCAATGAAATACAAGTCAAAGTACATTTAGAAAATCGCTACTTTCTTTACATTTTCCATACTCTCCCAACTTTTTCTGATTTGTGGATGTATGCATGACATTCTTGAAATAAAACCTTTACAAACATTAAAAAAACATTTCCAAGAACGTTTTCACATTTTAAAGGGATTTCACGCCACCACAAATGACCTGTCTCAATGCACACTCATATTTTGCTTTTGATAATAAGATTGCCCTTTTTGAAGACAGCCATAAAAACTAAACTGTTTATGTACTCCTTACTCCCAAAGTACCTCTGAGCTTCTGCTGCAGCCTTTGACTCATCCATTATGTAACAGCACACTCTCTGAGTCAAAACACTTCTCCCTTGACGATTACAATAGTACAGTGAGTGTCGTCATACTCCAACATGATGTGTTTAGCGAAGCACGGAACTCAATTAGCAGGCAGCTCCGTAATGCACTTCAATAGCAACTTCAACATGTACCATCTGTGTTTTTTTGAAACTGTCTGTCAATCAGTAGTCAGATGTGGATATTCTATTCACTAAAAGGCCATTAAACTTTCATGGTATTTCTTCTGAATGTTATTTGTACAATAGCTTGTGAAAAAACAACACAAAATGATCTTATATCAAATAAAATAGCATCAAATTCCAGACATTTGTAACATTCTGTGGTATTTTGTTAATGCAAATGTGTATGCTATGTGGCATCTGAGAACATGACAAAGCAGTATAACACAATCATGCACCAGAATGAAGGAAATTTAAATCAATTCAAATGGTGTAATTATAAATGATTTATGAAGGCTTAAAAGGTATTGGAGTAATATGGATCCAGGAAAAGTGTGTTCAATAATTGACTATAGCTCACATTGGACATTAAACTTGACAGCATAAGCAAGTTAGATACACTCAATGGCCACTTTATTAGGTACACCTGCCTAACTGCTTGTTAGTGGAAATTTCTAATCAGCCAATCACATGGCAGCAACTTAATGCAGTTAAGCATGTAGACATGGTCAAGACAATCTGCTGCAGTTTGAACTGAGTTCAAAGGTGATTTAAGTGACTTTGAACTTGGCATGGTTGTTGGTGCCAGACAGGCTGGTCTGAGTATTTCAGAAACTGCTGATCTACTGCGATTTTTCACGCACAACCGTCTCTAGGGTTTACAAAGAAGGGTCAGAAAAAGAGAAAATATCCAGTGACCGACAGTTCTGTGGGGGCAAATGCTTTGTTGATGCCAGAGGTCAGAGGAAATGGCCAGCATTTCTGAACCCACAACATGTCAAACCTTGAGGCAGATAGGCTACAGCAGCAGAAGACCCCATAGGGTGCCAGTCCTGTTAACTAAGAACAGGACACTGAGGATAAAATTCACACAGGCTCTTCAAAATTGGACAATAGAAGATTAGAAAAACATTGCCTGGTCTGATGAGTCTCGATTTCTGCTGCAACATTCGGATGGTAGGGTCAGAATTTGGCATCAACAACATGAAAGCATGCATCCATCCTGCTATGTATCAACGGTTCAGGTTGCTGCTGGTGGTGTAATGGTGTGGGGGATATTTTCTTGGCACACTTTGCGTCCATTAGTACCAATTGAGCATTGTATTAATGCCAAAGCCTACCTGAGTATTGTTGCTGACCATGTCCATCCCTTTATGACCACAGTGTATCCATCTTCTGATGGCTACTTCCAGCAGGATAACCCGCCATGTCATTTATTAATTCATTCATTTTCTTTTTGGCTTAGTCCCTTTATTAATCCAGGGTCGCCACAGCGGAATGAACCGCCAACTTATCCAGCACGATTTTACACAGCGGATGCCCTTCCAGCCGCAACCCATCTCTGGGAAACATCCACACACACTAATTCACACTCATACACTATGGACAATTTAGCCTACCCAATTCATCTGTACCACATGTCTTTGGACTGTGGGGGAAACCGGAGCACCCGGAGGAAACCCACGCGAACGCAGGAAGAACAGGCAAACTCCACACAGAAACGCCAACTGACCCAGCCGAGGCTTGAACCAGCGACCTTCTTGCTGTGAGGCGACAGCACTACCTACTGCACCACTGCGTCACCTACCCGCCATGTCATAAAGCACAAATAATCTCTGAAGAACTGTTTTCTTGAACATGACAATGAGTTCACTGTACTCAAATGGCCTACACAGTCACCAGATTTCAATCCAATAGAGCACCTTTGGTATGTGGTGGAATAGGGAATTCACATCATGGATGTGCAGCTGACAAATCTGCAGCAACAGTGTAATGCTATCATGTCAATATGGAACAAAATCTCTGAGCAATATTTCCAGTAACTTGTTGAATCTATGCCATGAAGGATTAAGGCAGTTCTGAGGGCTAAATTGGATCCAACCCGGTACCAGTAAGGTGTGTCTTATAAAGTGGCCAGTGAGTGTATTACAAACAATTCAGAAGCAATAAAATAATTAGGCTTATTAAACAAATAGGACCATGTGTATTTAAAATGTTATCTCACGGCAATTAGTAACATTTTGATTTAGTGGCTAATGAGTATGTCCATGTAAACACAGTCACTGTCTTTCTCCCCTGCATCTGTGTTTGTTTTGCCTCTGTGAAAATCAGCGCATGCCCAAACGGAACCCTCTTTCCCTCCCCCGACGCTCCCACCTAAAATCAGCTGGAAACACCCACTTTCCTGAGTTTTTTCAAACTAGAGGTGTGAAAACACCCTGCTGAGACAGGGGGGTTCGTGGACCTTTAAAGTAAACATTTGTAGTCATGACTTTGTCATATCATTTTTTACAGTGTAGACTGAAAGTATGCTTTCTGATTATTATTATTATTATTTTAAATAAGTATGCTAATAAGACATCAATAACCTTATTTTTCACTAGAAATGAGTTCTGAAACTACTAAAAAAGTTGTGCAAGTAATTTGAGAAAACACTATGCTATTGTTTATTTTCTGGCCAAAAAAAAGCCATGTATTCCTGTTTTGCAGATACCGCAGTAAAGACAACAGGAAAATGGAACAATGAAGACCTTGGGCACTGGAAGCAAATCACATACTGCAGTAGCTCACACGTCTATGAATATTAACCTTGTTTATGATGTCTGGCAGAGCAACATTCTGCACAAATTTAGAGAGAAATGAATAGGGACATCTGGACCTCACACTGAGATTGAGATGACAAATATGCAGATTAAGTCGGCGTGTCACTTCAAGGGATTGATAATTCAGCCTCACTTGAAAAACTGATTTGAGAGATTGATGGTCGTTTGGAAAAGATATGATGGATCTCTACAAATTAGGATGCAGCAAAGATTAATTGGAAGGCAGCTTGCATGGAGCTGTATTAAAAGATGGTGCTTGATTTTTATTAATCTGGTCTGTAGGCGTGCTTATATTATTTACTGATTTTTGTATTAATATTGTGACATTGATATTTATATTTTTAATACTTTTTATAAGGACCTGGATGGGTGGGATGCTCTGGTTGTTGCTAGTGTATTGTAATTGTCAGGGTATGCTAAAAATATAGCTTTGATTCGTAAGAATAACAAAAAAAAAAAAAAAAAAAGCTGCAAGCAGCAATTATAGGGGCCAAACAGCCCAGAGGAAACATCATAAACAAGCACGGCAACAAGCTACAGAGCAACTGGAAAATTCTATAACTTTTTGGCAGTATGGTCTGAGCAAATTTGGTGAAAATTGGGTCAACAATCTATGTAAAGTTCAAAACAACATATGTTCAAACTAATTCAAGATGGTGGACAAGAAGTTGTGTCAATTAGAGAACAAATTATATCAATGTTCTCTGTACGATACAAGAAATCTGCAAGACCAGTCACATGACAATAGACAGAACTATTCAAAAGTCATTTGGTAAATTGTGTAGGATTTCTATTCATATAATTTAATTGTTTGTCAATTTAACCTAGAAGGTAGCTCAAACTGACATAGTTTGGTCAATGTCAGGTCTAGATCACACACATTAAGTTTGGTTTCAGTACTTCAAACCATTGCGATGATTCACCCTGTAATATCATCTGGCAGTATTACATCAAGTTTGCGCATATGCAAAAAGAAAACAGTTTTGTCTATCGACATGAATTCTGTAACTTTTGGTCTACATGGTATAAAGAAGATCCGAGTCAAATTCAGAGAAGATTGGAAAATTTCATCAAAATAAGCACATGCAGTAAAAATTTATTGCCAACTTTGTAAGTTTCATTATTAATGGCTAGTAAATGTCTTTTACTCTTGACCCATAGGTAGCGCTGTCACCAATTTTGATGGTGTGGTCAGTATGAGGCGACAATGACAGACTTAAAATTTGGTGTCATTACCTTTAACTATCGCAGAGATACAGCCTCAGATGTACAGTAGTTTGGCATCATGCCATCACATTTGTCAGTGCAGTAAACTAAAATAGTTACACCTATCGACACAAATTCAATAACTTTTTGTCAACATGGTCTGAAGATGATCGGAGTCAAATTTGGTGCAAATCAGCCAAACGATGTAGGAGGAGTTTGCAAAAGAGGGTTTTTGACTTATTCTCTGGACAACCCAAGGAATGTAACAAGACAAGTTTCATAACAATAGGCAAAATTAGTTACAAATTATTAGCATTTTTAGAAATATGATTATACGTTTGACCAAAAGGTGGTGCTGCGACAAACTTTTTTGAGCACCTTCTGGGCACAGTGTCAAAGATATGCTGACTTTCATAACAATTTGCTAATGCATCCGTAAAACATAGCAATTTGACATAATTCTAAATGGCTGACAGCCAAAATGGCAGACCTGGAAAAATCAGACATCATTCGACTCGGTATGCTCCGCCAGATGTAAAGAGACCAATTTTATGAATTTTGTAATTTTATGAATTTTGCCATTTTTTGTATCTCCGGACCACTAGGGGGCAGTGCGCAGAAACACTGCAGCTCACTTCAGACCATGGTTGTAATGACACACACCAAAGTTGGTGTGAATACATCAATGTGTTATGATAATACCTTAAAGGGCACCTATGGTGAAAAATCTACTTTTCAAGCTGTTTGAACAGACATATGTGTAGGTATAGTGTATAGGTCATCATATTGGGGTGATATAAATACACTCAGTCCTTTTTTCAATTTAACAACATAAAAGCGATGGACCAATTGAAGCAGTTTTGAGATCTTGACGTAGGAGTGCGGTCCCCCCGCCCACCAATATTGATTGACAGGTGCACATTACCATATCCTCAGTATGTTGTTTCACGTCCGCCATTTTCAGCATGTGAGTCAAAGCGACGTCACCAAAGAAACACCCTTGGCTCTATTTTTGTATGTAAGGCTCATTGGGCTCAACATTCACCACGTTATCATTTTCCTCACCGCCAGTGTTTGCATACATGTGTACTTTTCATTGCGTCTTCCTTAAACTTCAGCAGTTTGCATTTCCCACGGTCACAGAAGCTCCCTGTCAGCTTAACTAGGTGCAGCTGGAAAGTGAGAGCGCGTTGCCTCATGTGTGCGTCCCTCCATTGGAAATAACGAACTAACAACGTGCAGCGCCATGCATTTTGCGGTATCTCGGATGATAGTAAGGACCGGAAGGGAGGGGGTGGGTGTCGCGGATGAAAGTGAGGACTGGGGGGGTTCGCTCACTATTCTGCCGCCTAGGTCGCCTCTATGGACGCGCTGGCACTGCTTAGGACACTGTTCTTATTTCTGCTGCGCCACAGAGCGTTATCTGAATAGTTTCATTTTAAATAACATGTGAAAGTGCGCATCTGGTGTGCCTTCAGTCAAAGTTAATTCAGTGTGCTTGGTTATTAGTCTCAGTGTAGGCTACAAGCTTGGAACTTTAAACTAGCCCACAGTTGGCTGTAAAACTATACAAAGACACAAATGATTTTGTATTCTCTGCTTGGTCTGTGTCCGAGTCATACAGCTGAATGCTGTCCTCTCACTCATGTTGCTTCTCTCTGTCTGCCTGTCTCTGTTGCCATACACAAACAGGGGAGCTCTTGAATTCCATAACTTTTGGTCAGCATGGTCTGTAGATCCTGTGATTCAATTTTGGTGAAAATCGGACAAATGGCCTAGGACGAATTCTATCAAATAAGTTTTACGAAAAATTCTAAATAGCGGAAAAATTTTCATGAGGGAAAATGACGTCATAGGGTGCGAAATTTGATTGAAAATTTTTATTGTAGCCTATCCGGTACAAAAGTTATAACCATAAACATTAGTAAAACTTTGGACAAGAAGATCAGACTGTCTTCTATTAGAGTGCCAAAGTTTGCGCAAATGCTGCAGACGGTTCAAGAGCTACCATAGACTCCCAGAGCGGAAGAAGCTGGAAGAATAGTAATAAGAACCAGAATGGATACAATAGGTGCCTTTGTACCTTTGGTGCTTGGCCCCTAAAAAGAGTTATTTAAAATGTAAAAAAATATTTATCCCCTTTTTAGCGGCAAGAAATTTAAAATGGAGTATAAAAAAAACTAATTAAAGACATAATTTCTTTAAACCCATCCCTCTAAAAGGGGTCAATAAACCTGTAAAAATGAACAGTTTCCATGTTTTGTGTTTTCTGTTTATTTACGGTTGTGAATTGCATTAAGGGTTATTGATCTCTGCCCTGTCGACGTTTGATGTTAAAAATTCAACTCTACAGTTGAACAAAGGAACTTTTATTGACATTTTAGTAGTTTGGAATAATATAGTGTACTGTATAAGAAATGATATACAGTATAGAGAAATGTCTGTAAAATAACAGATGTACTGGTAGTTTTTTTTACAAGGTATTTGTAGCATAATATACAACAACAACCCAGACAATATTTGACTTTAACTATTAAAAAATGTTAATAAAAGTCACTTTTGCCATAATTGTCAAGGTTAAAAGTTGTTGGATCAAGGTTTTGTAATGCAATTCAAAAGCATAAATAACAATTGCTCAGTTTATTTTTCAGTTTACAGGAATATGCAGTCTCTACCTTGCCACTAGAGGAACTCTAAAGCAGACCAAGTGCTGAAATTCCTTGTCCTACAGGAAAACACTGTATCAACCCTTCATGAAAAGATAAAGAGTAAGGTGTCCTACAGGGATCATCATTTTGTCTCTCACAAGAGCCTGTATTCTGCTGCATTGTTAAGATAGACACTTTCTGTTCTCTCTCAAGAATCCAGCAACTCACTCTGGCTCCTCAACCCTGTCTGAAAGAGTCTTCAGAAAGTCAAGAAATCAAATCCTCCCTCAAGAAGTCAGAGTACTCATCCTCTTGAACAAAAACTGCTGATGTATTTTTGGGCAAATATTTTCTGTAAAGATGTTTTGTCTTAACTCTTTATGAATGTATACAGTGTGGGAAATAAATATTGAACATGTCATGTTTTTTTTCTGGGAATAGTATTTCTAAAGGAGCTGTTGACATGAAATTCAACCAAATCTGATCTTTATTTTGTGTTTTTTATTGGTTTGAAGTCAGGTGATTGGCTGGGCCATTCTACAGCTTGATTTTCTTTCTCTAAAAGCATTTGAGAGTTTCATTGGCTGTGTTTTGGATCATTGTCCTGCTTAAATGTCCACCCTGGTTTCACCTTTATCATCCTGATAATGTAGATGTTGGACTGAAGCTGCTAATATTTATTTACACTGAGGAAAGGCAGAGGATTGCTGTATAACTACTGAGCAATTTCAGCTGCTGTCTGGGCTTTCACTGCCTTTCTACACCTCCCTTTCTTCATGTGTTCAATACGTTTCCCTGCGTCATTTCATTTTATTACACACGACTTCATTTGTAAACAAGTTAGTTTTGTCGAATTGCTTTGGTTGTTACCAACATCTGGTGAAAATTTCACACAATTTTCAACAGCACCTATAGAAATGTTTTCTGAGAAAAATAAAAAATGATGCGTTCAATACTATTGTGCTGATATTTAACATTTGATTTCTCTTGATTTCTATTGTGTAATCTTATACTTTAGATGTATACTTTTATAATTGCTTGTGATTGCCGGCCTTTTCAAATATATTTTTATCATTGGAACTTCGTTTGATGTGTAGCAGGCCCTTTAATATGGTGCATTTTTGAAACGATGAGTTTACATTTAGCACCATTGAGAAAATGTTTGGGGCTGCTAAAAATGTCTCTCCACTCATACATTGGTAATCCTTCCATACCTTTTACATCATACATATTTCCTAACATCCCCTCGGGTCATTCTTTTTCCAGAAACCTTTTACTAAAGTGATACCGAAGACTGCCTAACACTGCTATAACAGTAGGGCTGGATTAGTATACAAACTATTTGCCCCTGGAAGATTTTACCTTTCTTAGCAAGGCATAACCACATTTCTGTGTATTGTAGGATGTATATTGTCATTTGAGATAAACCACATACCGGGACAAACACGCAAACAAAATCATCATGTTAAATTTTAAGTTTGTCTCTGAAGACTGATCACTTACATGTTCCTCTCCATCTTGTGTGTCCAGCTATAGGCTTTTATTCTGTTCCTCAGCAAGAATGTCAGCTTCCTCATTTTCTTCAGCCACACAATCCTTCTGCGTAAACATGAACTCGTGCTAGAACAACAACACTTGGCACTTAAAAAGACTGCACTCAGCATATGCATGTGTAGTTAACTAGGCCACAATGTGTACTGACTAAAATAGTGAAAAGACTACAGTCTATTATAAAGCACTATTAAATGACCCATTTGCCCATTTATGCATTTGTATTATTTAAAATATTCTGTAGGAAAATTCACTGTTTTTATTGTTTTAGTGTTACTTGTAGCCAGACCTTCAAGCTGAGGGTAGAAGGTCTAGAAACCATTGCTGCTTTAAAAGGGCACTAATCATGCAAAATCATCCTATTAAAGCTGTTTGGACAGATGTGTGTAGTATAGGGTTTACATTTTATTTCCAACATCAACACGTCTTTGTAGGAACAATCGTCAAGTTATTGCATCAGCTTAAACTGTTTTAACA
Organism: Danio tinwini; assembly: GCA_903798205.1. Classification (NCBI taxonomy): domain Eukaryota; kingdom Metazoa; phylum Chordata; class Actinopteri; order Cypriniformes; family Danionidae; genus Danio; species Danio tinwini. The sequence continues at coordinate 2,491,137 of CAIGQZ010032741.1, read as the reverse complement.
CTGCCTGAATGTATTTTTTTTTATTCTAATAATTACAATTTTTTCCTTGATTTACCATAGACTGTTTATTAGTTAATTTAGCAAATTTCAATAACTTGATTGAATGTTGTACATTTGTGGTAAACAACTGTGATACCTTTTGTGTTTTGCCTTATTTGTTACGATAAAGTTCTGGCAACCACAGCTGCTGGTAATTTTCCGTAAAACTGAACTTTACAATAATATACTATTATATTTCATGTGGTTGTTTTGTTTATTACGGAAATAGAATGTAGCTAGGTTTACAGTATATTTATAATTTACAGTAGTTTGCTGTAAAATAACTTACATTTAATACTGCTATTTTTAAAGAAAATTACTGTAAACATGTTTACACTGCATCTGTTTATTTAACAGAAATTACTGTAAACGAACAGCAGTTTTCAACTGTAAAATTTACGGATTATCAAAAAATATTCTGTAAAGCATTGCACATTGTAACCTTATATGTTATGGTGAACTTCTGGCAACCACAGCTGCCGGTATTTTACACCCGTTATTTTTTGGTCTACACACCAAGATATTTTTAAAAACAATATTCAAATGATAAATCAGAATCCAAATCCTAGCGATTTTAAGGCCAAATGCATTGTGACATAGCAGTGTGGTTATCCCCGCCCTCCAAGTTGACTGACAGTGTAGCAATTTAGCTCAAAGTAAATTGAAGATTCATTTGAATGGGGCTTTAAAAGAATCAACTCTTTAAATTGAGATTAAAGCAAGATTGAAGTTAGGACATTAGATTCATAAACATGCACAGGCACCTTTCTTTATACAAAATGACACCTTATTGACTAATCTAACCAACACAGGCTCATTCTGAAAAAGTATGTCATGGTAGGGTTAGGGGAAAAAAGGAGCAAGGACCCAAGTGCAGAGTTAGGATATTTATTTATAATAAAATAAAACAAAAAGGGAAAAGCAAAGAACCCAGAGAGGAAAAAAACAAAATAGTAACAAAGTGTAACGAAGACGAACTGGCACAGGACAGCAGACATGAGGAGATTATAAGCGGTAGTAAATCAATACACAAACAGGTGAACCAAATGAACTAATAATGAGTTAACAAGAAGGGTGGGGCTAGACAATAGACTGACTAGCACATGATGGAACAGACACACAAACATGCGTCACGTGCTAAACATAACACCAACAGAAGACTGAACACGAGACACGAGCACACAATGAATGAAAACACTCACCGTGTACTCACACATGCAGCGTGAATGCTTCATCCCAGCGCCAACCGAAACCAAACCCAACTAGACAGAGACGCTGGGACTGAAACACCACGCTGCAAACTGACAAACAGAAACACCCGGACGAAAGTGCACAATCATAAACACGCCCAAACCCCACTCGCCCGCATCGAGCGGAACGCATGGTCCAAGCGCGCCCATGATTGGCGCTCATACAGAGACACGCACAATAACAAAATATGACAGGAGTAGTGTCAGGACTCCGCCACCAAAACAAGAATTAACAACACCAGATTGGCAGAATTATGACAACGTAGTCTCGTGGACGTTTCTGGAGACCGCAAATTTTGTAGTCGGAGGTACGTATGACTTCATTTCGTTTTTTAAGCGAACGCTACGGATCAGTATGACACCATTCCTTTTCGTGCTTACCAGCTGACTGCTTACCTCCGTGTGGAGGGTTTTCCCGCCACAACCAGTTTGTCCCGTTAGCTCGTCATGTTACGTCGGCGGACTTGAGACGCAAAGAGGAGTTGACCACGACGACGGGGTTCGAGTCTGGGAAAGATCGGTTTTAGAAATCAAGTAAGACAAAAACAGAATCCAAAAAATAAAATGAACAAGTAAATAACAGGGTGAGAATGTGGTAAAATCCTAAAAAGTGGTAAAAACCAGACCTTTTCTGGATGGCTTTTGTAAACTGTTGGTTGGTTTCAGGAAAGTAAGTGGGTCGGCGGGTCAATCGTTAAAATTGGTTGGGTTTAGGGAAGGAGGAGGGTGGGTCAGTCGATCGGTCGGCTGGCCAGTCAGTCATTCATTCGATCAGACAGACAGTCAGACAGACAGCAAGTTGACAGCGGCCTCTGGTGGGTTTATGCAAGAACAGCATGCGCGAACGGCACTCGCAAGAGAAATTTGAGATATGAAAAAGCGCACGCAGCAGCCTCTCGCGGATTTGCAAAATCAAAAACTGCAATAATACATACCTCCCGTTTTCAGCATGGGTTAAATCTAACAGAAACCTAACACAAACACACATTCATACAGTTGTAGAGAAGAGTAAAGAAAGTACAATAAGAGTTTGAGAGAGTGTAATGATGGAAAAACCTCAGCAAAAAAACTGTACTCGTTTTTGACTTTTGGTTTCACGGCACACTAAACTTGAGCAGACTATCAACAGAAAGAAAGTTATCAAAGATAGGAATGTCTGAGCTATGTAGTTAACCCATTTTGTCTGGGTCCCCGCCTGCTCCCTGGAGTTCTCTGGGGTTCTCCTGGATTCTAGTTCTGGGTTCACTCTGGTCTGGTCTCTAGTCTGGGCGGTAGCCTTAGGCGAAAGCTTTTATAAGGCTGGATTTGTACCCACCCTCTGGAGTCAAGTTGACCAATAAGAAGTTAACTCTCTGAGGCACGTGTTATTGTCTTTGTTCTAAAGCAGGGTGATTTGCAAAGGCATTCTGGGTGTAAACTGATGCAGAAATGTTCCAAACTTCTTAAAATGTTAATATGTTGCACATGTATTAACATAAAGTATAAGCAATCATTTAGTAGACCAAATTGGCTTTGCAGGGTCATCAAACATGAACCATCTATGATCTTGTTTAGCTGTGGTAGAGTTAAACATTGATTCCAGAAGTATTAAAGCCATAATATTATTATATGAGCAAGAGACTTGTGGCAAAACACCTGATTACACATAGTGAATAAAAGTTTACATTAAATTTTTAAGCAAGGAGCTTATTGAAGTTCTCTGTGTGTTCAGGTCTGAGCGCATTCCTTTGTGTCGTAAATAACTTGGAAACGGATTACAACTGACCATCCAGTCTTTTCCTGGTTTGAGAAGTTGACAGTGTATTATTGGTTGAATAAAAGCAGAATAACTTTGTGTCTAATTATTCATATTTGTTACAACAGGCATGCATTATGTATTATCGCATATTATCATGTCCACAGAACAGGGATTGCAAATAAACTGGGTTTAAGGATCTGTTCCAACTATCTGTGATTAGCTGCACCTCAGTAAAAACAGTAAAATCGATATGTAATTCATAACCGTTGTTTATGGACGTAAAATCATGTTTATTTTGTACAGTAGCATATAGTAGCTGTCACATTTGCAAAAATAAATCAAAGGTAAAAGTGTGTGTGTGTACAGCAAACTTTGAAACAACATTTGTGTGTGGCTTATTCATCGTTGGAGAATGGCAAAATAAACTATTCAAAAATTACATCAAATAATCATTGAAAAACATCCTTGTTCAGACTTACTAGGCTTTTTGTGACTTAGAAACAGGATCTCTGCTTCATCCATTTCTAAGGCCTTTTACACTAACACGTTTTAGTTTTAAAACGCATAAGTTTTGCTACGGTTACGCCATCCGTCCACACTACGCCTGAGTTTTCGAGCCCCAAAAACGAAGCGTTTTGGAAATGCTGGAGAGGCCGTTTTCATTCTAAAACGCTGCTGCTCCGTCTCAGTGTAGATGGGGAAAAAACTGAGACATCTGAAAACGGAGGTGGGGCTTTTCTGATTGGGGCTTTTCCTCAATATTAAGTAGCCTACACACAGTTCAGTGACAGTCCTGCATCCTCTCCTTGTAAGTTCAGACTTTTTACAAACTCCCGAGTGTATACAAGATACTTTAAAAAGCTATTCACATCACCCTGGCTATGCTGTTTCACTTTCTTAACAATAAAATGAAAACATGACATAAGGAACTGCCTATTTTTATTTGATATTAGCAACTTAACAGACATCAAAAAATGTGGTGGCGTCGTGTAGCTGCAAAATATGACCGTCATCTTCATGCATATTTATAACAAAACGGAGACTATAACATTACTGCCTCCTTTCATTTTCATAGAAAATACGAAACATACCCTCTATTTCATTGAATATCAGTTTTAATAAATAATAAAGGCAATTATAAAAGTATAACGCACAATAAGTTTATACAATAGAGAAAATAAAGGCAGGCAATCAGTCCAATGCGGTGTCCGCGGTTACATTAATTAGGACATTAACCTAACTTATCTTCATTCAGCTAAAACATGTTACCCGAGAACAAGTAATAGATTCAAAAGACCAAAGTCGGGGAATATGTCGTTAGATAGAGACAACAAGATGAATTAAATATCACGTTTAACAAATATAGTGAGATTAGATCCAGTGGGAGATCTGTGATGAACAGTCCGACGTGCACAGCTCTCATATGGGTATGTGCTCAACGCACGCTGCAGCGTATGCCAGAGAGTGTGTGTGTGTGGTCACGTGATGTGCGTCTTCACCGTTTTAGTGTAGACGGAGAGCTGTTCAGAAACGCTGGGTGAAACACTAGTGTGGACGCGGATCGTTTTCATTCTAAAACACAGTTTTAAAACTAAAACGTATAAGTGTAAATGGGGCCTAAGTTGCTGTCTGTCGGAACAGTGGTTGGGGAGCACCAGCTCATTTACATTTAAAGGCACAGATGCAAAACAGCAACAGGCGACTACAAAATTAACATTTTAGCAGGGTATAATAAATGTCTGATGGGTATTTTGAGCTAAAACTTCACAGACACATTGTGGAGACAGTAGCGGTTTATTTTACATCACAGACCTACCTAATCAGTATTTGCCTTTTTATCGCCATCAGTTAAAAGGCCAGCCACAAATTCACTCATCTAGTTTTTGTCATGCGTCTTAGAGTGTATATGATGCGTTTCCACTTTTGCTTGTAATATGGGTGAAGTAAATCCCCACTTTGCTGAAGAGGTGTTAGCAAACAACACTATCATGACGCTGCCATTCTTTTGTATGTTTGGTCCTGCTTGCTTTTAAAGCAGATACATGCTGTGCATGTTTACATATGTAACCTATACAGTACTATACACACAAATGACATCAACACTTTCAAAAATTCCTGTACTGGGTGTCTTTACGGAAGTGATAACAGTGGCACTTTCAAAAAACTTTTATTAATTTCTAAATCCCCAAAATGCAACATAGACTCATTCTGAAAACGTAGTCCTATATATATTTTGTCTTTAAAACGAATGCTACGGGGCGGTATGACGTCGTTATTTTACGCTCATCAGCTGACAATTTACCTCCGTATGGACGGCTTTCCCGCTGTTACCAGTTTATCCAGTAGCTCACCATGTACGTTGGTGGACTTGAGACACAGAGAGGACGTGACCGTGACGACAGGGTTTGAGTCTGCTGAGGAACGGTTCCATAAAGCGGATAAGACAAAAAAAGGGAAGTGGTTGGGCAGGTCAATTGGTGCTTTTAAAAACACTATTGGTTGGGTTTAGGGAGGGGGTGGGTGAGTGGGTCAGTCGATCGGTCAGTCAGTTGACATGGGACTCATGAGAGAAATTTGAGATCTGAAAAAGTGTACATAGCGGCCTCTGGCAGTTTTGTGAAAACAAAAACTGCAAAAACATACCTCCTGGGACGTATTTGCCGCTTTCCAGGAATGTATATAGCGGTACGTTTTCAGAATGAGACTGGGCTGCCAAATTGCCATTGTTGTGTAAATAAACAGACAAATTGCTTAAAAAGTTTCCCTTTCTTGCATGAAAATGTTGTTGTAAATGACCTCTGAGAGTGAGAAGTGCCATTGTGTAACTTGTATACAGAGCTGTTACACCTCTGAAGCTCTACAAAGAGAAACAAGGAAGTCTTTGGGAAATTTGGGAAGTTTGGAACAGCAACAAAAACAACAACCACAAACTTAGAGCCTTTCGTCTTCAGGAACTGCAGCTTCAGTAACTTCTCTTCAGAGATCCAGCTCTGCACAAAAATCTAAATTTTCACCTCCAAGAATCAGGTACGCTGCTTCTCTAAAGCCAAGCTCAAACTGATTTTTAACGATCCTATATGAATGTTGCTTGTCAGACTGCACAAACATGATTCCCATGTCATACTGTATGATTTCAGTCATCATAACATCAGGGTGAACGACAGTCAAGGCCTGTCAAACACGGACACCCAAGAAACCCCATCCAAAGATTGGCATCATCCATCCGTGACACATTCAATGATCTGCATTCTAAAATGATACCTCACAGCAAACATAAACAACATGTAGCTGTAATTTTCCTAACAACATAATAATAAAAAATGGAAAAAGAGCTGCTTTGACATTTCCCTGGGGTGCTTTGAAGTCATCTGTGCTTACTGCATCATCAGATTCTCCTACTGGTTGTTGGTTTGACGCTAGTCATAGCTGAAGTTACACTGTAGAAAAGTGTCTGAAATCTTCTCACACTGCCAGGACTTAAAGAGCCCCTATTATGGGTTTATGAAAATGACCTTCCATGCATTGTGTAACACATCTCTAAGTAAAGTAAAATATCTAAGTGAAGTGAAATATGGTCATGCCCAATTGAGCCTGGTTTCTCTCAAGGTTTTTTAAATTCTTCACTTTCGCAAATTGGTGAAGTTTTTTCCTTGCCGCTGTCGTCACTGGCTTGCATGGTTCGGGATCTGTAGAGCTGCGCATGGTTGGAATTGCTCGTCAGTGTTTGGACTCTCAGTAGTGATTATTAAACCACACTGAACTGAGCTAAACTGAACTGAAATTAAACACTGAAAACTGAACTGACACTGTTTCAATTGACTATAATCTTCTATGTGAAGCTGCTTTGACACGGTGAATTGAATAAAAAAAAAATCCAGCTAAAGCTTAAATCTGAGAGTGCGCCATGTTTAAAACTATTGATTCTATGAAAGAGTTGATTCATAGTGATTCAAATGAATCCACGTGGTAATGAGTCTTCAAGCCGAAGTCACACTAGAGTTTGAGCTTGCGAAATTCTGTCGTACGGCGCTGCGAAAAGGGGCAGGATTAAACAAGATGAATAGACGTTAAAAAAAGCGAGCGATTGCTTCATGTTTTAAATTTCTGTCCAGAGAGGTCATGTTTTGATCCTGGATTGGTCACGTAGTCAAGTGATGCAATTTTTTTTGCACTGCAGCAACCTGCAAAAATCCGACGCATGACCCTGCGTTTCCGGTCTGACGCATTCGCGTGTGTATGAATGGAAGTCTATGGGGAGAAAAGTCCAGTGTGACCGCGGCTTTAGCCGTGTCTGCGTTGATATGGAACTAAAGCCCTGCCCATTTGCGTGTGCTGACCTGGGAAAATTGATACCCCTGGCCCCGCCCACAAACATTGTAGAAAGAAAAGGAGGAAAACAAACACTGTAGCAGATCCCGGTTGAATCATGTCGCATAGAAGCTGTGCTCTGAAGTGTGAAGGAAAGTTAGTTTTATTTTCCCTACCCAAAGATGAAACTGTGAAGAGTCAGTGGTTGAAGTATTTTTTTTTTTTTTTGCAAAAAAATACTTCAGCATTATAGCCCCAGCCTTGTGCTGTGTTCCCATCATTTTTCTGACGAGTGCTTCAACAATCTACACGCACACAACGGGGGATTCGTCGGCCGCTTGTTAAAGTAAGGATCAGAAAAGACTGTTGATGTATGGGACTTTGTCAGAGCTCGACAGGATCTTTACAGTACACAGTTCATCAGTTTCTTCCTCCATTTTTCAAGTGTAAGTAACTGTGATTAAAATGGTTGCCTCCTTGCTTTCTCTAACTTGCAAATTATGTATTTATTTGTGTTTTGTTACTTGTAACCAGGGCTTGACATTAACTTTTTTGATCACCAGCCACTGTGGCTAGTAGATTTCCAACATTACTAGCCACTGGCCATTTTCGCTAGCTACACTTTTCTTGTTGGGAAAAAAAATATTTTATATGCATAAATTTGACTGACATGCTAAAATGACTTGATATAGATGTTGTGTTATGTCCACATGCCTTCTCGTTCATTTAACTCTTTGCTTGTATTGTGTATTGGTTGTGTCGCAATGCAATAAGTTTTTATTTCACATGACTTTTCAGGGCTTAAAATTAAGAATTTACCAAATTTATCTCTGACCAAACCAAATAAGAAATTTCTTAGTTACAATTTTTTTATGTGTCAAAACATGGAAAATATAGCAGTAGGTGCATCTTTTAAATCAACAAAACTTTTCTTTAAAAAAACATTACATTTAAAAAAAAGAATTATTGTCATGTATCTAAAAAATGCACAATAATCGGTCCTGGCTAATATTCCCAGATCACCAGTTAACTACACATAAACGGGGAATAATCTACCATTAAAGCAATGTTATTGTGAAAAAATATAATTAAACCATATTAACAAAAATAACTGTAAGCAAAAGAAAGCAGGTGGAACATACCGTGTTTGATAATGAAAGGATAATCATGCATTCACGGTGAATGTTAGACCTGTTAATAATCTGTTCAAAGAAAAAAAGTTAAATGAAAGCAGTGACCACAGCTGCCTACAAAAGAATATCTGTTTTTTTTTTATCTTGAGTTCTTAAAAGCAGCAGGACTGTGGGTGCGCGATCATCGCTCTTTGTCCAGTCTATTTCAAAGGGAACCGATTGCACCAGTTGCGCTTCGATTCCTCTTGGCATGGTTGCTTCACGCAAGTAAACGGGAGCGCAAGTAAACAGTCGCGCGCATCACATCACCTGTGCGCACGAGTCATCATCCTCTCGTTCGGTATTTACCTGCTTTCTATTGCTCGCACGAATAGTTATTTTTGTCAGTCGTGCTGCTTCTCGATTCTAAGATCACATTTGCACGAGTATTGGGTTATGCTTATTGTCGAACCTTGCTCTTTAACTATCATTTAAAAATGATTTCCAACCAGCCAAAGTGGCTAGTGGGAGTGTCTGTCTAACCCGCCAGAGCTGAAATCTACCCGCATTTGGCGGGTTGGCAGGTGTTAATGTCAAGCCCTGCTTGTAATCGCTTGTACTGTATCTGGTTAACTCTTTATATTCTCATATTGTGTCTAAAACTATGTTCAAAACATGACGTGCTGCTTTCTTTATGGATTTAAATGCGTTTGTGAGCTCGCAATCCACTGCCGTTTGTCATTGCTATGGCCACAGTCAGTTGTTCCTACACACATGCAGTGGTCAAGTTTCAAAATAGTTCAGCTTATGCCATCGGACCAATCAGCGCAGATTAGCATTGTGCTAAGGAGGGGTTTGGGAACAAATGAATCGCTAAACGAATCATATGGGAGTCGTTGGGATAATTAGGTAAAAATAAATGCATATAATAAGACAATAAAAGTGTTTTTTGACCTTGCATGCATATCAGCCTGTTGTTGGATTATTTGCTTGAATTTAATTGTATTAACTTTCAATTTCTAAATATGTATGGTGACTAAAATTATTTTAATAAATATAATTGTTTAATAAATCTGTTTTGTTTCAATGCACCAAAATACATTGCCTATATTCACTGAGAAATTGACAAAAACATTCATTATCAAAATGGGTTGTACTATGCTGAGCACTGTAAGATAACTCAGAGTAATCACGTCTTCCAACATATATGCCCTAGGACAGCACTCTTGTTAACTTATGGAATGTACTAACATAGAGGAGAAGAAACTGTTGAATAATGTCATTATTTATGTTTTATGTGCGCATAAAAGTATATTGGTTGCTTGATAATGTTCAGATTAAACCACTGAAGTCTGTTTTGAGAATGTTTTTTAGTGCTTTTCTGTCAATGGAGGATGATGGAGCCCTCAGATTTCACCTATAATATTTTCATTTGTATTCCGAAGACAGATGGTCTCAGTTATGTGGAACAAAATGAGGGCAAGTAATTAATAAGACAATTTTTATTTTGGGACAACAAAATCTCAATAATTAATACTATTATCAATGTTAATATTTGTAATGTGTGAAGTGATGCTGAGAACAGAGATGCGGATCCAAATGTTGTGTTATTGAGACAGAGATGGTCAGGCAAGCAACAGTCGACACAGGAGGAAACAGATGTATACAGGCAATCCAGAGTCGTAGTCAAAGAACAGGCGGATGGGCAATATAGGCAGGCAGCATACAGGAATAAACAAACAAAACAAAGGTCCAAGGCAAGGCAAGGCAAGGCAACGAAACCACATTGTAATGTTCACATAAACAATTCAAAAAGACTCCGCAATAAGAGTCTCAGAGTGAAGCTGTGGTCACACTGGACTTTTCTCCCCATAGAGTTCCATTCATACGCACGCAAATGCGTCAGACCGGAAACGCAGGGTCATGCATCATGTTTCACATTTCGCTGCAAAGTTCAAGCTTGGTGAACTCTGACCTGCGAAATCGCATCACTTGACTGCGTGAGACCAATCCGGGATCAAAACATGACCTCTCTGAACAGAAATTTAAAACATGGAGCGATCGCTGGCTTTTTTTTATGTCTAATCATCTTGTTTAATCCCGCCCCTTTTTGCAGCGACGTGCGACAGAATTTCGCACGCACAAACTTTAGTGTGACCACAGCTTGAGCCCTATATGTGTGTGTGTAATCAGTCATTGAGCAGCATCAGCTGTGGGAGTATAATCAATAGTGACTTGGAGCAGGTGTGAGTGTGTTGCATGACTGGATCTGTAGTTCATTATGAGGCAGGATTGTAGTTTGTGTGAATGTGAATGTTCTCCAGTGATCTATGGTGGTTAGATCGCTGGTGATCGTGACAATATATGTGACCAAAAACTTAATAAAAGGTTTGTTTCCACATGTCATATAAACCAAATATGACCACAAGGTAAATACACAACAAGAGAGAAGTAAATAAAATATTTTAGCTTGTGCAAATGTCAAAAAGCCAAAGAGCAAAGTTTACACTATTCAGTCTGATATATCGACCAGAGGCTTCAGAGGATTTTTGAAAATCAAATAAAAAAATAGAACTCTGAAGTGGCAACTTTTTCAAACCCAAAAGCATCATCAAAAAAGAGCACACCCAATGAACTGATCCACCCTGTCTACAGCACCTCTGTTTACCCTCTCTCAGGGTCTGTCTTGATTTTTTTTTTTTTACCACTAAATGTCAGTTTGAGGTGAAAAGAACACTCGCAGTCAACAGAAGTGCACTGCGGATCTCTGGAAAGAGATTTGTTGGATAGCAACTATGTTTCCTCACTTTCTCTCATTGTTTCCTTTCTGCTGTGTATGGAGAATACACTTATATTCCTTCTCAAGCTCTTTTACAGTGGCTTTAGTGAATTAAATGGTTCATTATTTAAATATGGACATTAAATGTAGTGCAATAGTTGTCTGAAAGCAGTAAAAACAATGAAGACAAAGGGATATGTTGGCTACAGGGTGTACAAAATAAAAATTAGCAATCTCCCATCTTGTATTTCTTTCATGCAGAGCCACCTTACAGTCCAGAGGTTGATTCACTATTGGAGCTGATGTGCTTGTTAAGACATGTTTTGTTTCTTCTGGTTAGCAGTGAAGGTAAAACTGAGGTCTGTTTTTATCTACAGTTGAAGACAATATTAATAGCCCTTCTGTGATGTTAACTCTTTTTCACTGGAGTTTTTAAAAAGACATTTTAAACATAAATATATAACTAATAGCTCCGGTTTCCCCCACAAGTCCAAAGACATGTGGTGTAGGGTATTGGGTAAGCTAAATTGTCCGTAGTGAATGCGTGTGTATGGATTTTTTTCCCAGTGATGGGTTGCAGCTGGAAGGTGCATCTGCTGCATAAAACATATGCTGAATAAGTTGGTGGTTCATTCCGCTGTGGGGACCCCAGATTAATAAATAAAAAAAATTATTAATTAAAAAATCTTACAATGTTCCTTTATGCTGCGTTAGCACCAGAGCGAATGGCATTGTGTGAATGCCGCGGAGCGAATGGCGCGAATTGTGCAAATGCAGCGGAGTGAATGGCGCGAATTGTGCGAATGCTGCGGAGCCAATAGCGTGGTGCAAATTGAGAGTTTTATGCGTTTGACGCACTAATTGCATGAATTGATCGAGTTTGAAAATCTAAACTTCAGCGGACATTCGCGCCGCGTTAACCAATCAGGAGCTTGCTCTTGTGGGGCGTGATTATAATGTAGCGCCTGTTGGTAGTGTACTGGGAGAAAATCTTCAGTGCCTACACCGACAACTGTTCATCAAACTGGGCTCGGCTCATCCAGAAGCACCGCTAAATGCTTCCATCATCCAGGTTAAGTTTCTGGAGGAGTTTATGAGCTCACAGAGCTGGCTGCACCTCTGAAAGGATCTAGTGGACTCAGACACTGCTCCAAACGAATCAACAGTTTTTCAGCCTTCATAAAGCACATAAACAGTTATTTTATCAATAAAATCTATGTTAGCCATTTACCAACGAAGCTAGAGTCGCTGGGCAGACAGAAGCCCTGCCAATGACGGAAATCCGCATCTGTTCTGAAGTGAATTTGACGCGCAAATGAAGTGGATTTTGACGCGTGAATGAAGCGAGTAAACTCAAAATGTTCACATCTATTTACGCACGAATATTGTGATTTATCCGCGCGTTCCACGTCTGATGTGAACACAGCATGAGTTGGTGTCCCGAGGGGAAATCCACTTGCTGATTCTGGACAACAGTTCACCAAATTGGGCTCGGCTCAGTCTGAATCAGAGCTGAAAACTTTCATCATCCAGATATAGTTTCTGGAGGAGTTGATGAGCTCACAGAGCTGAGTGCACCTCTGAAATGATCTAGTGGATAGGCTAAAAACAAATATACGCTGTTTATCAGCCTTCCTAAAGCTATTCTCTCAATAAAATCCATGTTAGCCATTTAGCAACGAAGCTAGAGTCACAGAGCAGAAAGAAGCCCTGCACATGATGCGAATCCACATCTGTTGTAAAGTGAAATTGACGTGCAAATGAAGCGAGTAAGCTCAAAATGTTCAGGTGTCTATTATATAACACACGAATAACACACGAATAGCGAAATTTATTTGAGCATTCCGCGTCTGTGAACATAGCATTAGACTGTCATATTGATATTTATACGCACCAAAAAATTTAATTTGATTTCAGGGAGACTTTAAAAGGATATTTTACCCTGAAAATAAAAATTATGTCATGATTTGCTCACTTTTTGACCATTTTAAACACAACAGAAGATATATTGAATAAATTTTTGAAACCTGCAACCCACTGACGTCCATAATACTTGATTGCCTATTATGGAAGTCAGTGGCTACAGATTTCCAAACTTATTTAGAATTATTTGAATTAAATTTACAATCAGAAATAGAACAACAACAAAAAAGAAATATATAAAAAAACTACAATTTGTTGTGCGAACTATATCTTTTAATCAATCATTTAATCATTAGCAATCAATAAAACAAAACATTGACCTATCACAACTAATTACGTAATTGTGCAATGATTACATCTTAGATTGCTCTAACTACATTTGAATAATTGGAATGGCAGATTTGGGCTTAGGTTTAGCTGTAAAATAAAGCCAACTACAGTTCCAGATGCCTGGCAGTCAGTGTACAGTGACCAGACACATCACACAGATGCCAGCAGCCCTGAGGCTCTCTCTCTGCTCATTGCTGTTTGTCCAGATGCTTTGTTATGGACAATATGCACAGTATCCAGTCCAGCAGTGATTTATGCTTGATGCTTCTAGATGCATTATTGGAAATATGGAAGGCAACGCACACCATAATGCACCTGTAATAGCATTCTGCCTAGCACATCTTGATGTTGTTGTTGTTGTTTTTTCTCCACTAAGAAATAATGGATGCTGTTTTATTTTTTATTTACAGTAAAAAACGTAATGGAAATATCATTTTGTTATATGTGCTTGTTTGGCCAGAGAGCTGTAGGTTGTATGACTCAGTTTTTTTAAAGGTTTATTTCTTTGTTTGTACAACAGTTGATGTTATTATTTATTAAAATCCAAACTTTTGAAAGTCTTCTTAATTAATTTAAAATATAATTATTTTATTATTAGATGCAAAACTTGGAGTTACTAAAATGTAACAAAAATAAAATAAAAATAAACCCAAAAAATACATTAACTTATGTAAAATAAAAAGTGAGAAGGCCGAGAGGGTGGCTCAGTGGTTAGCACTGTCACTACACAGCAAGAAGGTCGCTGGTTCGAGTCCCAGATGGGTCAGTTGGCATTTCTGTGTGGAGTTTGCATGTTCTCCCCGTGCTGGCGTGGGTTTCCTCCGAGTGCTCCAGTTTGCCATGTGACGTGCTATAGGTGAATTTATTCACTCATTAATTTTTTTCCGGCTTAGTCCCTTTATTAATCTGGGGTCACCACAGTGGAATGAACCACCAACTTATCCAGTATATGTTTTACGCAGCGGATGCCCTTCCAGCCGCAAGCCCTCACTAGGAAACATCCACACTCATTCACACACACATTCATACACTACGGGCAATTTTAGCATACCCAATTCACTTGTACCACATGCCTTTGGACTGTTGGGGAAACCGGCGCACCTGGAGGAAACCTATGCAAACATGGGGAGGACATGCAAACTCCACACAGAAACGCCAACTGATCCAGCCGAGGCTCGAACCAGCGACCTTCTTGCTGTGAGGCGAACATGCTTCCCACTGCGCTACCGCGTCACCTATAGGTGAATTGAATAAACTAAATTGCACGATCGATTGCACAAAGGCTGTGCTGGACCATAGGCATGCGCTTGATGCAGAAGTATAAATCAGCCTTAAGCCGAAGGAAAATGAATGTATGAATGAATAAAAAGTAAGAATATAGAATAAATATTAATTGAAATTATAATAAATACTTGTTAGAAAACTAAATTAGACTTCTGGTTTGAAGCTGATGTGCTGTCAGGATTTAGTAATTAGTTATTTATTTTTTGTCCTTTTTGTATACAGTAGTGGCTGTGTCACCATCACCAGCGATCTAGCACTTATAGATCACTGGAGGACATTTACTATCACTTGAATTACAATTCTGCCACTGAACTGCACTACATATCCCATCAGGTACCTTACACACACACACCAGTTCTGAATGACCCGTGATTGCACACACAACTGAAGCTTGTAAGGACTAATGACTATATGTACACCTCACATTCTCACACACATTGCTGAGTATTGTTATTTACCTGTAACATTATGAAGCATCCTCCAAGTCTTTCTATGGTTGATCCTTGCAGAAATAGCAACAATAAATTAACTATAAAAATAAAATAATTAATAAATTAATATATAATAAATATAGACAAATAAATATAGATGTCTTAATTATAACATTCATTCATTTTCTTCTCGGCTTAGTCGCTTTATTCTTCAGAGGTCGCCACAGCGGAATTAACCGCCAACTTATCCAGCATATCCAGCAGATGCCTTTCGAGCTGCAAGCCAACACCAGGAAAGACCCATAAACTCTTGCATTTAACCACATACACTACGGGCTAATTTAGCTTACCCAATTCACCTATAGCACATGTGTTTGGACTGTGGGAGAAACCGAAGCACCCGGAGGTAACCCAAACATGCAAACTCCACACAGAAATGCCAACTGACCCAGCAGAGGCTCTAACTAGCAACCTTCTTGCTGTGAGGCAATCGTGCTACTGCGCCACCGTGCTACCCTATGAATATAACAAATAACAAAAAAAAAAACATTTTAAAACCATTATGTAGAAGTCAAATATAATATATATATATATATAAAAATAGATATATTTATTTGTTTTTGTGGTAAACTAAATCTGGGAGCACTAAAGGGACAGAGAATTGGAAAACATGAATTAAAATTCATACTTAGTCAAAATTCATACATTATAAATAAGCATCCTGTTTGCTTCTAAATTGAATCCAACCAACACATGCAAATGGCATTTTTTTTTCATTTTTAATAAACATGGGACAAATTTCAACCTGAAATCCGGGTTTATCCATCCCATGAATATGTATTTGCCTGCATCAGATATTTCAGTCTATATATTCTTGCTCATAAAAAATGCATCTATTCTTTGTTTATGGTAATAAGGGAGCCTAATAATGGCTTTGTTGGTATATATCTCACTTTTATTACATTATATTAATAAAGTACTCTCCATCAAGGCTATCTAGGCTGACAAGCGTCTGGCGTGGGCCAAGGGAAACAGGTCTTATTGACTGAATTAGAACAAGGATTGATGGGTTCATGCTTTCAGTGCTCAGCAGAAAAGCGTCACGATTAAATCCAGAGCTTTTGCTTTTCTCACGCGTTTATTATAAGAATCTGCTGAGGCGAGTCAATGCACTTTATTTAATGATTTAAATCTACAGAATCCTATCGACTGATCTAAGACCCCTGCATCATTACAGTTCAGTATGTTTCTTCTTGTGGGTTTTTGTGTCCTACTGCACTCAAAACTGCACTGTTTGTTCAAACTACTTATTTAAAATGAGCTGAAACTCATATAATTTCTAAATGGTTGCTAAGATATTGCTAGGCGGTTGCTAGGGTGATCTGAGTGGTTGCTAAGACATTTTATGTATAACTTAGAAAAGTCTCCCACAGTGACGTACTAAGTGGTTGTTAGGGTGTTGCTAGGCAGTTGCTAGGGTGTTCTGAGTGGTTGCTAGGGGCTTGCTAATGCATTGCAGGGTGGTTGCTAGGGTATGCTAGGTGGTTGATAGGGTGTTCTCAGTGGTTGCTAAGGCGGCTTATTTGTAAAAGATTATAAAAAAATCTCTCACAGTGATGTTGCAAGTGGTTGCAAGGGTGTTTCTAAGCTGTTGCTAGAGTGTTCTGAGTGGTTGCTTGGTGGTTGTTAATGCATTGTTAGGCGGTTGCTAAGGTGTTCTAAGGGGTTACTAAGGTATTGTTAGGTGGTTGCTAGAGTGTTCTAGGAAATTGCTAGGGTGTTCTAAGTAGTTGCTAAGGTATTGCTAGGCAGTTGCTAGGGTGTTCTAAGTGGTTATAAAGGTGTTGTTAGGGGGTTGCTAGGGTGTTCTGAGTGGTTGCTAGGCAGTGGCTAGGGTGTTCTGAATGGTTGCTAGTGTGTGCTTGGCGGTTGCTAAGATGTTCTAGGGGTTGCTAGGTGGTTGCTAAAGTGCTGCTAGGCGATTGCTTGGGTGTTCCGAGTGGATACTAAGGCATTGCTAGGCGGTTTTAGGTGGTTGCTAGATTGTTCTAAATGGTTGCTTAGGTGTTGTTAGGCAGCTGCTAGGGTGTTCTAAGTGGTTATTAAAGCGTTAGTAGGTAGTTGCTAGGGTGTACTAGGTGGTTGATAAGGTGTTGCAAGGTTGTTGCTAGTGTGTTTCTGAGTGGTTGCCAGGCGTTTACTAAGACAGTTGCTAGGGTGTTTTGAGTGGTTGCTAAGGCATTGTTAGGTGATTGCTAGGGGGTTCTGAGTGGTTAATAAGGCACTGTTAGAGGATTGCTAGGGTGTTCTAAGTGGTTACTAAGGCATTGTGAGGCAGTTGCTAGAGTGTTCTAGGTGGTTGCTAAGGTGTTTTTTTTTGTAAAAATTATTAAAAAAATCTCCCACAGTGACGTTCTAAGTGGTTGCCAGAGTGTTTCAAAGCAGTTACTAGAGTGTTCTGAGTGGTTGCTAGGTTGTTGCTAATGCATTGTTAGGCGGTTGCTAAGGTCTTCTAATGGGTTACTAAGGTATTGTTAGGTGATTTCTAGAGTGTTCTAGGCAATTGCTAGGGTGTTCTAAGTAGTTGCTAAGGCACTGTTAGAGGATTGCTAGGGTGTTCTAAGTGGTTATAAAGGTGTTGTTAGGGGGTTGCTAAGGTGTTCTGAGTGGTTGCTAGGCAGTGGCTAGAGTGTTCTGAATGGTTGCTAGTATGTGCTTGGCGGTTGCTAAGATGTTCTGGGGGTTGCTAGGTGGTTGCTAAGGTGCTGCTAGGCGATTGCTTGGGTGTTCCGAGTGGATACTAAGGCATTGCTAGGCGGTTTTAGGTGGTTGCTAGATTGTTCTGAATGGTTGCTTAGGTGTTGTTAGGCAGTTGCTAGGGTGTTCTAAGTGATTATTAAAGCGTTAGTAGGTGGTTGCTAGGGTGTACTAGGTGGTTGATAAGGTGTTGCAAGGTTGTTGCTAGTGTGTTTCTGAGTGGTTGCCAGGCGGTTGCTAAGACAGTTGCTAGGGTGTTCTGAGTGGTTGCTAAGGCATTGTTAGGTGATTGCTAGGGTGTGTTGAGTGGTTTATAAGGCACTGTCAGAGGATTGCTAGGGTGTTCTAAGCAGTTGCTAAGGCACTGTTAGAGGATTGCTAGGGTGTTCTAAGTGGTTATTAGGGCGTTGTGAGGCAGTTGCTAGAGTGTTCTAGGTGGTTGCTAAGGTGTTTTTTTTTTGTAAAAATGATCAAAAATCTCCCACAGCGATGTTCTAAGTGGTTGCTAGGTGTTTGCTAATGCATTGTTAGGCGGTTGCTAGGATGTTCTAAGGGGTTACTAAGGTATTGTTAGGTGGTTGCTAGAGTGTTCTAGGCAATTGCTAGGGTGTTGTGAGTGGTTGCTAAAACATTGCTAGGTGGTTGCTAGGCGGTTGCTAGGGTGTTCTAAGTGGTTATTAAGGTGTTGTTAGGAGGTTGCTAGGGTGTTTTGAGTGGTTGCTAGGCAGTTGCTAGGCGGTTGCTAGGGTGTTCTGAGTGGTTGCTAAGGAATTGCTAGGCGGTTGCTAGGCTGTTTTAGGTGGTTGCTAGATTGTTCTGAGTGGTTGTTAAGGGGTTGTTAGGCAGTTGCTAAGGTGTTCTAAGTGGTTACTAAAGCGTTGTTAGGTGGTCGTTAGGGTGTAATAGGTGTGTTTTTGAGTGGTTGCCAGGCAGTTGCTAAGACAGTTGCTAGGGTTTTCTGAGTGTTTGCTAAGGCATTATTGGGCGATTGCTAGGGTGTTCTAAGTGGTTACTAAAACACTGTTAGATGATTGCTACGATGTTCTAAGTGGTTAACAAGGCGTTGCTAGGGGGTTGCTGGGGTGTTCTGACTGGTTGCTAGGCGGTTGCTAAGGCATTGCTAGGTGGTTGCTAGGGTGTTCTTGGTGGTTGCTAAGGTGTTGCTAGGTAGTTGCCAGGGTGTTCTGAATGGTTGCTAAGGCATTGCTAGGCATTCGCTAGGGTGTGCTAGGGGTTTTCTAAGGTGTTGCCAGGTGCTTGATAGAGTGTTATGAGTGGTTGCTAGGCAGTTGCTAAGGCATTGCTAGGTGGTTAGTGCTGATATTCAATAACATTCTTAGAACATTGACTTTTATCATTTTGCTTGTCTGTGTTGGAAATTCAATTATTGTGTGTAATGAGTATCTGTCTGGTGCAGTATGTTATTTTAGCTTACCTAGAATTAAATATTTCCAGATTTACTTTGACACTAGTTTCCAGCTGGCAGCTCAGAGCTTTGAGATCGCTTATTAGCACCAGAACCACCTCAACTTGCTCCTACTTGCTACATTCTTTCTGTTTCTCCTTCAGCCTCACTGTTTTTCCAGGGTCTTCTGCTCATTTATTGTTGCACTGTGGTTAACAGTATTAATATGTATTATACTATGTATATATATATATATATATATATATATATATATATATATATATATCCTAAACTGTATATACAACAAATGGAAAATTGATGGAAAATATTGCAACATTTTTAAATGGATGTTTTGGTTTTTTAGTGGGCCCATAAAAGTATTGATTCTTATTTAGATGCTTAAGCTCAAACTCAAAGCATGTAGAAAACATTGGAAAACATTTGGGACTTTGGTCCACACTAAGCCAGAAGCAACAAAAACATCTTTTTGAAAACTCTCTCCAAAATGGATGAATTTGAAACAATTTCTGTGTCTGTGTGGACTGCAGAAACAGAGGCTTTTGCAAATAATGACATATTTACATAGTTTGATTGCTTTTCTTCAGAGGACACAGAATATTTACTCAGATCGGTTGTTTTGGCACCTCTTCCAATCTATATTCTCACTCACATTGCAACTTTATACTCTTATGTGGCTCACAACAACACCTTACTGTCTAACAAACTTGAGCAGCATTTCACTCCACTTTTAGACACGCGCTTGCAAACTTCTCTAATCACTTCCCCTCAGGGGAATCCCTGCCTCCATTCTAAAGTGCGTTCCACTACATAAAGTAAAAGAGTGAAACTTACATGGACATACTCGTGACCCATCAATTTGACCAAAAGAACAAGACAGCATCATACTGTATGTACACTCCAGCACCTACAGCATATATCCCAGAACGCAAAGTGATGGACTCTATGCACAGCTAGAGTTTTAAAGCCAGCGATAAACTTCCGGTGAAGGCTTAATGTGACTATTTTCAATTTCACATGGTTGTTTTTACAGCATTGATGTTGTAATGTATTTACAATACATTCACTTAAATAGACTTAAGCATTCATTTAGTCGTTCAAGCGTAAAATGAGATGAAAGACTGTTGTAACCACTAGCACCATCAGTAGCAGCAGGCTTGTGCCGAAATTGGTAAAATAAACTGGCATATTTTAAAGACATACTGGGGGGAAATGGAATTAAATGCAGTCCTACTTGTCCGATCTGAGACCCCCTTCATATCGTATATATAACAGGCAGTGAAGATTGCTGATTTTTAAAGAAATCAGATTATAAACGTGATCATTTTGTAATTGAAAGACAGTTCACCTTAAGCCCTTGGGCTGCCTGGCTGAAAATGAAAAGTCTGTGTGCATATAGCCCATTGTGACATGACACAGGGTTTATACAGGAATCAGAGAGTGAAACTTTAGTGTGAACTGAAGGCCAAAACTTAGAAAAAAATAAATTTTTAAATGAAAACAATAGTGTGGAAATGGCCTCAGTCATAGATATTTAAAGTTAAGCTAGGGAAACGTTCACTCTTCCTGTAGAAACTGAGAATCAAACCCTTGACATTTAGGTTTCAAGTGCAACTCTTTAACCATTAGGCCACAACTTCCCTAAAGTTCCTGAATGTGTTGCCACAAAATATATTTGTGACATTAAAAATCATGGCAAAGCTGTGTGCAGTGTTGGGGACTAGTTACATGTAACTGCGTTACGTAATTTAATTACAAAATAAAAGTAAAAGTAATTTGTTACAGTTACTGAGAAAAAATGTGTAATTAAATTACAGTTACTTATGAAAATGTTAAAGATTATAAATGAGATTACATCTAAAATTTTCTACAAGTAGTGACGCTACTAGCTTGACTACATTTCTTTGTAGCGTGGCGGTAGCGTCGCTACTTTATAAATGAAACAACCTTTCAGTAGCGAAGCTGTTTTATTAGTCAAGTAGCGCAGTAGCATTCACACAAGCTACATTTATTGATCGCGGATCAATAAGTGATGGCTCCGACATTCACAGAGCTGTGAGGCGCGTGTCTAGCCGATGAAAGTAAATCTTTGGCTGTTTCTCAATATGCGTTCTTCAGCAGTCTTGCGTTCTCGTGTGACGTCATCATCAGCTGCCAAAGTTCAGTGTTAATACTCAAGACCGCAAGTACGGAGGACGCGTGAAACTTCCCGGATGTGTTCTTGATATCGAGGACGCACCGATGCAAACTTGAGCACCAATCTCGCTCTAGAAGTCCCAGAAGACATTGCGACTGGAGGTGGGAAGCGTAGTATTTTATTTAGATTTATTATTAAAGTTCAGAGATATCACTTATTTACCTCAGGAGTTTCCCTAAATGAAACAGTGAATATAAACATTACCATTGGCATCTTAATAAAGGAATAAACATATTAAGAGTGTTTGTTTGCTGAAATTCGTATTAAAATCAGTTTTATTTATAGTGTGCAACGTATATTTATAATGTTTTTATGCAGAGTATATATTTTGAAAAGGGGAAAAACAATAAATCGTTATGAATGCTGTAATGTTTAAATAATTATCCATTAAAACACGTGAAGGTCACGTGACCATCAGGAAGACCGCAGCATCTCATTCCTCACAGGACGCGTTCTCTGTTCTCGTGGTCTCCCGAGTTCATTCTTCCGAGGACACCTGGCAAGACCGCTCTCCACAAGAACGCAAGTTCGTTCTCTTGCGTTCTTGGAATTGAGGAACAGCCCATATGATGGCGATAATGACGATTTCTTCTTCTACCTGTTTTTCGGTGGTCGACAACAAACCTTTTGGTGCGTTACTGCCACCTCTTGCTCTGGGGTGTGTTTCCCAAACAACGATGTAACTCACGGCTGAACTATTATAGTAGGATGCATTGTTTGGGAAAAGAATGATGTAGTGACGTAAAATGCCCATAATGATACTTTAAACAGGGTGGTAACAACTTCTTTAGAGAAAAAACCCATAATTTCTTTGTGCAAATTATATTGTTTTACACACACATGTATAAAAAAATCCAATATTAGTTTTGCTAAAAACATGCACTCGCTTTCCATATTAATTGAAATACATGTAAACAGCACATATAGGGCCTAGGTTTGCTTTACTAATATTATTGAGAATATTCTATATTCTATTTTAAATTAACATAAAATCACTTACAAAAGCTAACATGTATTCTAATATATAAATCATATAAATAAATAAATAAATAATGATGCTATTTAATTTCTTAATAAAACTACTTTATTAATAATATAAATGCTGATGATTATTATTATTATTAAGTAGGACATTATTTATTTATTTACTTACTTACTTATTTACTTACTTACTTACTTACTTATTTATTTGAAAGGTCTACTTTTACAGTTTTACACATCCAAACCACTGCAGAAATGTTCTAACCAACAGGCCCATGTCATAAAAGTACAGATAGTTAATAAAAAATCTACTATAAATTAAAAGCATTAATGTATGCTATGTTTTTTGTTTTGACAAGCTTTGGAGACGTAACGTAAATTCCACTTTTAAATAATAGGTCACCTAAAGCTTTCGTCATGAGGCTGTGTTCAAAATGACATCATTGTTTTCAAAGTGTACTACGAAGGGAGCACAATTATAAACATGAAGATCGCTAAAATTGAACTGTAAAAAAAACTTTGAAAGAAAATTACACCTAAGAAATATGACTTTAATGCTCTTTTATTTTTAATCATTCCAAGTTTAAATGTTAGAATGTTCTAAATGAATAGGGCATAGGGGGATAAGTGGGAAAAGAACACAGCCAGGAACTATGTTTCTAACTACAGCTCCAGACGTGTAGTTGCAAGTGCACATGTTTGCGACGCGCCAAATCAAGGAACTATGTTTGTAACGACGGAACTTGCAAACTTAGTTGGCTAACGATGGTTTTGAGAAAAGCACCCCTGGTCGGTGACGTTGCCAACTAATTAGGCTAACACTAGACTAGAAATTTGCTTGATGGAAAGATGATTGAGGGAAAGGAGGTCTATATATATAATTTACTGTAGTAAAGACTAAAGTATACTATGGTATTTACTCAAAGTTCATGATAGTTACTAATGATTCTACATTATGTAATGTAATTCATTAATGAAGAGTTGTAAATATATATACAATATAATGCACATTTCTAATTATTTCCCTTTACTATAAATTACTATAGTATTTTAACCTGCTTTTATTTGATTTTTAGTTTTTGCTGTTATATACTATCATTTGTTTCTGTTTGGTACAGCATATTATTTGCAGTAAATAATTCAACTTAACAGTTATGTCTTATATGTTTCATTGACAGTTTTATTGATCACTAAGATATGATTGACTTGAATTTAAGTTGCTTCAATTAAAAAAATTTAAATTGCAAAAATAGTTAATATGTATTTTTGTACTTTAAAAACAAATGTATATAATCTTAATTCAAGTGATGAAAGTTTTTGAAATTCTAACTGTAAACAGAACTGCTGTAAGGTCACACCTGCTTGGTATAAATGCTTGAAAATGATTTAGTTGAAAATATTCATTAGAAACTCAAAAGTAATCAAAAAGTCATCAGATGTAATCAGTTACTTTACTTATATAAAGTTACTGAAAAGGTTTACTACTTCTCACATTTTAAATAGGGTCATTTGTAATCTGTAATCTATTACATTTCCAAATTAACCTCACCAACACTGGCTGTGTGTTTGTAACCATTTTGAATTATGTATCACAAGTAAAATAATGTTAGCATAAATCTTGCGTTACATGATAACAAATTAAACATCTCCATTAGTTAACTATTGATCCGTTCATTCACATGAAAATGCAGTATTGAGTCACTGAAATGGAAAACTTATGAAAACTCCTCCTATAGTAAAGTTTCAGATTTTTTTTACTGCATTTGCAATGTCATTTTCTTTGTGTGACATCATGTGCCGCAATCTAGTAATGTGCGATACCACTATGGGGGATTTCACTCAGAAAGCCAATCATCTGAAAGAGTATGTAAACGGGCCAATGAAATGCCAATGAGTTGGCAGCTTCAGCTTGCGCACCTGATTGCAATCAATTTGCTATAAGAGCACAGCACGCGCAAAGCCAAGCATCATTTTCACTTCAGAGACTTCAACAGCCTTCTGAGAGAGTCGATGAGGGTTCCTCCAGCTGAGTTTCAGACACAGAGTGAACGAGAGCGATCTCCCGGTCCAGAGTGTGTGACACGCAGTGGCAGACGGTCGAGCTGGGTTTCTCCCTTGCCTGGCGTCCTTTGGGTCCGGTCCTCCAGAGCGGTATGTATTGTTGCGAATTTCCTAAAAGAGCAACACGGTCGTGCAGCACGTCTTTTTCAAGACGTCGCTCCGACTGTGCGTTTCTGGATGCGGTGGTTTCCTGTCCTCGGATGATGGGCACGAGCACTGCGTTTCATGTCTGGGGGTCCAGCATGTTAATGCAGTGCTCGCGGGCAGTGCATGCCATCACTCGGTGGCATGTCTGTTGCGCAGTTAAGATCGCGGTTCGCTCTTACAAAAGAGCCACCCACCCCAGTTGTCCCCCGCTCCGCGGTGGGCACTCGGGCAGATCTGAGGGTTACAGTAAGAGTAAATCTGCCGCCCTCGGGCTTGTGGACCTCTCGCTCCTCCACGCGCTCCATCCAAGCTTCGAGTGAGAGAAGCGCTCCATCTTCGGATGGCCGCCCTCTCACTTGATGACACCGAGGCTCAGATATCCACCGCTGCATCGGAGGCTGGGCTGTCATGCTCTGATAAAAGATTTTCGCCCCTCCGCTCCCTCCCCTCGTGAGCGAGCGCAGCGGCGGCCGATCTTGAAACAGGCATGATAACCGTGCTTTACCGGGCTGTTTCGGTCGTGGGTCTGGAGATGGTTTATCCCCCAGCCCCGCGGCCGGACTGACTAGATGGGTGTATGTGGAGGATTAAAAGGCAAGACCTTCCAGCCTCCCATCCCTTTCTTCCCGGAAGTGCACAGTGGGTTCACGCAGTTTTGAGGGCATCTTTCTCTGCCTGATCTGCGTGCGCCTCCGCCTCACCACCCTTGATGGTGGAGCAGCCAGGGAGTATGAGTCGATTCCCCAGATTGAGAGTGCCATCACGGGCAACGCGTGGTGCCTCCTTCTGCTGGAATCAGCCTCAAATACCGTCCAAAGCGTGTTGGTCCTCTGCCTCCCGAGCCAGAGCCCACACAGCCGCGGACCACGCTGCTTCCACCCTGCACGCCAGGGTCCATGCGCACGCGCTGGCCCAGCTGCACGAGGGTGGTTCCGACCCAGGCTTGTTACAAGCCCCGCACCGCACCCGACTGAGCTCCACGGACCTCAAGTCCGCTGCGTGTGCCCCGGGAAGGACGATGGCCACGTTAGTGGTCCAGGAGCGCCACCTCGGGCTAAACCTGGCAGAAATATGCGCAGAGTCGACAAAGTTCACTTTCTTGACTCCCCCATATACCAGTCTGGCCCGTTCGGCGACACCATTGGTGGATTCACCCAGGAATTCACGGCGGTGCAGTCGGATACGATGGACCATCCATCGGCGGGGATGTAAGACCGCTCCCCCCCGCCGAACCATCCACATCCACTGCTTGTCGCTGAGAGCGCCCGTCTACGAGTGCTGCTCCGCCCCCGCCTGCGCCTCTGGCCAGCGGCAGCGCCGAGCACCTCACAGGCAACCAGCGCTCCCCGTCCCAGAGTGCCGTTAAGTCCGGTTAACGGACCGCGAAGCACTCCTGAGACGGGCCATTTGGAGAAGAGGGAACCTGCTCTCTCCCCGGTGGGGGGTCGGGCTCCTCAGAGAGGGCATTTTTCCCTTCCCTGGATGTGATAGCCCGAATACTGCCAGTCTGGGACGCGATGAAAAGCCTTTCAGCTCGCAGGATCGGTGCACTTCGCCAGTGGCTCATGAGGTCTGGGAGGACGGTCTCCTTTCTCTCACACCTCCAGCCCTCCCCTCCGGAGTCTGGGTGTAAGGTGAGTGAATCTCTCGCCTCCAGCTCTTCCGCGGGACCCCAGCGCTCCCCGGATCAGCACTCCTACTCCGCGCTGCCCCACTGCTGGTACGTCAACGATCGTAGTGATGCAGTCATTAGCGAGAGCTCTGCCTGCCTGGTTAGCGCGGGCCAGCCCTTCGCGGTGGCTCATATGCACGATCAGACTCGGCTACGCGATTCAATTCGCGAACGGCCTCCCAAGTTCACGAGTGTGTTTCTCACCAGGGTCCGCCCTGTGCCCGCCCCTGTCTTGCGAGAGAAGATTGCTGTCCTCCTGGCGAAGGATGCAATCTAACCGATCCCTCCAGCCGAGATGGAGAGCGGGTTTACAGCCTGTACTTCATCGTACCAAAAAGAGCAGTGGGCTATGGCCAATTCCAGATCTGCGCGTTTTGAACCGCTGTCTGCACAAGCTGCCGTTCAAAATGCTTATGCAGAAGCGCATCCTCTGGTGCGTTCGTCCTTTGGGATTGATCTGCAGCAATAGACCTGAAGGACGCGTACTTCATGTCTCCATACTCCACGCCACCGTCAGTTTCCGCGGTCTGCGTTAAGATCGAGCCTGGCAGTACAAGTCCTCCCCTTCGGGTTCTCTCTGTCTCCGCGGGTCTTCACCAAGCTCGCGGAGGGGGCCCTCGCGCCCCTTCGGCTCGCGGGCATCCGCATACTCAATTATCTCGGTGACTGACTGATTTTAGCCCTCTCTCGGGAGCAATTGATTATGCACAGAGACAAGGTGTTCCAGCACCTCCACCTATTGGGGTTTCAGGTCAACCGAGAAAAGAGCAAACTCGCCCCCGGGCAGAGGATCTCTTTTCTCGGGTTGGAGCTGGACTCGGTCACCATGACAGCGCGCCTCTCCTGAGAGCGCGCTCCGCTAATGCTGAACTGTCTGAGAGAGTTAGACAGCAAAATAGTGGTCCCACTGAAATCTTTCAGAGGCTCCTGGGGCATATGGCATCCGCAGCCGCTGTCACGTCGCTCGGATTGCTCCATATGAGACCACTTCAGCACTGGCTTCACGATCGAGTCCCCAGACGCGCATGGCACGCGAGCACACACCGGGTGACTGTCACTACGCTGTGTCGCCGCGCCCTCAGCCCCTGGAACGATCCCTCGTTCCTACAGGCCTGAGTGCCTCTAGGACAGGCGTCCAGAAATATTGTCGATTTGACAGATGCTTTCCAGCACGGGCTGGGGGGGCCGTGTGTTGCAGGCATGCAGCACGGGCTTGTGGAAAGGAACCCAGTTGCATTGGCATATCAATCGCCTAGAGCTGTTGGCAGTGTTCCTCACTCTCCGCCGTTTTATCGGTGCTGGAGCGACAACACGTGCTGGTCAGGACGGACAGTACGGTGGCGGTGGCGTATATCAACCGCATGGGGGTATCCGCTCTCGCCGCATGTCTCAGCTCGCCCGCCGTCTGCTCCCCCGGAGTCATACGCGGCGCAATCGCTGCATTCCATTTTTTCCCCACCGAGCTCAACCGTGCAGCCATCCGCTCTCACGGCAGTTTCGCCTGGGAAAATGGGGACTCCACCCCCGACTGGCCAGCTGTTATGGGCTGCGCCTTTCTCTCTAACTCAGAGATTTGTGCGCTCTCGCTTGAGTTCCCCACTTAGCGAACCCTGTAAAGTCCACTGGCTTACAGCTGGCCCCGGGGCGTGCGTAATACGCATTTCTCCAGTGAGCCTACTCGCACAGATACTGTGTAAAGTCAGGGAGGTCGAGGAACAGCTCTCGTATTGCGCCTCTCTGGCCCAATCGGACCTGCTTTTTACTCTCCTCGTGATGGCCCCTCCCTGGCACATCCCCTGGAAACAGGGGACAGGCACCGTTTGGCACCCGCACCCAGATCTATGCCTCACGTGCGGTTCATAGATGGAGTGCGGAGGACTTAGGTGACCTACCGATTAGGTGGTTAACACTGTCACTCAGGCTGCG
Source organism: Danio tinwini (assembly GCA_903798205.1). Classification (NCBI taxonomy): domain Eukaryota; kingdom Metazoa; phylum Chordata; class Actinopteri; order Cypriniformes; family Danionidae; genus Danio; species Danio tinwini. Next base: position 2,462,779 of record CAIGQZ010032741.1, on the reverse strand, counting down.
CACCCTCTACGAGGCATGCCCACGCCCTGAAGTGGAGTCTATTCGCTGTGTGGTTAACTTTTTCCCCGAGAAGGAAACCCCGAACATGCCAGATCAGAGTGATGCTATCCTCCTTCAGTTGACTGGAGCTAAGGCTGTCCCCTCCACTCTGAGGGGTTGGCGTTACGATCATCCCCGCTCTAAGGATGCGGTGATGGCGGCGCGCTGGCAAGTATCGTCTCATCATCCAGTTCCCAGAGGCGCGAGACATGAATATTAATTATTCCTGTTTCCCTCTCATACCCACTTGGAGATCTCTTTTAGGAGAGGTCTGCTCGATCACTCGACTCAGTATCTTAAGATTTCTGTCCAGGTAGACAGCTCTGCTAGTCGTGTTCGCATCGGCCAAATGGGTGGGTAACTGGGGGCATTTTCGGTCAGCGAAATGTGCCAGCGTGTTGAGCCGGCCCACTCTCACGTTTACCTGAGACCCCCGCCCACCTAGGTGCTCTAGGTTCCTACAGCATTCTTTCAGTTATGTAGTGAACCTGCAAGCGCTGCCAACGGAGGAGGCAGACCCAGCCCCTTTATTTGCTGCGTCCTTCGCGCTTTGCGTATTATACGGACCATACTCAGCTCTTTTATCTGTTACAGTGATCGGCAGAAGGGAAGTGCCGTATCCAAAACAGAGGTTGGAACATATCCACTGAACCGTGAATGCCATCTCCCTCGCTCATCTGAGCCAGGGCGAGCCGTGTCCCCCAGGAATGAGAGCGCGCTCCTCGAAGCACGCATCCTTGGGCGTTAGCACGCGGCGCCTCTCTAACAGACACTGTAGAGCTGCGGGCTGGGCGACACCTTGCGAGATTTATTAATCTTGAGGGGAGCCGATTTCCTCGTGGTAAATGAGAAATTCGGTTAGGTGTTGTAAAACGCTTGCTGCGCCATTCTCTCTAACACGGAGATACGTGCGCTTTTTCGCTCTGTCAGTAAAGTTCCCCGCTGGCGAACCCTGCAGATACTCCTCCGAGGCCCCCAGCATCTGACTCAGCGGAGAAGTCAGGCGCTGGCCCGTTACGTTATTGGTCTGCCCGCTGGTCAGCCCGCGTTCTGGGTATAGGTGCCTGCTATGTGCGATCCCCACAAGGCGATCCCATATGCTTATACTGCCACGGTGCAGTCCCCCCTCACAGGCGGACCCGTGTCTTCCCTCACCGCTAACCATCTTATATATTCATATGCGTACTCCCCCTTCTCAGGGCTAGTCCATATGCTCTCTCGCAACTAGTCTCCCCACTTGGGTAGCAGGTGGCCTCCGCAGCGTCCTCCCTATCGGGACTGCACGCTCCCCAACATACTGTCGTATTAAATTTCTAGAAAGTGTTCTAGACGCATCTGCGGCTCCCGAAAAATATATCTAAATCCGTAAATCTTCTGTTGAAGTGGGATAAGTAAGGGCCAGGGAACACGTTGGAAGACCGCGCCTCTGGTGACGCAGGTGCGCTCACGCTCTCTTTTGCCTGGCAAACCTCTCATCGGGGGCGAAGGTAAGGTTCAATCATTATGGCGTTTTCCAAACATTTCCCCATAGTGGAAGTTTCCACATAGCATTGAGGGGGGGGGGGAACGGAAATGCTATGTTCCTTTGCCATAATGATTGCCCCTTAGCTGTTGAGGTGAAAGTCTCTTCCGCTAAAAAATGATGCTTGGCTTTGCGCGTGCTGTGCTCTTATAGCAAATTGATTGCAACGAGCATCAGGTGCGCAAGCTGAAGCTGCCAACTCATTGGCATTTCATTGGCCCGTTTACATACTCTTTCAGATGATTGGCTTTCTGAGTGAAATCCCCCATAGTGGAAGTTTCCACATAGCATTTCCGTTCCCCCCCTCGGGGAACGAGGGTTACCTTAGTAACCGGAGCGTTTCCTATCCAATCCGATACCAAGTAAAATGAAGGTGAGTATCGGCGATACCGATCCAATCTGATACTTTGGCCAAAAATAATTTTTTAGGAAAATTAAATTTGTGAAATAAAGGTAACAAGTAGTGTACTTAAAAGCGTCACTTCATACTGGATACGAGACATTCTTGTTTATTGTTTATTGATGAAGAATTATCATACAAAGAAATAGCCAACTTACATATTTATTGACAGCATCTGTGTTAAAACGCCTGCCTGAACATTTTACCATAAAACAATAAACATTCACACTTTTTGGTTTAGTGACATGTTAATCCAGTCCCCTTAAAGATGTTGAACCTTTTTCCATTGTTTTATCATTGTCACAAAAACCCAAGCCCCAAAAATACAGCCACATTGGCTCATTTTCTCCCTCTGTACCTGGATAGTGCCTGCCTGCTGCACCTAAGGACTCTGAAAGCGATGTCTGTCTTGCCCTAGCAGCACCTGTGTCTCTCTTTTCCTCCTCTTCTGACCGCCTAGTTATGACGTTGTCCTATTCTGTCTTGTGATTTATATGTAGGTGTTTGATCAGGTTTGTGGTATTACAACTGTGCCTCACTGTTTTGTTACACGTGTCACAAACCGCATCGTTTGAGTTTATGGAAGTGAAGTAGCTCCACACATAACTTTGCTTGCGGTCACCCATATCCAATGACAGCATGACTGAACAACATGTGCCAGGCCAGTGGACTGAGTGGCTAGCTAGCGTGATCTGCAGTTGTACAGTGCCATATTACGCACATAACTTGGCAGGCGGAAGAACAAGTAGTTCCGACTACTTGGCATTATTCAGATACACTAGGGTAATTGTGGTTACTTTCTGCTGTATTTCTATTTCCAATAAACTACATATTTGCTCCAAACTACTGAAATATCGATATTTTGATAAGATAATCGATTCTAGAACATACAAAGCTGGTATTGGAGATATCGAAATTTTAGTATAAATTCTTACATCACTACCTCAATCTACATTGTTTATAAGATGCACTGATACACATTAAGATGCACATTACCAAAATATATCTGTTAATAATTGTGCTAACTGGGGTTGCAACAGGGGCATCGCGATAGTGCAGTGGGAAGCATGATCGCCTCACAGCAAGAAGGTCACTGGTTTGAGCCTTGGCTAGGTCAGTTGGTATTTTTGTGTGGAGTTTGCATGTTCTCCCCATGTTCGCTTGGGTTTACTCTGGGTGCTCCAGTTTCCCCCACAAGTCCAAAGACAGGTGAATTGGGTAAGCTAAAATTGCATACCTGTCAACATTGGGATGTAAAAACAAGGGATATGCCCACCATAATAAGGGATATCCCTTATACGCCCCCCTATGAGGATTGCATAGGAGGGGCGATGATACCTGTAATGAAAAGGAAAGGGAATCCCTCCGTTTTTATGCCTAAATAAAACAAAAGCACAGAACAGACTCACATTTAAGAGCAAGGGGCGGCCCCTGGTGGATCGGCTCTTTAATGTTTATTGCCACCCTTCAGAGAAAGACTGAAAATATGGGAAAATAATGGGAACATACCTTTACGGGATGATGGCAGGATAGAACTGTAAAATGCGGGAGGGTTGACAGGTATGAAATTGTCTGTAGTGTATGTGTATATGAGAGTTTATGGGTGTTTCCCATAGACTGTAAAAGACATAGTATCGGTGACGTCACCCATAGGTTTATGAAAAAGAAGCTAACAGTAGGCATGGCCAACCGTCGTCATTTTGTTACCGTGTCATCGCACCAACCGGGACATACCATACAAGGGCAAAGAGGCGGAGCATGAGCGGAGCTACAGACGCATGAGAAACACTTAAAACTTCATTACCTGCGACTTGTTTGTGTTCTGACCACATGTGCTTGGTTGTACACTATATCAATAAAATGTTTAGTCGTTAAAAACACTGTTTCATAAGCAACGTCATAAGCACATTGCTTAGTGGCTCAATGTATTACACATTGAGCCACTAAGCATTGTGCTTATGACGTTTTTCAACAGGAGGAAAGTGCGAATTACTTCCAAACACTTCAAATATAGTCTGTGTTAGTAAATGCAGGGCTATTAATGAAATCCAGGCAGAATTGTATGATAACGCTTCAGATGACTGTTCTAGAGCCTACAGCTAATAAATCGGTTAGATTCTGGAGTGCATACAGCTCTAAAGAACATTATAAATGATAAAAGAGCTTAAATAAAACAAATACATTTATAGAGATGGCATATAAGTATATAATTTCACTTACCTGGGAAACGGAGGCCCTGGAAATGGTTTGTGAGCACAATTAAGTGCACACAGCATGCCATATCATCTGATAATTGTAAGAAATAATAGCGAAAGGCAACTGTGTCAGTAAGCCACATAACACAAAAATACGATGTATACGCCGAGATCAGCGGCTAATCAGCTGAGGTGAAGTGACAGCAACCAGCGAGAGCTAGCTGTCACTCAAGTGGCCACGCCCTTAATTATGCAAACTTTATATAACCTAATATAAATAAATAATAATTAAATAAAAAAATTCACCCCCCTCAGTTGTCACGAATGGTAGTAATAGCTATATTAACCAAAATCATTATTTGTACCAGGCTGTAAACACCTTTTTTTCTGCTGTAAAGTTGGCCATTTTAACAGTGGGCTCAATAGAAATTTGCTCTATTATGGAGCCAGGACTAGCGGAATTTCAATGAATTGCAGTTTCAGTTACTTCAGTATTGGCTTCCCGATGGAGAGAAGGGGCCTGTTTCATTAAGGAGGTTCAATCAACTCGGAGTTTAAACTTGAACTCTGAGTTGATTTACAGAGGGATTTAAAACTCAAGAGTTTTCAGTGTCAGAATAGCTGATCTGGGTTGGGTCAATCAACTTTGAGTAGACCAACTCAGAGTTAAGCGTGCACACCGCAACTATAAAAAGGCATTATCAATGGAGCGCAGACACTACGAGTTCTCTAGCTGAACTTGATTTGCTCATGCAAAGTTATAGCAAATATGACCATATATTTAAAAAAGCAACACCCCTGCATCAGTGAAACAGAGACAGTTAGCGTGGGAAAACATAGCTGCTCAAGTTAATGCGCAAGTTTACATTTAAACTATTTAAATAATTAGGTGTAATAAAAAAAGTAATGTAATGTGTTACGTTTATAGGTCATAATTTTAAAGTTATTTCAGATGTAATTGCATTAAATTACATAAAATAGGCTAGTGCATTTCTACAACAAATTTGACAAAAGAAGAATGCATATAACCTTAGCTTAATGTTCAATGGAAATGCTTAATTTAAGGTTCCCACTTTTGCACACTTTGATCAGTTTTAATAGATTTAAGTGCACTTGTGTGTCTGCCTTTTTTATTGTTCGAGTGGTAGAGGATGACATGACATTTATAATGTAAGCAGAACAAAAAAAAATAGTTTTTAGAAGGAGTAATAATCCCATTAATCTAGTTAGTAGGTCAGTGAATTTAAGCTAATTAATTATTAAAAAAGGACAAGCTATTCTCGTACGTGACTTTGTTCTTTGTGTGACTGAAATGTTTTAGCTATGTTTCCATCCAAAAACGCAAATTAAATTTATGTGCAAAACTGGATTATTGCATAAAAGATGTGCGAGTAAAGCAGCGTTTCCAGCCAACCTGTCAAAGAGAACAAAATTGTCACTTCCTGATTAACTGGCGCTAAATATCAACAGTAAAAACTGAATTTACTGCGGTAGAAGAAGCTGCGTGAACCTGTTCTTTATTTAATAAATGACTTGTGCCTCAGAAGACAATGCCGACACACAATGAACGCGTGGTGGCGTTTGAGAAGCACATGAGACGCAGAGAACAGACGCTCTTGACACGCTGGAGACTCTTTGAAGGTAATTAATAATATAATAATACTGAAATGGTATTCATGTTTTAGAATGACCAAAACAACATTTCAGATGTTTTACAGTGTGCTCAACATGCTGGTTTGTCCATTCACACACATTTTCATCATCGTATGATCTCTTATAACAAACTTTTTTAATGCGTATACTGGAATTTGTTCAGTTAAAGTGTTTCCATCGTAGTTTATGCGCAAATTTTCTTATCAAATAAAAAGTTTCTCCTACTCCGTTATGCGCATATGTTTATTATGCCTATTTTCAAAAGTTATTAGCATCTTGGTCTTTCCATCAAACAATTTTTAATGCGCATATCCAAAATGCACATTAAAATAGGTGTGTGGAAACGTAAGTCTAAGGTGAGAAATACCGCTTCGTCTTTAAAAAAGGGAAGCAGACTGACAGAAACTCAGAGTTTAGAGATTAAAACCTGCTCCTGACCAAGTTAGGTTCACAGAGTAAGTTACCACGGTAACTGACTCTGAGTTAAAGTTACCTCTCTTTCAGAAACAGGCTTGACTTACCCTGCTTTCTCGAGTTTGACAAACCTGCCATTTTGAAACTGAAAACACAGAGTTTCTCTCATTTCAGGGTTAAAATACTCTGAGTTTTCACTTAACCTCCTTTTTGAAACAGGCCCCAGGAGGTTGCCGGTTACTGGGAGGTTTCCCAGTGATGGGTTGTAGCTGGAAGGGCATCTGCTGCGTAAAACATATGTTGGATAAGTTGGCGGTTTATTCCACTGTGGCAACCCCTGATTAATAAAGGGACTAAGCCGCAAAAAGAAAATGAATGAATGAATGGGTTTGCAACATGTACAGTTGAAGTCAGAATTATTAGACCCCCTTTGATTTTTTTTTCTTTTTTAAATAGTTTTTAACTAAACTGCCAGTACACATTGTGACTAAAATGTCAATAAAAGTCCATTTTTATAAACTGTAGAATTGAATTTTCAACATCAAAAGTTGACAAAGCAGAGATCAAGATCCCATAATGCAATTCACAACCGTAAATAAACAGAAAACACTTGTGAATCACAAAATACAAAACTGTTAATTAGCAGATTTTTTTTACAGTGCGGAGGAAACCCACGCAGACACGGGGAGAACATGTAAACACACAGAAGTCTCCTGGTCCAGTCAGGACTCTCACCAGCAACCTTCTTGCTGTAAGGTGACAAACCACCGAGCCTTAACACATGCTAAGTAAATGGATGAAATATAAAAAATATATTTTTTAGTCTTTCAGTGTGGACAACCAACTTTTGGGAAACTATTGAAAATGATAGTGTAGACAGAGCATTTTTAGATGAAAATGACATTTTCTTATATTTGTGTATTAATGAAGATGTAGCCTGAGGTGCCCTTGAGCAAAGCACACTAAAACCCAATTGCTCATCAAGTGTTTCTGAAAATTGGCTGTCCACTGCTCCTCATTTGTGTGCATTAACTTCAAAAGGTTAAATACAGAAAAGAAATGTTGAGTAGGAGTCACATACTTGTCCTTCATGTCAGCTTCATTGCATCAAAGGCTTTATTTATCATAGCAGTAACTTAGCTGGAACTTTGCTCTTTGTTTCTCATTCATTTGTTTATTAGTTCAGAACAATGCTGCAATCTGTATTTTTTCTTCAAAACCAGTCATAAGTGTAATTCTTTTTTTTTATTAGGATGTAGGCATTGCTATTTGAAAACCTCAAATCTGAGAGTTACAAAAGATGAATCTAAATACTTAGCAAATGCCATTTAAAGGGGACCTATTATGTCCCTTTTTAAAAGATGCAAAATAAGTCTCTGATTCCAATCTCATTATTGATACGTACCCCTGTATGTATCCAGAGGTTGCTGTGTACGCCTATTAAGATCTCAAATTTCAATTGCGAGTGCCATTTGCATCTGCTGTTATCACATAAATCCACCAGCTGATTGATGGTGGACCACGGACTGACTGGCCGACTGATTCACCCACCCATCTCGTTCTCTAAACCCAACCGATAGTGTTTTCAAAAGCACAGATTGACCTGATCACCCCCTTTCCTTAACCCAACCGACAGTGTTTTCGAAAGCAATCCAGTTAAAGAAAAGCCCTCGTGGCTGCCTGATTTTTACCATGTTTTTAGATCTTACCGCATTCTCACCCTGTTATTTACTTGTTTGTTTTGTTTTTTGCCTTTTGTTTTCGCTTTACCTGTTTACCCCGTGGAACCCCGTCGTCGCAGTCAACTTCTCTCTGCGTCTCAAGCCTACCAACGTACATGGTGAGCTACTGAGCAAACTGGTAACAGTGGAAAAGCTGTCCACATGGAGGTAAGTGATCATTTGGTAGCGCGAAAAAAAACAGAAACCGTTGGCAGCTTCATACCGTACATATTCACAATGAGCCTTTGTTGAAAGGTTTTGATTTCTGATATCAAAATACCCGACAGATACAGTTTTATAACTCTTTTGAATCTATCCATCTAAGGCTTTTTGATGACTGTTGCTTTAAATCCAATGAGATTGTGCTCCCAGGCCTCTTTTCAAAAGAGGGTGGAGCTACAAATGCCTATGTGTCAGCATAGTGGCAGATTTAAAAACAAAACTAACCACTTATTCTAACTGAGGGAGAGATTGTCACTAATGGGCGGGGCTTTTCCCCTCTGATGACACATACAAGCATGAGAATGCCAATCAAAGTGTTTCGGCAGATGTTTTTTAATGAAGTGTGATTATAAAAAAATAGAATTAATTCATTTTTACCATTCGAAGCTGGTTGTATTTACAGGCCTTTACCACATAACTGTTTAAATCCCTTTTAAAAGTGATTTTTACATACTAGGTCCCCTTTAAAAATGTCCAAATGAAATGCTTAGCAGTGCACTCAATACAAAATTGAGTTTTAATATATATACAGTAGAAAATTTACAAAATGTCTTAATGAAAACCAATATTTACTTAATATTTTAATTGCTATTTTTGTCACATAACCAGCAATCTGTTCCTAGAAGATCACTGGCATACTACACTCATGTCGTTCAGGAACTATATAACCCAGCATGCCGTTGCACACACCGGTCACCATTCACCATTAATCACACACAGCTGAATATCGTCATCATGAATTGTTTGGACTATTTATACACATTGCACAGACCAGTCTATGCTGAGTCTTTGTTTGTCAGTACCTGTATGGTTTCAGTGAGTGTCGTCCTGTTTATAGTTTTTCTAGTTGTTTTGATGATTGTTTTGTTACTTTTTGTACTATGATCATCGCTTTGTTTTTGCATTTTTTTGAAGCCCTTCATGATACCTGAGTTCTTGTTTTTTGACCTCACTTGTTTTTGCCTGCACAAATAATATTTTTCATTATAAATTGCATTTGGATCCAACCTCTGTCTTCACTCCCCTGACACCCGGTGACATTTTTTGGCCTGGCAAACAAAATCAATAATTTTGACCAATACAATGTATTTGTGGCTATTTCCAAAATGTATGTATGTATTTTTTTTATTCATTTGTTAATTCATTATTCATCTATTTACTTATTTTTTTAAAGCATCTGACAATTATTTCAAAATCAGGACTTTTCAAAGTAACTGTTCATTTTTTTAAAAATACATCATTTGTTTTATCTATTATTTTTTTAATGAATGAATGAATTTATTTATTTAACAGAGACAATGCACACAAATTACATTAACCTCAAAGAGGAAAGATGCATTGCGCCAGGTTGTAGCTAGATTGCTATTTTCCATCTGCAGTCCCTGGACAGGTAAAAATTAAAACAATAATATCCAATTAACTAAAAAGTCAGTTTAAAACATACAGGCATAATCGCATATAAACACTGACAAATCAAAAACTTCTCACTCAGTGTACAAATTTGATTTGACAAAAACCATCTCCTAGTCAGGCATGAAAACATCTTATAATTTGACATGTAATGATTTCTGTTGGGAGAGAATTCCATAGATTTGTGGCTTTATAAATAAAAGAAGATTGACTAAAAGAGGTCTTGCGTCTAGGGACGATACATTTCCCTCTTACCATAGAACGTGTCGTTCGCGATGTTTTCTCTAATTTAAATGTTTTATTTTTTTTAACAAAGGAGCAGAAAATGTGAATAATTTTAAAAACAAAACAAACATTGGAATATTTAATAATATTATCAAAGCTTAAGAGACTATGTTTTTTTAAGATATTGCAGTGATGGCACAATCAAGGCTTTTTATCATGAATTTTAAAGTGCTCTCTTTTATAATGATTCCAACAGTGATAAAGATGATTTACATGCCTGAGACCAGCTGCTTATACAGTACAACAAATGTGGAACAATCATAGTATTTAAATGCATACTAGATGCCTCATAAGTCAGAGAATCTCTGATATGTTTTAAAATGTCTTAGACTGAATCTCAGTGTGGTAGCAAGTTTTTTAAAATAAGTTTTAAAATTAAGTTTTGAGTCCAACATGATGCCTAAATATTTGAATTCAGTGACATTTTTAATACTTTTCCCATTTATAAAAATTTCTAAAACATTTCCAACTTTATACCTATTTGAGAAACACATGGATACAGTTTTTTCAACATTTAAGTTGAGATTTGAATTTTGCAACCATTTAAAAAAAAATTTGCATTTTATTTGTTAATTTAGTAGCAACTTCTGTTGGAGTTTTTCCATAAGTGTAAAGCACAGCATCATCAGCGGACATTAATAAATCAGCATCAATGCATATAGCTGGCAAGTCATTTATATAAATACTAAAAAGTAAAAGTCCTAAAATAGATCCCTGAGGCACTCCTAATTTAACTAGTTTAAAGGTAGATTTAAAATTGTTAACCTGAACACATTGACTCCGATCACTCAAGTACGATTTTAACCAATTTAGTGTTTGCTTTGAAATATTGTAATTGTTGAATTTGTTAATTAAAATATCATGATTAACAGTGTCAAATGCCTTACGTAAATCAAGAAAGACTGCTCCCACCACCCCCCCTTTATCTAAATTTGTCTTTATCTTTTCTAAAAAGTAACAGCAAGCTGTCTCAGTTGAATGTTTTTTTTCTAAAACCAAACTGCATTGAATGTAAGAGAGAATTTCTATCTAAATAAGCCATAAGTTGCTCTGCCACAACTTTTTTAAGCACTTGATACTTTTGATTTCCAAGGGTGATCTAAAACATTCGAGCACTTCCATAAAAAAGCTATCTATTTTTGTCTATACCGCAATCACTTCCTTAAATTATTAAAACCAGATGTCTGGAGGATTATGGCACAGACATGTTTTCAGACAAAGAAACTTGCATCTGGGCAGCAAGGTGGCGCAGTGGGTAGCACAATCGCCTCACAGCAAGAAGGTCGTCAACAACCGGAGCACCAGGAGGAAACCCACGCAAACACTGGGAGAACATGCAAACTCCACACAGAAATGCCAACTGATCCAGCCGGGGCTTGAACCAGCGACCTTCTTGCTTTGAGGCAATTGTGCCACCATGCTTCCCACAATTTGCAATTGTATAATGATATTATTATTAGCAGTATTATTTATTATATGCATATGTATATTTGTTTTAAGAAAAACAAGTTTAGATTTGGCCACCTGTTGGTTTTTGGAGACTTATGTGTCACTATATGGGACATAAAAATAGGACATGTGTTTTTTGACCACACTTCATTATTATTGTTTATGTATTCGTTTACTGGAAATTACAACTGAATTTAGAAACAAATCTTAGCGCTTAACAAACTAAATTAAATGGATGTCTAATGTGGAGTGTGTAGAAAACTGTTTCCTTATCCACGAAAGTAAAGGAGTAAAGAGTAAAGGTAAAGTAAAGAGAAAGTAAAGAGGCAGGATGGAGGAGGCTCATTCTTTATCCTTGCGCTGCAGATGGTCTGTTTAACTGTTTTCTCGCTAGTGAAGTGTTCAGTTTTTCCATTTACAAAGTCTGCCATGTAAATAGCAAATGTGTCATGGCGTGACACAACTGACTCAAAAGGGAATGGGAGATGAGACTCTGATTGTTTTAATGCGTGTTATGCTCAAAACACACCTATAACTCATAAAGAGAATAAGCACAACCCTAGACCATGCGCCAGGGCGCAGAGCATATTTTTCCATCCTTAAAATACAAAAGTGAATTTGGATGCCCTTTGTGCTTTTGCGCCATGCATTTTAGACTTTGCGCTTAGATTGTTATACTAGAGCCCTGAGTGTTTTAAATCGGACATGTTATTCTATTTGCACTTTAGTATGCATTACTTTAATTTCTGATTAATAAGTAAAAGAATACGAATGCACCACAGAAATACATTAACGTGATACACAAAAGAGCAGATGGCATTCGAAGCCTGTTATGGGACACATAACAGTGGTGAATGGCCAAAAACATTGCAAAAGAGTTCATACAGAGGCCCATTGACAAAAAGGGGGGCACTTAGCTATAATTGAAAACTCTTGATAATAGACTCAATCTACAGGCAACAAAGCAACTACAGCACATTTTGCAAATTCAATTAAATGATGTGCCATTAAGCTGTCAACAGAGCTTAGAACTCTGGTAGGAACTGATCAGGTTTTTGTCTTCATGCACCTAGTGTAGGCTAAAATAGCAATGAACAGTGTTTGAACTAGACATGTAATGCATTGAAATTGCTTCACAATACATTCATTCCAATAATAATGACAACAATAACCCACACACACGCAAAATACTGTTTTGTGATCTTAAACCTTTGAGGTATTAAAGTGTCATGATGATTGTGGTTCTGTTTTATTGATTTCACTCTTGTCCCTTTAAAAACAGCTTAAACTATATATTGGTTACCTCAACCTACATCCATTCAAATTTGAGCACAAAAAGCAAAAGGTAGTATATCGCACAGTACATTCTAAAAATGTCAGGTTATTTCAACCCAATTTTGGGTTTAATTGAGACTAACCCAACTCCTGGGTTTATTGTTTGAATTAAATGGATAGGACCAAATTTAACCCAATGTTTGGGTTAGTCCATATTTTATCCAATTTGGGTTTAAGCAACCCAGCATTTCTTAGAGTATACAATTAAAATTATTTAAGATTTTCATGCACAACCATACCTTGTTACAACCAAGGTATGCAGAAGATCATCTCTGACATCCAACCTTAAGGCGGATGGACTACAGCAGCAGAAGATCACACCGGGTGCCACTCCTGTCAGCTAAGAACAGGGAACTGAGGCTACAATTCGCACAGGCTCACTAAAATTGGGCAATAGAAGATTGGAAAAATGTTGTCTGGTCTGATGAGTCTCGATTTCTGCTGCGACATTCGGATGGTAGGGTCAGAATTTGGCACCAACAACATGAAAGCATGAATCCATCCTGCCTTGTATCAATGGTTCAGGCTGCTGGTGGTGGTGTAATGGTGTGAGGGATATTTTCTTGGCACACTTTGGGTCCATTAGTACCAATTGAACATCGTGTCAATGCTACAGCCTACCTGAGTATTGTTGCTGACCATGTCCATCCCTTTATGACCACAGTGTATCCATCTTCTCATGGCTACTTCCAGCAGGATAACGCGTCATGTCAAAAAGCGCCAATCATCTCAGACTGGTTTCTTGAACATGACAATGAGTTCACTGTACTCAAATGGCCTCCACAGTCACCAGAACTCAATCCAATAGAGCACCTTTGGGATGTGGTGGGATGGGAGACTCGTATTATGGATGTGCAGCCGACAAATCTGCAGCAACGAGCTTGATGCTATCATGTCAATATAGACCAAAATTTCTAAGGAATAGTTACAAAATTTTGTTGAATCTATGCCATGAAGGATTTTTCAATTATTTACAGATCAATTCACTCATTCACTCATTCATTCATTTTACTTTCTTAATCTGGACTTTCCAAAGTAACTTAACTATATATATATATAAACATAATTTGTTTCATCCATTATGTTCAAGGGTGACCTAAAACATTCAAGCGCTTCCATAAAAGAGCTATCTATTTTTATCTATTTACCGCAATCATTTCTTTGAAAAAAAATATTTAAACCAGATGTCCAAAGGATTTATGACACAGACATGCTTTCAGACAAAGAAAGTTGTGTCCAGTAATTCCCCATGGAAAATTGCAGTCACAGCTCTATCCTGCCAAATCTTTAGAATTCTGGAGGCTTGGAGAAGTGATATAACTTGCCTTTTTTAGTCTATTTCATGTCAGGGTCATTTCATTTTTATGCGGTCAGCCCCTTTACATCAGCCTTTCCTAGAATAGGTCCTCTTTAATAAGACAAACGCATACTCCAGTCTCCTTTTCATGAAGTGCTCTTTTGCGACAGTCTATTTTTAAGTGATATTTGCCTGAAAGATGCTGTAGGTCAGAGGAAATCTAAATAAAACATGCTGTCAGAGGGTGTCAGCGGTCTGCTGAATGCATTCAACTCCTCACAGTTTGAGGTCATTGAACTCTGGCTGGAGTGGCTTGGTTCTACAGTACTTGCCCTTAAAAAAAATCTCTTCCATGGAAGAATTGCTTTTCACTTATTGTTGTGAATGCTGGGTATCTGTGCGCCTCTTTAATCTGTGTCTGTGGAAAGAATGCAACACAATAGTGGTAAAACTGCAGACCTTAATTAACTTTGAATGTGGGAGGTGTTAAAACATCCTCCTACTAGATCCTTCAGTTTGGAGCAGAAGTCATTTTCAAAAGCAATTTGAGTCATAAGCTAAATAAAACTATAATAGCAGACATTTTAAATCAAAAGATTGCATATTTTTGTTTCTTAAATAGCTCTTAAATATATACTGTACTTTCCACACAGACCGCTTTGTTCTATCATGTGTCTTCTAACATTGGAAATAGCGCCATCTAGTGGACACTGTAAGTGTTGGGTTTTATTTTATATATACCATAAAAAATGCAAGGTTTCACACAATTCATTCATGTTGTTTCAACACAAATCGATTAAGTTAACAAATCAAATTTAAGAGAATTGCGCATAAAACTATTAAGTTTTCCCAAAAAAATCTAAAGAATTGTGTTGTTTCAGTTTGAAGAAGCAGCAAAAATCTTTTTTGTGTGTGTGTACAGTTGAAGGCACAATTATTAAAACTCCTGTGTATTATTTTTCAGATATTTCCCAATTGATGTTTAATGTAGAGAATATTTCCACATTTTGAAGATAATAGTTTTAAAGTTATTTTGTCATTGCCATGTTGACAGTACCTAATATTTTTGTTATTTTTCAAGATATTTGTATTCAGCTTAAAGTGTAAAGGCTTAACTAGGTTAATTCGGTTAACTAGGCAAGTTTGGTTAATTAGACAAGTCATTGTGTTTAATGTGGCCAATCAGTTGCAGTATGTAAGTTTGACACCAAGTGATTGAACTAGGTATTACCCTCCTGGATCAAAACACATTTTCACTCGGCTCCTCCTCTGATGAGTCCACACAAGTGCAGGTTGCCAGATTGATGTGAGTGTGCCTATCAAGCCTAAAGGCTGATTTAAATCATTTTCTAACTAAAAGCAATGACACGCGATAGAAGGACTATTTTCCATAGAAAGGAGTTTTTGTCCTAACCAACACCTGAAATTTATCATTTAGAACGGCTTTTATTTCCTGCAGCTGATTAACAGGACAAACTGACAATGATCACCTCAGGTACACCTCATGTGCTTTATTCAGTGCTAAATGCTAATAATGTAAGTTTGAATGCCATTTCACGTGACATTTATTTCCAAACTTCTGAAAGCAGCAGCAGGTAGTTCTTCTCAGATCTTAAAAAATAAAATAAACCGTTTGAAATTGAACTTTAGAACTGTGACTCAGTGCAAACCAACACATATCAGTGATTCACCATGTACATTTGATAATGTAAAGAGGTTTAAAATGTATTAATTGGATTATAAACCTTACCATATCGTTGGAGTGCAGTAAGTGCACTATTCTGTGCTTCTGAAAGGCTGTATTTAAGTGTCTGTCGTGTTTCATCTGGTGCAAACAGCCAAATTGCTTATCACTGCAAATCTCATCACGTAGCGTGTTGTTAGCACACGGGGTAACAATGTAACCTGCTCACCTAATGTTAACGTTTGTGATATTTATATTATTTGCTACTTAATAACCTTATGTGTAACTCTAAATCTGTGTCTCATTTCGGAGTCTACTACTGTCCACCGGAGGTCGCAATTCAGTTGCAGATGCACACTGAATGAATCAAATATGCTGTTTTCCACAAAAGCAACTCAGGGTGCTGAAATATAACCGGCTAAAGTGGCAGTAGGCAGGTTAAATGACCAAAACAAGGACAGACTTTCTGGCATATGATGCACATTTTCAAAGCAGTATATCTGACTTTAGCATCCTTTCTCAGATAAACAAGAATGTTCACTTAGCATGTTTCTTACAGTTTTTCTTGATTGCTTTGATGCAGCCGTTTACTGAAACTCCACATTTTTTAAAACAGTTAACATACAGGCCTAAACAGAGGCGCTCATGGTTAAAATGACAGATTTTGCTTGCAAAATGCTCTAACCGTGTCAAAACATTTAAAATATGCAACGAAAGCTAATTTTACCTTCAAACAACACAACTTGCAAATACGTATATGAGCTCTTTTAATCAATCACTACACAATGGACAACAAAATACAGAACTCAGTGTGAATCAGTGCACTATTTCTTGTCATTGTAGCCTATTGCCTATAGGTATTGTTTTCAGCTACAGTTTGAAAAATGTCATGAATTCAATATAAATTTAATCAAAGCATTTCTTATTCTGGATCCAATTCTTTGCAAAAAGGCAAGTTTGACAGCCCAAATAGAAGACAACAAATGGCATTGGCAATAGGCTACAATTTGCTAAGACACGCTCATTAAAACTAGGATTCACTTGATCTTCATCATCACTATCCCATCCGAGCAGAAGACATGTTTTGCAAATGTGCAAACTCTTTCTCAATGGATTGACACATTTTCCCCAACATTTTTCAAA
Organism: Danio tinwini; assembly: GCA_903798205.1. Taxonomy (NCBI): domain Eukaryota; kingdom Metazoa; phylum Chordata; class Actinopteri; order Cypriniformes; family Danionidae; genus Danio; species Danio tinwini. The sequence goes on along the minus strand of CAIGQZ010032741.1, from coordinate 2,446,010 downwards.
ACACTTAACACGGATGTTATTCAAGCAGTCCAAAATCTATTGTTTTAGCTATGGTAAGCAAACAGAAACTATCTATTCCTAACCATTAGAAACTACCAACATCAGTATGAAATCACTGAACCACTGGTTTGACACACCTTCACACAAATTTTCAATTAGCAATCAGTCCGCAAACCTTATAAAACAGTGGAAGGTCTGTGTTGTTCTGTGCCAGCATGGATGGAGGA
>CAIGQZ010032741.1:2434587-2445773 GCA_903798205.1 Danio tinwini | reverse complement strand
TCAGTTTTCAGCTACAGTTTGAAAAATGTCATGAATTCAATATAAATGTAATCAAAGTATAGAAAGACAACAAATGGCATTGGCAATAGGCTACAATGGCAAGCAATGGTGCACTGATTCACACTGAGTTCTGTATTTTGTATTTTGTTGTCCATTGTGAAATGATTCATTGAAAGAGCTCATATACTTGCAAGTTGTATTGTTTGAAGGTAAAATTTGCTTTTGTTGCATATTTTTAATGTTTTGATACGGTTAGAGCAAGCGAAATGTGTCATTGTGACCATGAGTGTCACTGTTTAGGTCTGTGTGTTAACTGTTTTGAAAATGTGTAGTTTCAGCTGACGGCTGCATCAAAGCAATCAAGAAAAAACATAAAAAACTAAACAGACAAAAATAATAAAATACTGTAAATATTAGAGAAAAAGACATGTAAACCAAAATACAGTCAAATCTATCAGAGTAGAAGACGTATTGACCTATTCCATGCATGCTGGCAAAGAACAACACAGAGCGGCCACCTTTTTTTATAAGGTTTGCAGACTTATTGAAGATTAGTGTGAAACCAGTGTCAAACCAGTGCTTCAGTGATTTCATACTAATCTTAATAGTTTCTAATAGTTAGGAATAGATGGTTTCTGTTTGGTGACTATAGCTAAAACAATAACGTTAAAAGAAAAAACAATAACGACAAAAGAAAGAAACTCAGCCAGGTCTGGAACATGTGAAGGATGAACTTTGCCATTAAAAAGGTGGTTAATACACTGAAAGAAATGACTTTTTCGTGTAGTAAAATCTAATAAATTTACTCTCATAATTTTTCAATTGTAATGTCAATGTCAAGGATAACTAGAATTTTCTAAGTAAATATTTAATATTTACACATTTCCTTGATGTAATAAATGAAATGAATGGAAAGAGTTCATTCGTTTTCTTTTCGGCTTAGTCCCTTTATTAATCTGGGGTCGCCACAGCAGAATGAACTGCCAACTTATCCAGCACATGTTTTACGCAGCGGATGCCCTTCCAGCTGCAACCCATCACTGGGTAACATCCATACAAACCATTTACACACGAGGGTAAATTTGATTTAATTTTCTTCTGGTTCAACCGATTAGTACAGCCCAAAACTTGTCAACAACTGATCGTTTTTTTAGCATCAATAATAAGCAAAATATGCTCATTTATTTTGGTTCAGTGAGATTATGTTCTGTGTCTCCAATATGGCTGATCGATAATGCATGGTGCAAACACTCGATACAGTGTGTAAAATTATTTCCTACGAAAAGGGAAAAAACATATCACATATTTAATATTTAACAGATACACATGTGTTCATTATTATTGCATTAAATAATATATGTAATCCACATGTTACATTTGTTATCCCAAAAAACTTTTTTCTTGTAAACAGGAAGCCTTACAGTTTCGTTCGTGAGTTTCGTTCATTGATTTTACCATGTTTTTCACTGACACACCCCCAACTTTTTGAGTTTTCCACTTACAATTTATGGTGGGGTTCATGTACTGTACATTCAACTCTATAATTTATCCAACATGCCTTGAATGCACTATTAAACACACACCTCAGTATCACTCATTGTCTAGTCCAGAGTTTGGAAAAAATAATACCTGAGATTCCAAGTTGCAATCAATGCCACCAATCATGCAACCATGTGCTTGTCTACCTTCCTATATCCACGCATTTCAATATTCACCAAGAATGTCACCAGTCATGGGCTGAGTCTGTGCATTCCATACCTGCACACCAAAAAAACCCCAAAAAACAAACAAACATAGAAACTGTTAAACTTCATTTGCATCTACCCATCTGCTCTTACTCTACGTTAATAACTACAGTTTTGCCATTGCTTCAACGGCCTTGTAAGCCCTGCTTGACAAAAGGTGGCAGGGGTGTAATTTTCTTTAATCACATTGAACCTATAAGTTTCTAGCAAAGCCCACCAGACCAATTCGTAACACCTTATAAAATGCAGGAATTAAATGCAATTAAGTCGTGAATGCAATTACAAAGCACTTTAATTTATTGTGATATAAAATACCAAGGACTCTTTACCCGACCAAAGAATTCATATTAAGAGAGAATAAAATGCAGACTGCTGTATAAATAAATATGCTATTGCAATATTATAAATGCAGTAAAGCAATAACTGGACAGAACGAATGATTGAATTAATACAGTCTGTCTATCTATCTATCTATCTATCTATCTATCTATCTATCTATCTATCTCTTGTCTCAAGGCACAAGGCTGGGAAAGGTTACAGAAAAAACTCTGCTGCTCTGAAAGTTCTAATGAGCACAGTGGCCTCCATTATCCGTAGGTGGAAGATGTTTGAGACCACTAGGACTCTTCCTAGAGCTGGTTGGCCATCTAAACTGAGTGATCGAGGGAAAAGGGACTTTTACACTATTTACACTAATGCGTTTTCGTTTTGAAACTGCGTTTTAGATCAAAAACGATCCGCGTCCACGTTTCATCTAGCGTTTCTCCGTCCACACTACTCCACCAAAAACGCATATCATGTGACCATTCGCGCACTCTAGGCATGCGCATCCAAGTATAAACAGGAAGCATGTGTCTCGCTCTGCATTTGGCTATTGTTAGTCAACAAACACTGGTTGAACGATGAACGCTAACGATTAGCGAGTGCTCGAACAATAGCTTGCCTCTTGTGAATATATGCAGCTGCTGTATTAAAAAAGGCAGAGTGTAACTGCACAATGGCGCCTAAAACAGACAATAGTGCAAACAACGCTCCCATTTCTGTGTCCATGTTGTTGTTTACAGTGAAGGCTGGTCTGCCGTCTTCTGGTAGCGCTACAGTCATGTGATAGGGGACAAATAAGGAAAGAATACGCAATGACCCAAAAGCCCCAATCAGGTAGCGAATGTCTGCAGCCACGCCTCCGTTTTCAGATGTCTCTGTTTTCCCCCATCCACACTGAGATGGAGCAGCAGCATTTTAGAATGAAAACGGCCTCTTCAGCGTTTTCAAAATGCTCCGTTTTTGGGGCTCAAAAACTCCGGCATAGTGTGGACGGATGACGTAACCGTAGCAAAACTTAATGCGTTTTAAAACAAAAACGTATTAGTGTAAAGGGGGCCTTAGTCAGAGAGGTGATCAATAACTCGATGGTCCAGCGTTCTTCTGTGGAGAGAGGAGAACCTTCTAGACAACCATCTGTGCAGCAATCCACCAATCAGTCCTGTATGGTAGAGTGGCCAGACAGAAGCCACTCCTTAGGCTTGAATTTGCCAAAAGGCATCTGAAGGACTCTCAGACCATAAGAAACAAAATTCTCTGGTCTGATGAGACTAAAATTGAATTATTTGGAGTGAATGCCAGGTGTTCTGTTTGGAGAAAACCAGGCATCGCTCATCCCTAGGATAATAACATCCCTAGAGTGAAGCATGGTGGTGGCAGCATCATGCTGTTGGGGATGTTTTTCAGAAGACTAGTCAGGATAGAGGGAAAGATGAATGCAGCAATGAACAGAGAGCAGTTCTGAATCTGTTTAGCAAAATATTTGACTGTGTGTCAATGCATCCCAACACAATAAAAACTAAGCAATGTCCACTGTGCTGAGCGAGAGCGAGTCGCATCATTGCTGACGTAAGCGTGCTCCGGCTCAGAAGTTAAAGATGCAGTGTGAGTGCAGGCCATCGGGGGAGAGAGGAGGGGGGGTAATCGCTCTTCTGCACAGCTCAAGGCAACTGAAGCTAGTGTGAGTACACCCTAAGATACTAAACTATCTTATTTGTGTTTGACATATGAACAAAAGGAACATATTGCAATGACATGAGGGTAACTACATTTACATTTACTCATTTAGCAGATGCTTTTGACCAAAGTGGCTTACAATTAAGGAGACATTCAGCTATTCAACAAGGAGAGGCAATACACACGTGCTAATTATAGAAAGGAACTGTTTTTGCTGAGAGAGTTAAGTATAGAGTTGGAATATTGAAGGGTTTTTTATACAGCGTGTTTTTACAGGTGGTTTGTCAAGCCCACTGACTCATGTGAAACACACTTTATAAATGTGCGATGTTTTTTTTTCATTGTAAAGTGAAATTAGCATGAAAATGTACGATTTTAAAAAGGAAGCATGGCACCCCATCCCCACCCGCTAAATCCAACGTCAATGGGGGATAAGCAAATCATACTAAATTGTACAAATGAGATCAAACAAATTCATACAAATTAACCATTACATCAAAAAGTTACAAATTGCCATGAGATTGTGTTGGCATTCTACATAAGTCTCCTGCTGAATTGCTGGAATGTTTGTTATGGCTTTTCACTCTCTTTTCTTCATCTGTGTTAAACTGCTTTGACACGATATGATGTTTTATTGACATTCAGGAGGAGCGTGAGCAGATAATCAAAACAATTGGCACACTGTTTATCTAATCATCTTAATTAGAGCAGCACATGTTCATAATAATTATTTTGGGTGAACTAAGCCTTTAAAGTAGTTTTTAGAATTTCAGTTGTGATCTGAGAAATGGAGAACTCCACACACATTTTTTGAATGATATGGTATCTCACAATTTTTTACCAAAATATTACTAAGAATATTAGTATGCAAAAAATCTAAATTAAAGATAACAGAACTGTTTCTTTAGCATATCGACATATCTGGAGAATTAAATCATCATATACAGTTGAAGTCAGAATTATTAGCCCTCCTGGATTATTAAAGGGCCACGAAACCCCCCTGTCTCAGCAGGGTGTTTTCACACCTCTAGTTTTGGAAAAGTCAGGAAAGTGGGTGTGTCCAGCTCTGTTTAGGTGGGAGTGTCGTTGGAGGGAAAGAGGGAAGGTTTTGCAAAAATGGGAGTTTCCGTTTGGGCACGCGCTGATTTTCAAAACAAACACACAGACACAGGGGAGAAAGACATGGACATCAGTAATCAAATTATTTGCCAAATTATGAATTTGTTGACTTTAACTGCAGTTTGGCACTTTCACTTTTTATTCAGTAACATTTCCTCCATGTCCCCCGTGACAAACGAGATATTGAACTGCTGGAAGAGTGAAGTTTTAATGGAGTATTTGATACCGCACGGCGTATGGGAAAAAAAAAACTCTGCATTTCTCGGTAACTTAGATGCACTCAGTAGGTAGCGTCAGAAAGCCGTGTGTGTAGACTATCCTGTCACAAAATGCGGCAAAAATTCTACACGACGGTAATAGTTTGATTGCTGTGTTTACATGTTTACATTCGGAGAGCAGCATTTACAGCGGATCTTTCAGTCTATAATGTTGTAGTGATATTAACGTACTGTAAACTCAGTTCAAATAATTTTGACTAAGGTCTGTCTTTAAACACTGAAAGAGCAAAGCTGACGATACAAACTAATACTGCTATCTGAATAAACAAACAAAGACCACTGATTGCTTACTTACCAAATCTGTAGAGACAGGACAATCAACACGATCTGGAACCGCATCTTTTTTTTTAAAGGAGATGCGAGGCAAATCCGGATTTCACCATTTCCAGATGTGAAAAGCTCTCGGGTAAAAAATGTTCCTTACAAATGCATTTCTGTCGCATGCACTGTAGCAGCTCATTTATAAACAAAACACTGATGACCTATGTCTCCAAATTATTGTTCTTTCACTTGTTTTGGCAACACAACATGGCGTCTCTCTGCCGTCTGAACACTGTAACAGGTAAAAACTGTCGTCGAAGCTATCATGCATATTAATGAAGTTGCACCACATACACAATAGAGCGCTGACTGGTTTAAACCAAGTCTTTCTCATGAATTAATGCTGCACATTTAGAGAAGTCACAATGTGTTAAAAAAAGTATTTTTAACACATTTTTAAACATAATAATTTCAATAACTAATTTCTTATAACTGATTTGTTTTATCTTTGTCATGATGACAGTACATAATATTTTACTAGATATTTTTCAAGATACTAGTATTCAGCTTGAAGTGGCATTTAAAAGCTTAATTAGGTTAATTAGGCAAGTTAGGCATGTCATTGTATAACCAACCAAGGCTCATTCTGAAAACATATCCCTTTATACATTTCTGGAGAGTGCCAAATACGTCTCAAGAGGTATGTTTTTTTTTGTTTTTTTTTGCAATTTTTGTTTTCGCGAATCCACTGTGTACGCTTTTGCAGATCTCAAATTTCTCTCACATGCCATTCGCTCCTGCTGTTCTTACGTAAATCCACCAGAGGCCGCTGTCAACTGACTGACTGACCAACTGACAGATCCCCCCACTCTCCCCTTCCCTTAACCCAACCAATAGTGTTTTAAAAAGCAACGATTGACCCATCCAACCACTTCCCTAAAACCAACGGCAGTGTTTTAAAAAGCAATCCAGAAAAAGAAAAGCTCTTGCTTGATTTTTACCACATTTTCAGATTTCCACATTCTCACCCTGTTATTTACTTGTTTATTTTATTCTTAGGCTTTTGTTTTTGTCTTAAGGCCAGCTCACACTGTGCGATTTTGATTATTTTATTTTTTTAATTATTTATTTATTTTTATCCAGAACGATTGTAGCATGTCAGACTGCACGAACATGGCTCCCATGTCACACTCTAAGATCTCAGCTGTCATAAAGTCAGACTGAATGACAATGAAGACACGCCAAACATGAAAGAAAACGCTCCCGGAGTCATCCACCAGCAACACTTTCACTATCCCGCATTCTGAAATGATTCCTCACAGCAAACGTAAACAATCTGTAGCGGCAATTTTGCACAAAACCTGTTTTGAAGTGGCTACTCATTTGAATTGAGAAAATATTTGTGTATGGTCATATCACACATTAAAGTGAAATTTATATACGTAAAATCAGGGTGTACAAAACAGTCTCTGGGCTTGCTGCATTACAAATACCAAACTTTTAACAATTTAATCACTTTCTGCGATCGTATTAAGTGTATTAAGTATTAAATCACTTCGTAAATGTTTATTATTACCACTTGATGAGACTCTACATACAGTTTGATATAGCGCTTGGACCTGGAAGCCGCTTCGTGTGACGTCACACTTGACAAGCAGATTGGACAAATTGGTAACAGCGGGAAAGCTGTCCACATGGTGGTAAGTGGTCACCTGGTAAGTGAGAAAAGGAATGACTTCATATCGCCCCATAACATTTGTTTTAATGCAGCCAAACATACTTCTGGCTACATAATGTGCAATTTCCATAAATAATAATAATAATTTATTTTATTTATATAGCGCTTTTCTAGACACTCAAAGCATTTTAAACATTAAGGGGGAATCTCCTCATCCACCACCAGTGTGCTGCCTCCACCTGAATTGCGCCAGACCGCACATCAGCTGAGTAATGATCAATTATGATATGGGGATGGTTAGGAGGCCATGGTGGACAGAGGCCAGTGGGCAAAATTTCGAAGGACATCCTGGGATTTTTAACTACCACAGAGAGACGGGACCTCAGTGAAACGTCTCATCCAAAAGACAGCGCTCAGTGAGCAATAAAGAGGCTCCTTCACTATACTGGGACATTAGGACCCACACAGACTGCAAGTTGGGCACCCCCTGCTGGTATCACTAACACCACTTCCAGCAGCAACATAGCTTTCTCATGTGGTCTCCCATCCAGGTACTGAGCAGGTGCAGCCCTGCTTAGCTTCAGTGGGTGACGTGAGAGTTGCAGAGAGCTAGCTGCCAGCATGTATATAGGGCTACATTTTCAGAATGAGCCTATGTTGTGACTAACAGTGATTTGTTCTGTAGACAATAAAAAAATGGTTTAAGAGAGGTAATAATATTGAGCTTAAAATGTTTTTTTTTTTTTTAAAACAAACACTGATTTTATTCTAGCCGAAATAAAACAAATAAGACTTTCTCCAGAAGAAAAAATATAGTAAATACTGTGAAAAATTCCTTGCTCTGTTAATCATCATTTGGGAAATATTTGAAAAAGAAAATTGAAAAAAATCACAGGAGGGCTAAACATTTTGACTTCAACTGTATGTGTCTTTGTTTTTTTTTTACTTCAAATAGCCTTAAAGGCAAAAGTCTGTTGAGATGCAGATGGTCTGCAAATTAAACACAGGGGATTAGCTAGTCAAAGTCATCCAGGATGATGAGTTGGAGTTCTGTGAGTGTGTATGTGAGGTGACTGTGTGTGTGTCCCCTGGTTGTTCATATGAGTGGTTTGTCTTGTCTGTCGACTAATTATCTCTGTTCGCTGGTGGTGAATAAAATTTGACTGCAGACGGCATGGATCTTCTCCCTCCTCTGGCTCTCTTAATGGACCTGGTAATGTGATGATATTCTTATCGTTCTTGTCTCTGCTCATCTGGAACATCAAGCTAATGACACTGATTGGGTCGTGGCCATAGAGACTCAGCAAATGGCTTCGAGAACTTAGTTAGAGCTCAGTCAGATTTAATGTCCTTTAAGATTACCGTGCAAAGTTTCAAATGGTGGGATTTGGAAGCAGGAGTATCATTCACTATGGCAGTATCTTCAGCATTTTTTTTTTTGAGGTTGAGTAAATATACAGAGAAAAAAAGGACACAGTTGAATGATGATATGATTGTATGCTACAATGTACAGTTGAAGTCAGAATTATTAGGCCTCCTGTGAATTTTTTTTCCATTTATTTCCTAAATGATGTTTAACAGAGCAAGGATTTTTTTTTCAGTATTTCTGATAATATTTTTTCTTTGTAGAAAGTTTTATTTGTTTTATTTCAGCTAGAATAAAAGCAGTTTTTATTTTTACCAATATTATTAGACCCCTTAAGCAATGTTTTTTAACTGTCTACAGAACAAACCATTATACAATGACTTGCCTAATTAGCCTAACTTGCCCAATTAATCTAGTTAAGCCTTTAAAGAGCCACGAAACCCCCTGTCTCAGCAGGGTGTTTTCACACCTCGAGTTTGGAAAAAGTCAGGAAAGTGGACGTGTCCTGTTCTGTTTAGGTGGGAGTGTCGGGGGAAGGAAAGAGGGAAGGTTTTGCAAATATGGGAGTTTCCATTTGGGCATGCGCTGATTTTTACAGAGGCGAGGCAAAACAAACACACAAACGCAGGGGAGAAGGACAGTGACTGTGTTTACATGGACATCAGTAATGAAATTATTTGCCAAATTATTAATTTGTCGACTTTAACTGCAGTTTGGCACTTTCACTTTTTATTCAGGTACATTTCCTGCATGTTCCCCGTGACAAACGAGATATTGAAAGCGAGGAACTGCTGGAGAGTGGAGTTTTATTGGAACCGCACGGCAAATGAGAGAAAAAAATCCTCCGCTTTTCTCTGAAACTTAGATGAACTCGGTAGGTAGCGTCAGAAAGCCGTGTGTGTAGACTATCCTGTCACAAAATGTAGGGAAAATTCTATACGACAGTAATAGTTTGATTGCTGTGTTTACATGTTTACATTCGGAGAGCAGCATTTACAGCAGATCTTTATGTCTATAATATTGTACTATAATATTGTAGTGATATTAACATACTGTAAACTTAGTAACTAAATCATTTTGACTATGGTATGTCTTTAAAAACTGAAAGAGCACTGCTGACGATACGAAGTAACTTTGCCGTCTGAATGAACAAACAAAGGGCATTAATCACACACACTCATCAAATCTGTAGACACAGGACAATCAATACAAACTGGAACTGTGTCTTTTTTTAAAAGGAGACGAGTGGCCAATCTGGATTTCATCATTTCCAGATGCGAAAAGCTCTTGGGTAAAAAATGTTCCTTACAAACGCAGTCTGTCGTGTGTCAGTTGCACTGTATTCCACACATGAGTGCAGCTGCGCTCTCATAGCGGGAAAATAAAAGCAAAACCTTTGTTGCAGCACAATAATAAACGCAACACTGATGACCCATGTATCCAAATTCTTGTTCTTTCACTTGTTTTGGCAACACAACGTGGCATCTCTCTGTCGTCTGAACACTGTAACAGGTAAAACAGTCTTCAAAGCTAGGCCTATCATGCATATTAATGAAGTTGCACCGCATACACAATAGAGCACACTGATTGGTTTGGACCAAGTCTTTCTCATGAATTAATGCCGCACACTCAAAGACGTCACGATGTACTCGCAGTCTCCTCGCTGGAATACACATGTGTTTAATCGTCGAGACGCAGCTTCAAAAATTTATTTCAAACCGGAAGAACGAATTTGCTCAAAATAAAGCAAAAACAACCAATTTTCACTTTTTATTGCAATATATGTGTCCTAATAGTGTTTATAGCAGCGTGGGACACATATATGACTGTCAACTGCTCAAAAAATGGGTTTTGGTGTTTCGTGAACTTTTAAATGTCACTTTAAGCTGAATACTAGTATGTTGAAAAATATCTAGTAAAATATTATGTACTGTCATCAGGACAAAGATAAAAGAAATCAGTTATTAGAAATGAGTTATTAAAACTATTATGTTTAGAAATAAGTTATTAAGACTATTATGTTTAGAAATGTGTTGAATTTTTTTCCCCAATAAACAAAAGTTGGGGGGAAAGGGGGGGGGGGGGGTAATAATTCAGGAGGGCTAATAATTCTGACTTCATCTGTATAATTTGAGAAAAAATAATTAAGATATGTATTTCTTAACTGTCTCTATGGGACTAGCTGTGGAATGATGGTTGATAAAAAAAATACTTTATATTTTAGATTTATATTTCACAACAAAGTTAAACAGTTTTCATTTTTGACCAGATGTAATTTTCAAATTTTTGTTTTCTCAAACTCGAAATGCAGTAAAACAAGTTGTCTTTTAATGTATATAATAATAATAATAATAATAATAATAATTCATTCATACATTTTCTTTTCAGCTTAGTCCCTTTATTAATCAGGGGTCGCCACAGCGGAATGAACCCCCAACTTATCCAGCATATGTTTTACGCAGCAGATGCCCTTCCAGCTGCAACCCAACACTGGGAAACACCAATACATTCCTGCATTCACACACACACTACGGACAATTTAGTTTTTTCAATTCACCTACTGTATAACGCATGTCTTTGGACTGTGGGAGTAACTGGAGCACCTGGAGGAAACCAACGCGAACACGGGGAAAACATACAAACTCCACACAGAAATGCCAACTGACCCAGCTGGGACTCAAACCAGCGACCTTCTTGCTGTGAGGCAACAGCGCTACCACAATAATAATAATAATAATAAT
>CAIGQZ010032741.1:2393557-2413520 GCA_903798205.1 Danio tinwini | reverse complement strand
GTGTGTGTGTGTGTGTGTGTGTGTGTGTGTGTGTGTGTGTGTGTGTGTGTGTGTGTGTGTGTGTGTGTGTGGGTGTGTGTGTGTGTGTGTGTGTGTGTGTGTGTGTGTGTGTGTGTGTGTGGTTCATTCCGCTGTGGCGACCTCTGAAATAGAGACTAAGCTGAAGGAAAATGATTGAATGAATAGGATTAATTGCTATAAGGGAACATATCTACATAAACTATAGGCTAATGTTAAAAATGACAAGCAAAGTTCAATACAACAGAGAAAAGATTCAAATAAACAAAAATTTTTTTGAAATGACTCCTATGTATTTAACTTTAATTTCTGGTCAACTTTTGCAGACTCACGCATTGCAATTGATGCTGAAATGACGTATTGTGCAGCCCTAACTGCTGGTCTAAAGGAAATATAAGAATTTCTATAGATTAAAACCCCATTTAGCTGCTTTCCTTTGCCCCTTTTTACTACTATTTTAGCCATAAAAGTCAGGAACGCAGTTAGCACTGCTATTGTGTCAGGTTGTAACTTGCATTTCACTGGCATTTTGTCCATCTGTAAATGTTATGCAAGTCATGAAAATGGAAGGTTTGTACACTAACATGTCGTTTGAACCAGCTTTGGTGGTTTATTTCTCAATTTACTGCTTGTTTGTACGAAATAAGGATTTTTGTAGGTTTAAAAAACCAATTTTGCTGCTTTCCTTTGTCCCTGCAGAATGAATCTGAAGTCACTCAAGCTTGGATTTTTGTGGTCTCTGTATTTTTAGTTTGTAGTCAAAAAACAACTAATTTGTTGTTTTCGGGGTTGATGGGAGTGCTGCGCTAAAGGGAAAAATATCCTATAGAGCTTAAGACAAGCAAGACATATAGAAGATTACAAAATTAGCCTGTAACAACAATTTAAATGGTTGTCCACTGCCATTTTTACTACTATTTTAGCCATAAAAGTCAGGAACGCAGTTAGCACTGCTATTGTGTCAGGTTGTAACTTGGATTTCACTGGCATTTTGTTCATCTGTAAATGTTATGCAAGTCATGAAAATGAAAGGTTCGTACACTAACATGTCATTTGAACCAGCTTTGGTGGTTTATTTCTCAATTTACTGCTTGTTTGTACGAAATAAGGATTTTTATAGGTTTAAAAAAACATTTTGCTGCTTTCTTTTGCCCCTGCAGAATGAATCTGGAGTCACTCAAGCTCTGATTTTTGTGGTCTCTGTATTTTTAGGTTGTAGTCAAAAAACAACTAATTTGTTGTTTTCGGGGTTGATGGGAGTGCTGCGCTCAAGGGAAAAATATCCTATAGAGCCTGAGACGAGCAAGACAGTGAGAGGATTACAAAATCAGCGTGTAACAACATTTCTGATGTCCCACAAGTTTTGTCCACTGGCATTTTCACTGCTCACGCGCGTCACCGGTTCCAAGCCGACCAATCACAGAGCTTGCATTACGCGCCGTTGTAACATGTAGTTACATTTTTTGAGAGGTGCCCGTCAGTGTCTATGTGCAACCATATACGAAGGCTGCGCCGGACCATACTCGTGCGTGTGATGCAGAAGTATAAATCAGCGGTTATTTATTCTCGGTGTACAAGCTCTGAATTTCAAGCTAGCGCACAGTTGCCGCAACTTTTTTTAGTTAATGCAGTTTTGCTCCATGCAGAAACACAATGTTAAGAAGCCTTTACAATTGATTAACCATGACGAATTAAAGTGCGGTTGAAATCGCTTAATAGTTGCATCTCTAGCATCATTATTGTGTCTGATTGTAACTTGCATCTCACTCATCAATATGCTATATTTTTCATCTCATCTCAAAGTCATGAAAATGGAAGGTTTCTACCCTAACATGACATTTGAACCAGCTTCTTTGGCTTCTTTCTCGATATGCTGCTTGTTAACCATAAATAAAAAGATTTCTATAAATAAAAAAAACCCATTTGTCTGCTTTCCTTTGCCCCTGCAGCATGGATCTGGAGTCACTCAAGCTCAGATTTTTGTGGTCCCTGTGTTTTTAGGTTGTTGTCAAAAAACAACTAATTTGTTGTTTTAGGCTTGATGGGAGTGCTGCACTCAAGGGAAAAAATATCCTATAAAGCCTGAGACAGCATAATCAGGATGTGGGACATCAAAAAAGTTGTTACAAGTTTTGTCCACTGGCATTTTTACTACTATTTTTAGCCATAAAGTTCAAAACGCAATGTGATCTCCTTAGCCTCATTTAGGGATACAACAATTCTAGATTTTGGTTGTATGATTACAGTCTGAGACATTATCATGGTTTCATGGTAATTATTATACATTCATTAATTTTAAAACACTACTAGTTTAGAAAATCACATGAAAACTTATATTTTAAAGTGTTGTTTATTGCTGCTTAGTAACTAAATAATACTGCACAAAATAATAAATCAATCAATAGTAATTTTACACTGAAAATAAATGACAGAACAATGAATAAAAAATAAATAAAAAGTATAAAAAATGTATTTGTCTAATGTAAATCTACATATTAGCTAAGTATTTCCCCTTTTAAAGAGAACTAAGGTAGTCAAAGATTGCTGAACCTGTCAAAAAGGCAGTCAATGATCAATGATATTACAAAATTATTTTGTATTTTCATTTAGTTTTTTCTCTTTGGATTGGAAATGTGTATATTCAGTTCTTGTCATGTGAGTCACAGTGCGCTCGCTGCAATCTTTCAAGTAGGTATGCCTGGAAAGCGTGAGCATGCCGCGTGCACGCTGATCCTAATATGTGCGCAAGCCACTCGTCTCCATTGGAAATGACGAACTTGCGCATGCAAAAGGTGCAATATGTGAACAGCCCTTACTTAATAGCCTCAGCCGTTGTTAATCCAGTGTGCATGCATATTAAGGCTGGTTTATACTTCTGCGTTGAGTAGTTTGTGTGACCCAATGTGCCTGCCTTGCGCGTAGTCGTACATTTATATTTCTGCATGCTGTTTGTGTTGCTCTACAATAACACTTCTGAAAAGCTAGCTGGCAGAAGGTTTTTATGTCCCACTGTGCCGAGTTTCTTCGTGGGTGTTTTTTCTGAAGGCAACAAGTAGCTAAAACTTGCGTAATCAGAGGCAGGAACCGCCGGACGTGCAACAACTTTAATCATAAAGGTAAACACAAAAGAAAAGTTTCCATGTGGAGCTCCTTCACGGGACTCGACACTTATAAACAATCGCTCCATCTGTCACCGTTACCAAGCTGACCAATCACAGAGCTTGCGCTATGCGGCGTTGCAACGTGTAATTAAATTTTTTGAGAGGTGCGTGTCAGTGTCTGAGTTAGTCGTGGCGAGGGCTATGCGACTGCGCAAAGGCTGCGCAGGATCATACATGTGCGCTTGACACAGAAATATAAGCCTTTAGCCTCTGTGTACAAGCTCGGAACTTCAAACGAGCACACAGTTGGTGTAACTTTGTTTAGTTGCAGTAACACTGTGTTGAAAAGCCTTTATGATTAATTAACTGTTAAAATATAAAGCACAGTTAATAGGGAAATCGGTTAATCGGTGCATCCCTAGCCTCATTATTGTGTGCGATTGTAACTTGCTTTTCACAAGCATATTGTTCATCTGTAAATGTTAGAAAGTCATGAAAAGGGAAGGTTTCTACACTAACATTACATTTGAACTAGCTTTGTCGGCTTCTTTCTCAGTATACTGTTTGTTGATACTAGTAGGATTTCTATATGTTTAAAAACCCCATTTGGCTGCTTTGCCCCTGCAGAATGGATCTGGAGTCACTCATACTCAGATTTTTGTGGTCTCTGTATTTTTAGGTTGGAGTTACAAAGAAAGAGACTAATTTGTTGTTTTAAGGGTTGATGGGAGTGCTGCGCTCAAGGGAAAAAAATCCTATAGAGCCTGAGACAGGCAAGACAGTGAGAGGATTACAAAATCAGCGTGTAACAACAATTCTAATGGCCCACAAGGTTTGTCCACTGGCATTTTTACTACTATTTTTAGCCGTAAAGGTCAGGATTGCAATTTGTTCCCCTTAGCCCCGTTATTGTGTCAGATTGTTGTGAAATGTGTGTCCTCTGGAAATAAAAAAAAGCTGCTGCGCTTAACTTTGTGCTTGCATTACTCGTGCCTCCTTCCTCCATTGAGAACGTGGCCCATCTGCTCGCTCGGGCTGAGAATAGCACAGGCAGAGCCCTGAGGGTCACGTCCATCACAGAATTAATCTTGTACACAGCCCAGTGAGTGTGTGTGTGTGTGTGCGCGCACTCGCCTCCTTTCCCTTCACCTGACAATGAGGTTATTATGAGGTTGCCATGCCCCGAGCAGCTTTCTAAACAGTCCCAGAGCTGACAGGAGTCAACTGCTGTTTGTGTGTAAGGCTTTTCACAAACAAGACTGCACACTGCAAGGTTGTTATCAAGGACATGTCTATTATTTAGTGCGTGTAAACAGGTGAACTTTGAAAAGATTTTTTTTTTTTTGGGCGGATAGTGCTTGGTGTAGCCTTAAAAGTGTATTCAGAGGGAATTTTAATACAAGTTGCCAAAGGGTTTTAAAGTGTGATGCTGAATGTAAAATATAAAGTGCTAAGAGTGTTAATTACGGTGTTATGTTTTAAACAGAATATCTAAAAAATTTTTTGATTTATAAATTTTTTTGTACCAGAGATGATGTAAGTGATCTTGCTGAATGTTTAATGTTTGTCAAATAATTATTTTTATTATTTTTTATTTAACAAATTTAAATGTATCAAAGTTTGGTGAAAAACCAAACCTATGGTGAAAAATCTACCTTTCAAGCTGTTTGGACTGACATATGTGTAGGTATAATGTAAATACCGTCATATTAGGGTGATAAAAACAAATCCAGTCCTTTTTTTTTTGTTTAACAACATAAAAACGGTAGACCAATTGGAGCGGATTTGAGACCGACCGCACTTGACATAGGAGTGCGGTCCCCCCGCCCACCGAGTTGATTGACAGCTGCATATTAACATGTCTCCATAGTAATGCATATACTCATATCAACAAGACAGGACGTGCGCAAAGCAACCGTAAATAAAAGGTTTGCCAGGATCATTAATCATCATCAAATGTGATCAAGAGTGAGTTTTACAAGTTTAAAATGTTTTAAAACAGAGCCTGTTTGTAATAAATTACAGCAATTTACTTCAGATTCACTTCATTACCACAGCCGCATGTCAATACAATTATAAAAGACGCTTCAATCCTGGTTTGTGGACGTTAAATCAGGTTTATTTTGTACATTAACATAACAGATATCCATACAGCAGTGGATGTTAACCTGTATCTAGTCACATTTGCGTGCAAAAGAATGCAAAGCTAAACGCGCACTCTGTCTGTGTGTGTGTTTGCGCTGTGTGTGTGTGTGTGTGTGTGTATCTGTGTGTGTGCAAACAGTGTCAGTTCAGTTTAGCTCAGTTCAGTGTGGTTTTATAATCACTACTGAGAGTCCAAACACTGAAGAGCAATTCCATCGTTGTGCAGCTCTACAGATCCTGAACCATGCAAGCCAGTGGCGATAGCGGCGAGGAAAAAACTTTACCAATTGGTGTAAGTGAAGAATTAAAAAAAACCTAGAGAGAAACCAGGCTCAGTTGGGCACGACCATTTCTCCTATGGCCAAACGTCTTGTGCAGAGCTGCAGTCTAGGCACCGGAAGCTGGACCTCAGCGAAGACTCGTCTGTCCTTGGAGCGTCACAGGAATCAGTCTCATGCTCTCCACCATAACCATCACAGCAGCTGCTCAGGATACGACCTGGTCCAGGATTATGAAAAGCTTGGGATGGTCTTTTTCGCTGGTCTTGGATCGCATCAGTGGCGCTGCATAGTCTGAGGGCCTCGGGATGAGTACCCCCAGGTGGAAATAGAGAATAAAGAGAATAATTGTTGAAGAAATGCTGTTCATAGTGTATATAAACGAGATGCAAAAACCTGCGGGGGGCACAATCATGTGTCATACCGCTAAGGGATGCACTGTGTGTATGCTTTGCTAAAAAGATAGGTTTTTAATCTAGTTTTGAACTGTGAGAGTGTGTCTGAGCCTCAGACGTTATCAGGAAGGCTATTCCAGAGTTTAGGGGCCATATGAGAAGGCTCGACCTCCTTTACTCGACTTTGCTATTCTAGGTACTACCAGAAGCCCTGAGGTTTAAGATCTTAAAGAGCGGGTTGGATTGTAGCGAGACAGAAGGTTGGTTAGATAAACAGGAGCTCAATTATTTAAGGCTTTATAGGTAAGAAGCAATATTTTATATTCAATATGAAACTTAACAGGCAGCCAGTGCAAGGAGGATAAAATTGGGGTGATATGATCATATTTTCTAGACCTGGTAAGAACTCTGGCAGCTGCATTTTGTACTACCTGAAGTTTGTTAATAGAGGATGCTGGGCAACTAGCGAACAGAGCATTACAGTAGTCTAGCCTAGAAGTCATAAAAGCATGGACTAGCTTTTCTGCATCTGATATGGATAGCATTATTCGTAACTTAGCAATGTTTCTCAGATGAAAGAAGGCAGTTTTTGTGACATGGGATATATGATTTACAAAAGTTAAATTGCTGTCTAATATGACACCCAGATCTTTTATTGTAGAGCTAACACTAACTTTGTATTCCTCTAATTGCAGGTCGAGTAGTGAGATCTGCTCTGTACAGGATTAAGGCCCAATAAGTAATAACTGTTTTGTCAGAAGTTTAAGTTTAAGAGAAAAAAATGGTTGGTCATCCAGTCTTTAACATCTTTAATACACTCATGGGACACTAAGTATATAGGCTGCTCAGCAACATGATCGGCGTTAAAAGTGGCATTAAAAGTGTCACATACTGTATTTATAAGGTATAATTCACCCAAAAAAATTAATTTCTGACACACTGTTTGTTTACTACCAAGAGGACGCACGCTTGCCCACCAGTGATATCTGCTTGAGTGGACAGAACCTGCATAGGCTGTGAATAACAGGTAATAAAGTTGTAAATAACGTAAAGTTTGTTGCACAGAGCGATCGTTTGGGAGCCGCACATGAACCGCATTCAGCAGTGAAAGTGAAACTGGCGCACGCATCATTTAAATGATCAAATCACATTTTAACGTTATGATTACAACAAGCATTAGATATGTTTTTTTGAACTCGGCATATATGTTGTATTTTTGTGTTGTTTTATGTGGCTTTACACAGTCAACTGCCTTTAGGAATTATTTCTTAGAATTATCAGATAGAATGACATGTTTATTTAAGATAATTTATCATTTATAATTTTCTTTAGAAATTGAATGCACTTCAAAATCTGACAGATTGATTAGCTGTAGGCTGTAGAATAGTCATCTGAAATGTCATACAGTATTATGTCTGGATTTCATATTTCAATATCCTTGTATTTATGAACACAGACTGTATTTGAAGTATTCGGAGGTGTTTTCCACCTTTTTACATTAATTTATTGTTTCTATAGACCTTTAATCTTCCTTGTGGTGCTGCTTAATATGGATTCTTTTGCTTTTTATTATGTTGGATGTTGTGCTGCGTTGAGTGATCGATGTGACCCACAGTGCCTGCCTTGCGCGTAGTCTTGCATTTATACTTCTGCGTGAGGTTTGTGTTGCTCTGCAATAACACTTTCGAAACGCTAGCTGGCAGTGAAGTTTGTGTCGAGTTTCTTTCCAGGTGTTTTTTTTTCTGAACGCTATCTTAGGGCGTACTCACGCTATTCTATCCGAACCGTGCTCAGGTTCATTTCCCGGATCGTTTGAGAAGTGTAAGAGCTCTGAATCTATGTCAGGCACAGTTCACTTGGGCGGCCCTGGCCCGGTTGGAAGAGGTGAGCCTGAGCACGGTTCACTTGGGCTCAGGCGCGGTACGCTTGCAGTGTGAGTGCAAGCGTGCCTGAGCCCGAAACTGAAAGCAAGACGTGACTTTTAGGGACTATTTGATATGGATTAATTAATCATTCGTACTGTTCAATGAACGCAAATTGTTGTAGTTTATTAAAGACGCAAACCCCTCACTGCATGACAGCTGCACCTTCAGCCAACCTCCTAATTCCTGCAGGACGAGGACTTTATGATTGTTTATGAGCGTCAAAATTGGCTGATCTGTTCGGCAAAATATTTGACTGCATGTCACCTCATATTTAACGACTTAAACGATATAACTAAAGAAATCTCCACTGTGCTGAGCGAGAGCGCTTACTGAGCAGCACGTCATAGACGACGTAATCGTGCCCAGGCCCGAATGTAATGTAAGTGCGGGCCGTCTGGGGAGACGGGAGGGGGGACAAGTGTGCTTTGGCCCGGTTCAAGGCTACTCTACATAGTGCGAGTACGCCCTTAATGTACAAGTAGATAAAACTTGCTCTGTGAGTGATATGCGATGGGCATACACGTGCACTTGACACAGAACTATAAATCAGCCTTTAGTGTGTAACTTGCATTTCAAAGTCATAATGTTCATCTGTATGTAACTTAGAAATTCATGAAAATATCATGAACATCATTTTTTTGTGCAGTAATAAATCTTTTTGTGTTTGCTTTTTATAAAAAAAAACAAAAAAAACAAAGACTATAGTATACACAAGACATGTCACTCGTATAGTTTTAAATAAGGAAAAGTATAACGGTCAATGAAGTCCCACCTACTAGTACAGGAGCCAATTACCAATTGCTATAGACTGTTTCTCTGGAAAGCTTAGACCAGACGTGTGCTTTTATTGTAGGCTGGTGGTCAACAAACAAACTGAAATCTCAGCGAATATTTGCTTCCCAGACATAAGAACTATGTCCTCAAAAAGCTTGAAATCTGTGCATTTAAATATACCAACTACACTTCAAAACAAAAGTTTTCTTGGTTTTGTAATTAAACGCGAGGTACAGTCTTTTCTGTCAAACGCATGTCACATGACAGCAGCAACTACTCAAACGCCCACAAACTTGTAAACAAAGAGTCACTATCATTTCTGGAGGAGATTCGAAATCAAGACCAGGATGTGGATTACTTTAGAAGAGTGGCGCGATCTGGTCGTGATCTCGTTCTTTTTGAGTGCATATGCTCGTTAGCTTGGTCAACCTGAAAATATGTTGACTTTGTTTGATTCAAATGTTTAGAAACAACTTATGACACAGCTGTTGTTTAACTTTATTGGTGATTCCAAATACATGTAATCATAAGCTTGGAAAACAGTTTTGGAGAATTTGATGTTTTCCCATTCAGACAGAATGCCCGAGCATACTGCCCAAGAGACGTTTCAAAGATGGCCTCCGAGTGAAATGACTTGCCTTAAAGGGATTTTGAAAAAAATCATAGCAATGAAAACAATCCTGTTTGATGCAGATGTTCAGCTACCATATGTAAATATAAAAAAGCAGAAAAAGTATTTATTATTTATTATAATTATATTGTATATATAATTTTTATTAATTTTTTGTATTATTATTATTATTATTTTATATTTATTTATATTTATTATTTGTTTTATTTATTTTTTTCTTGTGCTGACAGTTTAAATCCTTCTGTATCCTGCTGTTCTTTCTCTGTAGCTGTCGAGCTTTTGTCTTGCATTCCAGCTGACAGATTCATTGCATCATGGATTGCTCTGGTGTGAGTTTGCTTTTAGTTTATCCTGATGAATATTGATTTTACATTTAAAACTGCATACATTTGAGTGTCTAGTAGTCTCTCCAGCACTAAGCAGGTGCTGATAAATTGTTGAGGACTTTGTTTCTCTGTCACTTTCTGAATTTAAACAGAGTTTCATCACTCTAGTATGCTCAGTGTATACAGTTTGATGTCTAAATTTTGAAGAAAAAAAGTATACTATATCATGTTGCAATGCTTTGTCTTAGGGCTGTGCAATATGTTGAAATTATTAAAATATTGCTAGTGTGCATATTGCAATGTACAGTACATATAGCAGTGGTTTGCAATAAATGAGGAAAGCAGCAAAAGCATCTTGGTGTGCCACTAGCAAAGCCTCTGAAACAGGGCTCGACAGTCCGACCATTTCGCTCGCATTTGTGACTAAAAATAGACGTGTGCGAATTGGAAAACTTGCACACGTGTGATTTTCTTTTTTTTAAATGAGCTCGATTGATGACTTAATTTACTACGTCATGGTAAAACAACATGTTCTTCATGCTAACTTATGGTGTATTACGTTGGAAATCTTGTTGGAAAATTGTGACTGTAGCACATGCTGACGCTATCAACAACAGCACATCTCTACAGGTTTATTTACTTCAAGTCAAGCGGTCTTTACATTGTTTTGTTTTGCTAAGCAACACATGGCACTGAATGGCGGCGTATCGCACAACTTGCAAGCCTCATAGAAAACATTTCACATTACAATTCGGCCATGCATGGCATATCGTGGCACGTCTACTGTCTAGTGAACATCAGCGCTTCCCACACAGACTTTACCTGGGCGGCCGAGATATTATTCTCAGTTCTGTGTTCGCGAGAAACTGAGATTACTCTGCCACAGACTCACATGCTCTGCTGGATCATGCTGGATACAGAACTGCTGTTCTGACTTCGGTAGCAGCTTTGAGAAGACCGCAAAGACATGCAGAAAAGAATAGCATTTTACTAAATAGACTGATCCAGCTCATTATTTGGGGTGACAATACTTTCTCTTTTCCAAAGACATGTCTGAGATTCTGCTTTCGATATTAATTTTATTCATTTTTGCTTTACTTTATATGCAAACAATTTGGCCGGTGCGTCTCAATCTCCCAGCAGCACCAACACTATAGCAGAGAGAGAGAGAGAGAGAGAGCAGATTTTTAGATGCTCTTCTGCATACCTCGATTGTAACGAGTGGTTATTTGAGTTGCTGTTGCCTTTCTATAAGCTCAAGTCTGGCCATTCTCCTCTGATCTCTGGCATCTACAAGGCATTTGCACCCACAGAACTGCTGCTCACTAGATATTTTCTTTTTTTTTTTCGACCATTCTTTGTAAAGCCTAGAGATTGTTGCGTGTGAAAATCTCAATAAATCAGCAGTTTCTGTAATACTCAGACCAGCCCTTCTGTATGTGCACAATACTTTGTAGTCAAATACATTCGGTTATTTTTTTATTTTATCAAAAGAAAAAGCTAAAATATGTTTTAGAGACATATACAGAATTACAATTAAGAGTATATGAACAAGTAGGGCAGCTGATGTTCTTAACAGCTGTTAGGTTAAGTTTTGTGTCCAAGTGATGACACACAGGGCAACTTTTTGAGCAGTGTTAGACAATATTGTAGTGATATTGCTTGGCTACTTTGCAGCTGAAAATTGGCAACAATTTTTACAAAAACTTTAGAAGTGCAAGTTATTTTGTATAGATGTATGCATGATGTGCAGTGTAGTTACCACTGCGAAACTAAAACACGTATAGTAATTAATAATTTTTACTTAAGAACATTTCAGGCCGTACTTCTTTACTTTTACGTGAGTACAAAAGTGTAGTCAGTACTTTAACTTTTACCAGAGTCATTTTAAACATGAGTATATGTACTTCTACTTGTGTACTTTTGCCATCTCTGCCAACATAAACATGTGTCTTTGTAAAACACGCAGAAACCTTGATCTTGCATTTTTCTTCAATATCCCTACTTTGTCCTGATATGTTTATTGTGCATGAAGCCATTTAATAGGGGCAGGGAACTTATCAGAAAACATTACAGACTGGATTTAAACCAGGATTACCCACATGAGCATCAGTAGCTGGGCCAAAACGTGCCCATATTTATAAAATAGCACTGCTGTATTTTTTTGTTTGTCACTTAGAGCATAGCCATCTGTGCAGTCGATATTCCCTCCTCACCCTTCAGCACCAGAGACAGAGATGGTGAGCAAACTGTAGACTTAGGAGATTTATAACCCAAATACATGACGCTCTTAGTTGTTAGTTGTGGAAGATGTGTGTTTAAAGATGTATTTAAAGAAACTGCAGTGCAGATATTACAGGGATATTATCTGAGGCTGCCAGAGGTTGAGACTCTTGGCCATTAGTAATCCGACTAACTCTCAAATTCTGGAATTGGCCCTATCAAGGTTGGAAGCAGCCTTTGAGTTTCTTGCCCAGATCTAATTAAAGTGTCCACTACAGTAACTATGGTTGGACTTGTACCAAAGTTTTAGCATCAGGAAAGCGCTAGGCCATTAGTATCGAAACTAAATTGGTGCCTTGACACAAACAGATGGTTGACCACCAAATGTATGATCTGCAGTACTTGCTAACTCTTTAAAATTCACTTCTTTCCTAAATTTTCTTATTTTGCTTTCTAAATTTCTCAAATTTTACTAAAAATAATTATAATTATGCTGAATTGTTCACTCTAGGTTGACTCATTTGTATTTATTGAATAACAATGCACTAACAACATGTAATTAATGTCAAGCTACTCTCACCATAAAACATGTTTTATTAGAATGTGACAGTTTAAGTACCATTAGACAAGATGTTTATAATTAAAACGCATTGATGGATGGTTTTAAAAAGTTATAACCAGGACAAATTTTAAGTTATTTATAAAATATTGAATTGAAAAATCATAATTTAAGTTTTAATATACAGTTTTTGTCAATTTTATTAATTTCATATTTGATTTATATTTATTGCTAAGAGCTTAATTTGGCCTTTTTAAACTTGTGATTTTCTTCAATATTTAGATTATTTTTTGGGACCCTTCGGATCGCAGATTTTCCAATTTTTTAATTAAATGTCTTGATTAAAAAGATCTGTTTTTCTTATGCCAAAAATCATTAAAAAAAGGATTTTTTATGTAAACATTTAGTAAATGTTCCACTTTAATTATATCAAAACAAAAGTTTGGAGTCATAATATTCATTGCTAAGAGCTTAATTTGGACTCTTTAAACTTTAAAGGTGATTTTCTTCAAAAATTATAATTTAAGTTTTAATATACAGTTTTTGTCAATTTTTTCATTTTATATTTTATTTATATTTTTTTACTAAGAGCTTAATTTGGCCTTTTTAAACTTGTGATTTTTCTTCAATATTTAGATAATTTTTTGACCCTTGAGATTCCAGATTTTTCAGATTTTAAACAAATGTGTTCTGTTTTTCTTTTATGCCAAAAATCATAAAAATATTTAGTAAAGATTTCAACATTTGGTAAATGTCCCACTATAATTATACCAAAACTGAATTTTGGGCTCATAATATTTATTGCTAAGAGCTTAATTTGGCCTCTTGAAACTTTAAATGTGATTTTCTTCTCTCTCCATTTGTATGTGAGGCTGCGAACAGAAATGTGCAGATTCCCTCATTCTTAACCTACCATAAGGAACAGGTGGTTTTAACAATTAGTTATTCTTATTACCTGAAATATGTCTGGAGCAGACACTGCACATCAGAACATTTCTATTTACGCACTTAAATTGAAGTACTTTCAATTGCGGGAGCGAAGAGGTTTGGTTGACTCTGTTGTAAATCAGGCTCTACTGGGGCAGATGGTAATATCGCAAGCACTTCTTGAGGACTGTTGGGAGGTGGTTGCGCAACTGGTGGGGCGAGTAGTTGACGGTGTGGTAAAACTGATCCAACACTAGGGGCAGGAATTGGCTGATTGCTTATCTGGACATGTATCGGTGGGCGGTGAAATTCAGGGGCCATCCCTGGTGAGCGGCCTCCAAGAGACACATGGCGCCTCCTCAGGGATGAGTGCAAAGCAGGTTGAATCAGAGCAGGCAACAGCTACCCCTGCTCCTGCATCATCAGCATGCTCTCGTCTATCATGCTCTGTTCTTCCTGGTGAGCACGCATATAGGCATTCACAGACTCCTCATCTTGCACTACGCCCTGTTCCCACCCCATGAGTGAACCGGTTCTGGGACCTAAATAACCTAGGGATGCCTGCCGGTACATACCTGATGCTGCCCCCCCCACCCAGGGCCGTACATCCCACGAGCCTGTTCATATGTCGGGACACGTGGTTGATGGACTAGAGCCATGGCTGGGATATACCCACCCCATCCCATAGGCGAGACAACCCGTACCCCGATGACAACTGTATGCTGTAGTTAGGAGCGCTTTTGCGGTCGGGAGAGGCTTGTCGGCGGGGTCCATACTCCATAACGGACGGGTCATCACACTCTACTTTGTAGCCTGAGTTGTGACCTGAGACTTTGCCTGCTCTTTCTCCCAGTTCCAAAAACACTCTCTCATGGTGGTGGGAACTGGGTAAGTGCTCTCTTGTGATGGATCGAGCTGGTGATTGTGACCTACTGTGTGCTGGGGAGCCGGCCCTGCTGGGTAGTGCTGACTGAGGTGGAGCAATCTCACCTGTTGGTTTGGCTGCAGGCTCTGGCGCTACGGTGATTTGTTGCCGGCGGGAGCTGTGACTTGGGGGCCATTCATGGGCGAGATTCTTTCCAGCGGATGGTGCTCCTCTTAGGCCTCCGGCATTTTCAGGATCGTCCAGTCAGTGTCCTCTTCCGGGTGTCTGGCATCTCTCATGCCTTCGGCCCTATCGCTGACCAGGCGGCAGCGTGTTGACTTAGTTCATCGGGGGTCATTTGTCTTTCAATGTCGGCCCCTTCTCTGCCCTTGGCCGCAATATAAGCATCAATAACACTCCTCCAGATATCAGCACGTGGCCGGTCCTCAACGAACCCCTGATATTGCTCCAAGGAGCGATCACCTAGGGCGATTAAAAATGGGCCACAGAAGGAAATTGGGTCGACCTAACCTCAGTTAGATTGCGGCTGTAGATTGCCATAATAAGGATTCTGGCTGACACGCAGAATCGCTTGGCCGGCATTATCCCATTGTATAACATCTAAAGAGTGCAAGCCTGACCCCGCGGCTTGGGCTAAGACTACCCGCAGCCTAATAGCATGGTACGGTATAAACTCAATCCATCTCTGCATCACTCTTGGCATGACTTCATCTACAGGTCCGGTTGGTTAAAAGCCTCATTGATAAAAGGGATTGTTGGTGTGAGGTCCATAACAATCTGTGCTAGCTTCGCCGAGGACAATGCGAAGGCGACAATTGTTAGAATGATGGCGCCCACAGCACTGTCGCAGCAACGTCCAGAGAGGAGGGCTCCAGCAATCAGATACAGAAAGTAAAGCTGGTCTCCCAGCATTGCGCCATCCTGCCAGCAATAATTAAGGTCATCCCAGGCATCAGCACCCGCTGTCGCGTCAGGGCCTGCAGGGCGAAAGTGCTCGAACCCATCAACAAAACAAAAGGTGTTGCGCAACGCCTCTAGGTCATTGAGTAGGCTGGCGACAATTCGCCGCGACTCAGTCCTCCCATATACCTGCTTGATTGGAAGTTGGGAAACAAACACCTCAAGGATGAGCTGCTGTTTGCGGAGGCTCGCTTGATTGAACCTCAAAAAACATATAAAACTGGCAGCAGTCAATCCTTGCACATCTAATCCGTGATTTAGCATCACGTGATGACTGAACAGCTCAACATCGATATTCCTCAGAACCGACCCCAGTACTCGCCGAGTCCTGCAGAACCCGTTGAAGACCTCTTGATTGTCAGCTAGGCCTCTTTCCAATCTCCCGCCCTGCCGAGCAGACACCGGATCCGTAATAATCCTCTGCCATGGCACATCACCTGCTGCAGCACCTGTCAGGTTGTCTCGCAATGCACGCATCAGTGCCTCCATACGTGCAGTGTACGGATCTGCGAATTCCTACCACCGTGGCCTATGACGACGTGGCCTATGACCTGGTTGGTCACCCTGAGGTTGATTGGGGCCAGGGTCGGGTCTAGGCACTTGATCTGCCATTTTGAATAGTGTCAACTTGCAATACTCACAAACCGCTAACAAAGTACAACTAAAGCTTTGAAAAAGATTCAGAAGTTGTTGAATAGGGTCTTCTCTCTCTCAAAAAAGTTGATATTATTTAAAAAAGATGATCTTTATAAATAATAATTTAATAAAATATCAACAATACTTTGTATTATTCAATATCACATTATTATTCAACATATCATATTATTATTCAACATACTGTATCATATTATTTGTACAAATCAAAACAAAAATAATAATAGATCAGAATAAACAGTACATTTAACAACCAACATTTTAGAATAAAACAGTAATAAAAACAATTATCAGAATATTTACAATAATTTATTTATAATAATCTAGGTGTGCGTGTGTGTGTTTGCAAGCGCATCACTAATATTTTTATTGGTCTGCTCTCTTTCGTTAATATATTGCTTGGCTAGAAGGACACAGTCAGTTTTTTTCCCCTAGTAAATGTTGAAGCTGCGCTTTATTATCTAACTCATTGTTTGTCATTAACTCAAATTGTGGGTAAATGCTCTGTAGTTTGGGGTTGAATGTTTCTCTGATAGTGTGCTGATAGTTTGTGCAGCGGGTGAGGAAGTGTTCCTTCGTCTCCACCTCTGCCTGGGCGCAGTGTGGGCAGATGCAGCCCTCTCTAGGTTGCCAGTTCTGTCTTTATCGGCCTATCTCTACAGTCAGACTGTGAGCACTCAGTCTGGATTTGGTCATTGTTGTCCTTAATTTAATGTCCTTTACTGCACTCGGATATGTTGCTGTGGTATAATCTCTATTTAAGTCCAAATAACATTGAAGTTTACTTTGTTTTCAGGCTGCTTCATTCCAGTAAATCAGATACTTTTCTTTTTTCATGCATTTATCATCTGATTGGGCTTAATTTTGAGGATAAGCATGTCCGTGTCCTGATGCTGCCTGCTGTTAGTCATATTTGTTGTATTGGTTTGTGTTTGCAGCTTCAAGACCATCTGAATCAGGGGGCTTTTTTCAATGTCCACTTCTTCTCTCTCTCTCTGTCTCTTAATTTAGACATTTTGTTAATGTCTCACAATAATTATATCAAAACTTAATTTTTTACTGATAATAATAATTGCTGGGAGCTTAATTTGAACTCTTAAACTTTAAACATGTTAATTAAAAAGACCAGTTTTTCTTTTGTGTCAAAAATTATGAAATTATTTAGTAAAGATTTTAACAATTTTGTAAGTGTCCCACTATAATTATATCAAGACTGAATTTGGGGGTCATAATATTAATTGTGAAGAGCTTAATTTGGCCTCTTTAAACATTAAAGCTAATTTTATACTTTTAATTTTCTGACCATTATGACTGGTTTCATGGTCCAGAGTCACGCTTAATTTATTGTATTCATCTAAAATGTAATAAAATTAAAGCTAACAAATATTTATTAATTATTATTCTGTATTGTTTTAAAATTGATTTGTTATTATTAATTTATTCATTTGTTTATTTATTATTATTTATTCTATTATTATTATTGTTACTATTATTATGCGGTTACACTGCATATCCATAGCCAATCAACAGCTTTAGATTAAAAAAGTGTCACTGAGATATAGATGACAAGAACCTGGCCATCTGTCATTGTGCGTGTTTGCACTTTTATTAAAACAAACCTTCACCTGCTTCTAACCACCTATTCCCTGCGTCACACAGTCATGCGGCCATTGTTAGAGTTTATGAAAGGGTTGAGCGTGAACACACGCACACACACTTCTGTTCTCGATAGGGTAGAATTTCCACAGGGTCAGAAAAAACAAATAACTTCTGTTCTCCCTACACGCTTCTGTGTGTTGCTTTTGTTTGTTACCAGTTCTGTGCTTTACCAATCTAACAACACTGAGATGCAATCAGCTTGATTTTTATTACTTTTGAAAAGACGTTTCGCAGACACTCCCTGCGGCTTCAAGTGACAATAGTTGACAGACAGTCACCTCTAATTTAATTTGCAATGGAATGTTTGCTGCTGTTTCATATTGGTCATTTTCCTTTGAGTTTACTGTTGTGTTTTTTTAGAGTCACTTGCTGCAGAAATGCATTTGAGGATCTTTCTAACCTCTCTTCGCAATCCGATGCTCTTTACCATTTATTGGAAAATGGTTTATTATACTTTTGAAGGTCATCTGACTGAGTCCTTGACCAAAGTCACAGCTCTTTGGGTAAAGAAATAATGTTAAGCCTTGAGTCCTCCTATATAACAAGAACAGCATTTCAAGTTGGAAAAAAACAGAAGAAGAATAGGTTTGTTTTTGGAGCATGTTAAACTGCAGCTCAACAGGTTTGTTTTATGGAGGACTTTGTTTTATTTTTTTCAAAATCTGGTTTCAGTTAAATTGAATATACACTCACCGGCCATTTTATTAGGCACACCTGGTTAGTACCGGGTTGAACCCCTTTTGCCTTCAGAACTGCCTTAATCCATGATGCCTTAATCTCCCGTTCCAAAACATCCCAAAGGTGCTCTATTGGATTGAGTTCTGGTAAGTGTGGAGGCCATTTGAATACAGTCAACTTATTTTTAGCAGCCTGAACCCATGATACAAGGCAGAATGGATCCATGCTTTCCATGTTGTTGACTCCCAATTCTGACCCTACCATCTGAATGTCACAGCTGAAATCGACACTCCAGGCAACTTTTTTGTCAATCTTTTGGCAATCTTCTATTGTCCAATTTTGGTGAGCCTGTGAGAATTGTAGCCTCAGTTTCCTGTTCTTAGCTGACAGGAGTGGCACCTGGTGTGGTCTTCTGCTGCTGTAGCCAATCTGCCTAAAGGTTCAACGTGTTTTGCGTTCAGATGTGCTCTTACATACTTCATACACCAACAACCATGTCATGTTCAAAGTCACTTAAATCTCCTTTCTTCACCATTCTGATGCTCTGTTGAAACTTCAGCAGATTGTCTTGACCTTGTCTATATGCCTAAATGCATTGCCATGTGATCAGCTGATTAGAAATTTGCGTTAACAAGCAGTTGGATCAAGTGTACATGGAGTTAGTTTTCCTTCACATTTGGTATCTGATTGTGTGGCAGAAGAGAACTCTTTGTAAATGCACAGTGATGTTAAATTACAACAGTGCAAAATTTAATAAAAAGAATGTTTAAAGAGCCCCTATTGTAGATTTTTGAAAATTACCTTCCATGCAACACAGATTTAAGTGAATGAAAACATCCAACGGAGGTTTTAAAGGTGCTGTATTTACATTTTTGACTCTTCTAAAGCATGGTAATACAATAGGTTTACAAATATTTAAGAAACATGTAAGGTGAACATATTTGTTTAGCTGTAAAACAATGCTAAAGTCCGTTATTCTCCTTAAAAATTGTGCATTTCCTGTCGAAATGTCTGTCTTTCTTTAAAGACTAGCCCTCTGCCAGTTTTCCCTATTATACTTGGTGGAAAACGCAGCTTATTCATCATATTATCTGTCTTAAAGGCTATTTCAATATGCAGGTGCAGCCGAAAATGTGTTTGTAGCTTAAAGATTAATCTTATATACCTATTTATACAATGAAGACTATACAGTGTAGTGTATGCTTGTAATTTATTATATTTTATGCAACTGTACTCCTCTACAACGTCATTCCAATCAATAAAAAATTATGAATTCTTTCCAAAGAAAGCTATTTAATGAATCTGGTGAAATTGTATTTATATCTCAATATATATTGCAGAAAAAGAATATATCACAATGCCAGTTTTGACCAGTATTGCACAGCTATAATCACCATGCATTTCACATCTTGACAAAAAAAATGCTCTCTAGAGTCAAATGTGGATCATATGTGCGAGCCAAACAAGACCACAAAACATGTCAGACCTATTTAAATTCTACAATATATACTGTTTTATAGAGTAGGGTCTGTCTGCTGACTGCAAGACGGAGGCGTAACTTGTAGTGCGTTAGAGGCGTAACTTGACATTATGCAGACCTACATGTCAAAACTATGTTGTCGGCAAGGTGGCACTGTACATTAGTTATTAACTTCTACACCTACTCCAGACCTAAACCCAAAACCCAACCATCACATTTATTAACGTCTATACCTACCACAACCCTAAACCCAACCATCTTAGTTATTAACGTCTACACCTTCCCCAAGCCTAAACCCCCAACCATCATCGTTATTAACGTCTACACCTTTCCCAAACCTAAAC
>CAIGQZ010032741.1:2357855-2393547 GCA_903798205.1 Danio tinwini | reverse complement strand
TTCCCAAACCTAAACCCAACCATCATCGTTATTAACGTCTACACCTTCCCAAACCTAAACCCAACCATCACAGTTGTTAACGTCTACACCTTCCCCAACTCTAAACCCAACCATCATTGTTATTAATGTTTACATATTAAACGTCTACACCTTCCCCAAACCTAAACCCAACCATCATAGTTATTAACGTCTACACCATTCCCAAACGTAAACTCAACCATCACAGTTATTAACGTCTACACCTGCCCCAACCCTAAACCCAGCCATCATAGTTATTAACGTCTACACTTTCCCCAACCCTAAACCCAACCATCACAGTTATTAACATCTACACCTTCCCCAACCCTAAACCCAACCATCACAGTTATTAAGGTCTACAGCTTCCCCAACCCTAAACCCAACCATCATGGTTATTAAAATACAACCGTGAGTTGCGGAGGCTTTCATACTTGACACACTCACCATTGTACTGTTATTTGCAACCACAGGGAGCAATGTCGAGTACTGTCATGACAAAACGGACAAAGCAGTCAGGGAGTGGAGTTGCATGGTGGAGTTGCTAAATTAATGAATATAATAATATATCAAATTAATTCGTTGTGGATGAATTTAGAGAAAAACATTTGCTGAAAATGTTCCCTGTTCTGCCATCTTGCCAACAACATCTCGTTGTGACATTTTACATGGTTCAATGGGATCTCGATAACGGCAAGATACACCTCTTACAAGTTACACCCCTTCATGTTATGCCCCCGTCTTGCAGTTCGCCGACAGAAAAATGTATTACTATTAGATAAAACTATACAATATGCTGTTCCAGTGTCAATAAGTCAAATCGCAATGTCAAATTTTGATTATTGTTGACAAGACACTACAGTTTATAATATTTTGCACTGTAAAAAATATCTGCTAATTACCAGTTTCCGTGTTCTCCATTTATTTACGCTTCTGAACTGCCTTAGAGGACCTTGATCTCTGCTCTGACGACTGTTGATGTTGAATATGCAACACTACAGTGTAATAGTGACTTTTATTGACATTTTAGTAGTTTGAAATAATACAATGTATAAGAAATAACATAGAATGTATTGGCATTTTTTATCAGGTTTTTGTACTGTAATGTACTGTACAACACGAACCCAGACAATATATCACTTTAAAATATTATGTTTTAATAAAGTTACCTTTTCAAACTTTTCAAGGTGTAAAATTGTTAGAAAAAAGATCCAGGTCCAATAATACAATTCAAAAGCATAAATAAATGTGGAAAAATAAAAACACGAATCACAAAATATGGAAATCTGCTAGTTTATGGATGTTTTTACAGTGTAGGGTCAAAATTTAACCATGATAGAGTGAATGTTTATCATATTTTTTTTAAACCTTGTGACTATATGAGCATTCCAGAAGAGATTAAAACATTTGGGAATAAGATATTATAAACATTTCAAGGTATTATAAAGATTAATTGTGTAAGGTCCAGCCCAGTTAGTCCAACAACGGTGTCTACTGGTGGTTGAAGTAGTCGATAAAAGTAGTAATATCGTTAAAAACTCAACGATACCCATCCCTAGTCTGTCATAAGCTCTCAGATTTGCGTATCAGTTCTAGTTGGCCACACTGTGATGTAAATGGAAAGACCAGTACTGTACTGTGTCTATCTCATAATAAATCTGTGTGGAATTGATTCCAGTTCAGATTTTTGATAATCTTTTATTTATAAAGTTCAACAACAGAGTTTAGGGGCAACAGTTTCTGCACAGTGAAGCTTTTTTTCAGAAGCAATTCAACCTCGCTCTCACATAGGACATGGCCTTCCAAAGACATTTGGCACTTTCAGAGAAACTTCACGATGACTTGTTCCCAGCGGTACTCTAAAATCTAGTGACTCCATGTTCTTTTCTGACTCTGTCACAGAGACTGGGTGGTTTCTCCGTAGCATCTATAATTCAGCTAGTCTATTAATCCTAAAAGTTAGATTGGAATTTAGGAACATGGATGGTTCTACCTTAGTTGCATTTTGTTTTACTTTAATTCTTTGTGGCAGAAATTATAACCACTGAAAGAACATCTTTATGCACTCTTTAGTCAAAGAAAAAGCACATTTTGGATTTGCTTTGTTGAAGAATTGATGTTTAATGCCCAGTAATAAATAAATACATAAATAAATACTAAGAAAGCAAAAGAGATGGTATTTGACCCAATGTGTATACTGTAGGTGACCATCGTCAAGTGGTTGAACACAACCATTTATCACTCAGTCAGAAACCTATAAGTATTTGGGCACTTACATTGATAGTTCTTTCACATGCAAAACACATTGAGTGGGTTTGTTCTCGTTTACACCAGAGATTGTATTTTTTTACGGACGTTACATCTTTTTGGAGTTAACAAGAAGCTCATGATGTTGTTTTATAAAGCAGTTATTGAAAGCATTGTTAGATATGGTATCACAGGGTGGTTTGGCAACCTATCTGTTCAGTGTAAATCCAAATTGATGCATCTCTTAAAGACAGGATGGAAAATAGTTGGGCACGATGAATATTTTAATCCTCAAGTTTTTTATGAGAATTGTGTCCTCAACCAGGTGGAAAGGATTGTGAACGATCCAACTCATTTTTTGTTTCCACATTATGAACTACTTCCCTCTGGTAGAAGATATAGTTCCAAAGTGTAGATTGAACCGTTATAAGAAATCCTTTGTACCTGTTTCAGTGGGTTTATTTAACAAGAGTCTATCTTAATTAGCATTATAAATTCTGTAACTGCTGTATTTTTGTATTGTTTTTATTGCCTGTTTTAATGGAATGTCTGCAGCAACATGGTGATGCCCATAACAAATTGCCCATAACTACTACTACTACTACTACTACTACTACTACTACTACTACTACTGCTAATATACACTATAACCAAAGTCATAGTATTTCTTGTAAAATCAATAGGGATGCACCGATACCATTTTTTAAAAAACGATCCGATCACGATACTAAAATTCTGAGTATCGACCGATACAGATCCGATCCTGATTTTGTGCTGTTTTTATTATTTTTTATTATTTTATTATTAACATTTATAATAATATTAATAATTTTCATTATTAACGGTTTCTATAGTTCTGGTGATAAACTAAAATAATATATCTTCTTTAGTAAAAATAACAGACCTATAGGCCTACTGTAGATAACAGATGGCACAATTTAACTAAATGTGATGCTTGCTATAAACTATGGACTACATTATTTGAGCATTCATTATGACATTGATCTCATCTGTTGTGGTCCAGCCTATGTTTCCTTTTTAATATTCAGATTTTTCTTTAAAATCTGTAATAGGCTACCACTATTGACCCTAATCGTTGGTAAAACAATCGGCCTTTTAGCAAAGCCTGATATTTTCCTGCAGGTTTAAAGCAGACTAAACTAAACAGTCTGAGGCCAGTTTTACTTAATAAACATTCCCTCGCCTATAGTCGTGTGAGATGGAGAAACTGAAAGCATGTCTGTAAAATACTTTTTTGTCTGAAAAATTATCTTTTTGAAACTAATTTCGTTTGTTATAATTTGTTGGTTATTTTAATGTATTTTTGTTGGGCAGTTATCTACAAAATAAACAAGAATATTTGAGGTGAAGTTCAAAACAAGGTCCGCTTATATGCTTTATCTGACAAACTGGTCTGTTAAATAAAATGTTAATATATATAAAATTGCAGCGACATATTCACAGTTTCAGAGTAGCCTATATTAGGCTAAATAATTTTCAGTAAATGACAATTCATATGCACCAGGTTGTCATTTTCACTTTTTATAATTTAATCAACTAAACCACAATGAGCCAGGCTTTACAAACTTTTCGCAGCACAAACATAAGAAGGAACAAACATTCGCGGAAGGAACTTAATATCATAAACTTAGCCTATTAAAAGAATAATCTTATGGAGTGGCGCATGTCGCGTCTGCACAGCCGGTGCTTGAATGAAGCGCTTGCATCACTGAGACACAGCGCGCGCAGCCCTCTGGTATACTGACACTTCCAAAACAGCAGCACAAAGGGAAGAAATCAGTGCGTTGAGGATGTCCAATGATTATTGAGTCTTTACTACTACAAAGTTTCAGGTAGGCCTACTTTGTGTGTGAAGCACAGGTAATAGCCTAACCCTACTCTAGTGTTGTGAATGTGATCTGCTGATCTAACAGACACAGCGCGTGTTTAGAAACAGCAATGATCTCCATGTTGCATGCAAAATGAACTCATTTAATGCAAAACTAAATGCATTTCCACACTGATTATTTAAACTAACAGGAACAAATAGTATTGGAGAAAGTTTTTCGTGCTGTCATGAATGCAACACGCAGCTTGAAATGTGAAGAAATGGAGAATGATTGACAGGCGCGGCGGCGGGAAGCGCTGAAGTGAACATGAATTTAAAAAAGGTGAATATTCATCTGTGCTTCACATTCAACTATAGAATGGCTTCAAAACATTCATGATATAGTAGGTCTGCTTGACAGCTTTCTAGTGCTTTATAATAGGCTTCCTTCGTGGCTTTTGTTGGCTTATAAATTACACAGAATACAGCGCACATGCAAGATCGGATTTGGATCGGTACCAGCTGGCCGATACCCCATCCAGCAAAAATATGCGATATCGAACCGATATCCAGTCCAAGTATCGGGATCGGTGCATCTCTAGGTGTGAACTCATAAATGTCTTGAGATTATATTGGTTTGCATGGTTTCCACTACATTCATTCTTCCATGGCGGGGCGCCACACCAAAATTCATCCCGCCACAGCTATATTACAGCTTCTCATTCAAAAATATTCAGTCGTGTCTTTTTTTTTTTTTAATAGCGGGTTACAATCGCACCAAAACATATTAAAAGGTAAGTGAATTATAACAGCGCAAATTTTTCTGTAATTGTAGTAGGGCTGTGCGTTATTTGTTTAACCCTTTAAAGTGACATACTAACTGACTGACAGGTCCATGATGCGTAAGGCCAGCAAACATGACATGCTTTTAGTTATGATGAACATACTTTCCATAATTATCCTTTATAGATAAAGGTCTATGGCTCTGCATACAATGATTTTATCTTGCTGGAGTTTATAGCCGTTTCACGTTACTTCAGAACGCATTAATGCCGCTCTGTAGGTATATTGGACGCAATTATAAATGTTCCTAGCAAATCTAATAAATGTTGGAGACATTTTTGTTTACTTAAACGCACTAAATCACACTTCAGCAGTGTTAAGTTAAAAAAGCGCACAAGAAAATCTGCACTTGAGTAGTGTATATTTGAGGGCGTGCAAGTAGTTTTGTGCACAAACAGAGGAAATAGGAGCGCAAGCAGAGATTCGCATGCTCGTATTACCTGAATTTGTCTTTGAAATAATGCCATAGGTAGTTGGTAGATCTGTATCTACCAGGCCTGCCGCCACAGCTGGAAAAAAAATCACAGGATTGTATTGTTTTGTGAGTGCATCTGTGCACATGGGTGTGTGCATGTGTGTGTATATGTATCATTTTATTCTAGTTCTGTTTTTGATGCTGCTGTGAAGGCCAAAAGTGTGGTTTACCAGCTAGTCTTGTATACTGAAATAACAGTTAATACATTTAGAAGTGGTCCGAAGTTTGTTTTCGACATGTAGTAGCTACACACAAAATGCGTGATTTATAGAAAAATTGCGTTTTAATACAAGTTGGTACCATTTGTGCCGCTCACAGCAAAAGAAAAATATGGATCTTACTTTGGAATTGTGTTTCCATGTTTTTTATTTATAACCCTTAAAACGATTCGAGGACAGAATGAGTGTAGAAGATTGTACACACCACTCATATGCAATTGTCAGACTCATGCAATTAAGAGTGTAACCCAGTGGCGAGACAACAAGGGCTCAAGGTCGCACTGGCAAACTCAGATTAAATGCCAGTCAACCCAGACAAAAAGATTTTATTATTATTTATGATGGCAGAGAGAGCTTAACGTGCTGCAATTTGGTAAAACACATGCACTTACAAAAAAACTGCAGCAAATTAAGAAAAGATCTTTGTCTGTTTGACAGCACAGGTGCTGCATTTTCTTACAACACAAACAACTTACGAAAACGTGCTGCATTTTCTCACAACACTTTCAAAAAGCACGGAACACAATGGAAATGTTTCAAGGGGACCTGGCTATTTAGGTTCTGATTATTCAGGCTAATAAAATACAAAAGACAAGGGAATCAGGATGGTAAAATAAACTAACAAATACAGAATATTTTCCTACACAGAAACTACAGAAAAGACACGCATTAAATAAGAAAATTTAAAAAGATGTTTATTGTCTAATCCGATTAAATGATTTAAACTAAGATGAGATAAAATTGCTCCTGCA
The DNA here is from genome assembly GCA_903798205.1 of Danio tinwini. Taxonomy (NCBI): domain Eukaryota; kingdom Metazoa; phylum Chordata; class Actinopteri; order Cypriniformes; family Danionidae; genus Danio; species Danio tinwini. Next base: position 2,387,169 of record CAIGQZ010032741.1, on the reverse strand, counting down.
AGACCCCTAGATTAAGAGAATGGATACAAAAATGGTATAAAATCAAATCAACTGTTTAACTCTGTTGCATTATAAGTTGAAGGGTGACTTTTTTATTTTCTAAAAAAAAAAAAAACTGGAGTGTTTTTATTTTTTTCTTTTGTTTTTTTTATGCATGATTATTCTCCAGTTGATCAGTATAAATTACGTCTGCAGAGCATCTTGGTGTTCATGATGGGATTATTTCTAATCAATAAGCGCACCCTACAGGCAAAGAATGACTTTGCAAATTTCTTTTCAGCCCGTCAACCATTTTCTGCAGGTGTGTTTTATGTAGCATAATTACATGTCACAGGTCAAACTATTATGCTCTCATTTTCATCTTTTATGTTTTCATCAACTCATATTTTGAGATAATTTTTTATTTTATTTTTTGCGCTATATATATTTTTTTAAGTTAATTTTAAGATTTAGATTTAAAAAAAAAAGATTTTGTGTTGGTCATTCGGAGAAATTTGCAGACAATTTTGCGAAATATATATATATAAAAAAAAAAAATATATATATATATATATTTGTCTGAAGCATGTTAAATGCACGAAACGCCCAATTTGGGCTGTGTTATTCACTCGATTTGTGCCACAGGATGTCTAATCGCATCTTTGCAATCACTCACGGTTCATTGCCATCAGCTTTGCCCACTTCCATGTAATGTAATGATTGTGAGGGCACAGGTGAGTCATTTTTCTAGAGACACCAAAATACATCAAGTGCACTCAGTATGCAACGTCTATTAGTCACGTAAAACAATTAATTGCAAAGTGAAGTAAATCTAGTTTGATTGTATGGTTGGGAATTGGATGTTTTATGAGATTATTTACATTGTTTTGCAATTATTTTGCGTTTAAATTAAGAATTTTGCAGGATCTAAAAAAAATTTGACTTTTTGTTGATTTTTGCGTTGGATTCAGCGATCGCAAAATCGTGAAAAACTAGGGGCTCTGTCTATAGGTCTTATGATAAAGTGAACGATTTAGGACACATTTTTGCACACAAAATGATTCTCAAAAGTGTCAGTTAAATCAATTACTATATAATCTGAGATGAACTATGTAAGAAACTAGATATTAAACATTAAGTCTAAGAGTCGGCACGGAGCTCTGCCTTATTTCAGCAAGGTAAACTCACTTTAACATCTCTGGCCTGCCACATATATATATGACTTTTTCTCAAACCATATGCTATCTTAAGAAGAGCAGGAATCCTTCTCTCCATCTCTTCAGTCCAGACGACAGAGGGCAGATGTTGGAGGCTGCGACTGATTGCCGAATGCTGTGTTTTGTCCTCTAAATTATTTGAATCCCTGAGATTAAACTTTAATGCTCACTCCATTTTTTATGACTCAACTTGAAATGGGGTTATCGAATATCCACAGCACTATAAAAAAAAAACTAAAGTTTAGTACAACTACTTTGCTCCAACCTAATGACTGTACAGTTTATCAATATCGTAAAGTACAAATGAAATCAAACCTGACCATATGAATTTTGTTAGCTCACATTGCTAGTTTTGTGGTGAACAATTCATCAGTCCAGGTATAAACCTCAGTAAAAACAAAAGATAGAGAATAAAGTGTAATTTGTCAGTCTAATCAAATAAGCATTAAGCCTTGTCGTCAGCCAATCATTTCTCATTAAGCTTTTGGTGAGCACAGTCGGTCACTAGTAACTGCAGACTGCTCAATCCGAGGCATGTATATTAAAGGTTGCCCAAGTATATTTGGTGGTGGCACATGAATAACACTATTGTTTTCATCCTTTTACACTTTTTTTTTTTTTTTGTATCCGCACAAGAAAGCCAAACATCCGCGATCCATTAACCAGTGGACAATCTTCTCTCGCTCTGCACGTTTCCTACTGCTTGTTCTGTGTGCGCGCGATCAGTCACTCACACAGATGCGCCTTTTCCACCTAAATGCGTCTGAACGTAGTTTCTGAAATGAAATCTCCTAAAATGTCCGGGATTCAGGTTTTACTTTCGCTTTCTAAAGTTGCCTTTATTTAAAACGTGTTTTTGCATCACCTTTTTGCAGCTGACTGCGCGCGCACAGCCACGAGAGAAACATTAAATGATTAATCATTTAATAAAAGACTTGGTCAAACTTTATTATATACTCGGAGAGAACAAAATGACATCTATAATGGCTGCAAAATACTTGGCTAATCAACTAATTTGACTAAATTGAAATGATCCACACTTTTTATTCTAAGAATTATTGTAATTTTTTGCAATCTATTTTTTGTTCATTTTTTTCTGATATTTATTTATAATTTGCTGTGTATTTTATTAAATTAATTATCTTAATATATTACATACTTTATACATATCTAACATGCTTTGGCAATACTTTAAATGTCAAGCCAGTAAATTAACTTTAGAGAGAGAGAGAAAGAGAGCATCCTTTACCTGTCAGTGGATGCACATGGCTCCTAAATAGCATAAAGTAAGAGCAATAGTGGATTTCTTTCATTTCAACAGCTTTTTTTTAAAATAACGTTAACCCATTGAAAAGGTGTCATAATTAATAAAAATCACCTTTTTTTTTCATTTGTTGCATGTAGTTGACCATTTATGTGCTGTGGGTAAAAGGTGGGTTTAATCCAGGTACTACCGCAAGTATATTTCAAACCTGTGGAAAGCACTGGAACGTGTCTGTTAGGTTGTAATAATGAACGAATTGACTACTTTACTACATCCAATCAGCTTGCAGTAGAAAAAACAAGCCACGCCCACTGTTTTCTCATTAAATTTTTCGTTTCTCTTGGAACTACATCACAATTCGGGGAAAAAAATGGTTGCAGCTTCCGGTTTGTTCAGACTTTAATGATCATGTTTTGTTCAAAATGTTCTGAGGGCATTGTGTTTTCTTCTTTATCGTGTTTGTGAACAGTGCAGCACTTTCTCACTTTGACTCTGTCCTCGTGTTTCTTCTCTGCAGAGTTTTCCCTCAGATGAGGGCTGGCCATTCGCCAAATACCTGGGGGCCTGCGGCCGGATGGTGGCGGTGAATTACGTGGGCGAGGAGCTCTGGAGCTTCTACAATGCGCCCTGGGAGAAAAGAGTAGATCTTGCCAAGCAGCTGATGGACATCGCCGAGCAGCTGACCAACAATGACTTTGACTTCGCCCTTTACCTCCTGGATGTCAGCTTTGACAATTTTGCAGTCGGGCCCCGTGATGGAAAAGTCATCGTCATCGATGCTGAAAACGTGATCGTGGTGGACAAAAGATTGGTGAAGCAGAGTAAGTAATGACCTCATCCCTGCATCTCTGTGCAAGGTTTGCTTTACGACATAAATAAATTGCACAGGAAGCTGTTATCCAGGTTAGAGTGTGTGTATGTGTGTCAACTTAAATATTCTGACCCACTTTCGGTTTTCCCTCCTATGGGCTGTGGCACCTGTTTTTCTGGCCTGTTTGTTACTGTACTTTGCTTTCCCAGTCAACATAAATTTTCCTTAGACTGAATTATCACAGTCTCACAGACCGGGTGGAATCCTGCATTGGCCTCCACATGCTCCCAGGCTAGTAATTAAAGTCTCATTGCTGTTTCTTTTTTTGGGACTTTTAAAAAATCTATACCTGTCCGGAAGAACTCTACACCGACCGCTTTCCTGAAACTCAATAGAGCCCAGGGTCAGAAATTAACTGGGGCTTGAGGAAATAATTAAATCAGAGTGCATAAAACCAACTCCAAAATTGCAGATAACGTTGCAATAAATGGTTCCTGGACAATTAAACCCTAATTCAACTGTCATGATTAAAGGGATGGTTCACCCAAAACTGAAAAATCTGCATGATTTGCTCATTCACTTGTTCCAAACCTGTTTAGAATGGGATCAAAGCTCAATTTTTTAAAATCCAGCCAAGAATAGAAAGAAAGATTTTTCAGTACTATTTACCTTACCTGAACAATTCATAGGCAACTATTTTCTCATTTTAACATGATTACATTGTTAAATTGATTTGAAGTCGTCACACTTTGACTTAACAGAATCAACATAAATCAAAGTGTTAAACATATACAGTGCATCCGGAAAGTATTCATAGCGCTTCACTTTTTCCAAAATTTTTTGTTACAGCCTTAATCCAAAATTGATTCAATTAATTTATTTCCTTAAAATTCTACACACTTAATTGGAGTGCACCTGTGGTAAATTCAGCTGATTGGACATGATTTGAAAAGGCATACACCTGTCTATATAAGGTCCCAGGGTTGACAGTGCATGTCAAAGCACAAACCAAGCATGAAGACAAAGGAATTGTCTGTACACCTCCGAGACAGGATTGTCTTGAGGCACAAGGCTGGGGATGGTTACAGAAAAATGTCTGCTGCTCTGAAAGTGCCAATGAGCACAGTGGCCTCCATCATCTGTAAGTGGAAGATGTTTGGAACCACCAGGACTCTTCCTAGAGCTGGCCGGCCATCTAAGCTGAGTGATCGGGGGAGAAGGGCCTTAGTCAGGGAGGTGATCGATAACCCGATGGTCACTCTGTCTGAGCCTCAGCGTTCTTCTGTGGAGAGAGGAGAACCTTACAGAAGGACAACAATCTGTGCAGCAATCCACCAATCAGGCCTGTATGGTAGAGTGGCCAGACGGAAGCCAGTCCTTGCCTGGAATTTGCCAAAAGGCATCTGAAGGACTCTCAGACCATAAGAAACTACATTTTCTTGTCTGATGAGACTTAAATTGATCTCTTTAGAGTAAATGCCAGGTGTTACGTTTGGAGAAAACCAGGCACCGCTCATCACCAGGCTAATACCATCCCTACAGTGAAGCATGGTGGTGGCAGCATCATGCTGTGGGGATGTTTTTCAGCAGCAGGAACTGGAAGACTAGTCAGGATAGAGGGAAAGATGAATGCAGCAATGTACAGAGACATCCTGAATGAAAACCTGTCTCAGAGTGCTCTTGACCTCAGACTGGGGCAACGGTTCATCTTCCAGCAGGACAATGACCCAAAGTACACCGCCAAAAATCAATGGAGTGGCAACTCAGCTAGAGCCCAGACCTGAATCCTATTGAACATCTCTGGAGAAATCTAAATATGTCTGTACACCGCCGCTTCCCATCCAACCTGATAGAGCTTGAGAGGTACTGCAAAGAGGAATGGGCAAAAATTCCCAAAGGCAGGTGTACCAAGCTAGTGGCATCATATTCAAAAAGACTTGAGGCTGTAATTGCTGCCAAAGGTGCATCAACAAAGTATTGAGCAAAGGCTGTGAATACTGATGTACATGTGATTTTACAGGTTTTTTATTTTTAATAAATTTGTAACAATTTTAAAAACTCTTTTTTTCACATTGTCATTATGGGGTATTGTGTGTAGAATTTTAAGGAAATAAATTGATTTAATCCATTTTGGATTAAGGCTGTAACAAAAAAAAAAAGTGAAAAATGTGACGCGCTATGAATACTTACCGGATGCGCTGTAGTTTTGGAATGCCTTATTTGTAATGTTATCAGACAATGATTTGTATCTGGAGTGACTGTAAAGGAGATTAGATAAAATGTATTGTATCTTATGTATTTTATATTTCTGTTTGTCTTTTTATTATTATTTTTTTATTATAGAAAAGTGATATTTATAAAATGTGCATTTGATCTTGTTTTGCCAGTAAATAGCCAGATAAGCTGATATGACTGATATGGCAATACATTCAAAACTCTCTCTCTCTCTCTCTCTCTCTCTCAGAAAAAAACAGTACACACACTAGATAATAGTAGTAGTAGTAGTAGTAGTAGTAAAAAAAAAGTAAATATATTATAAATATATATATTAAATAATATATCATTATTCAATATATCATATTTATCGTGGTTTGAGAAAATCCAAACTTTCAGCCAGACTGTCGGACTTAAGGTTGGGCTCATTTAACTCAGACTACCAATCTGCCAAACACTGATGACCTTTTAACTTACTAGCCACACCCTAGCAACCACTTATGACAACCTAGCAATTGTCCCATAGACTTCCATTGTTAAAAAAAAAAAAAATAAATAAATAAAAAAATCTGCCATTGACTTTATATTAGACATACTAACGACATTCATACCAATTCATACTAACAATATACTACTCCATACCAGAAACATACTAATCATACTAGCAACATGCAAAATCATACTATAAACATACTAGCAACATGCAAAATCATAATATAAACATACTAGCAACATGCAAAATCATAGTATAAACATACTAGCAACATGCAAAATCATACTATAAACATACTAGCAACATGCAAAATCATACTATAAACGTACTAGCAAAATGCTAATTCATACTAACAATATACTAATCCATACTGAAAACATATTAACAAACATACTAATCATACTAGCAAACATGCTAAATTATACTAAATTCATGCTAACAGCATACTAGTTTAGACTAGAAACATGCTAGTGACATGCTAATTCATACTCCATGCTAGAGACATGCTAAGTTATGCTAGAAACATGGTAATTTATGTTAGCAACTGCCTAGCAACCACTCAGAACAACTTAGAAACTGCCTAGCAACACCTTAGTAACCACCCAGAACACCCTAGCAACCGCCTTAGCGATGGTCTCTCTCTCTCTCTCTCTCTCTCTTTTTCAAACCCGTTTGACTTTATTTAATTGAACACAAAACAAGTTATTTTGAAGATTTGAAGAAAGCTGAATTCCTGTAATCACTGACTTCCTTAGTATTTGTTTTGGTCACACTTTATTTTGATGGTCTGTTTATTGAATTTAAGTTGCATTGCATCTACATGCCAACTAATTCACGTTAGAATACAAGTAAGGTTAGTATAGGTTGACATGCACTTGCAAAGTTTCTTATAGTCAGTTAAATGTCTGTTTAGCAGCAGTATCAACAGATGTTAAACAGACAGTCTACTAATACTCAAACGGACCATCAACAAAAAGTGTTACCTTTGTTTTTCCTGTCATAGAAGTTAATGGTCTTCTATGAATCTTCAATTGAATAAAGAAATTTGAAATGTTTTAAATATATTTCAAAACGACATTTAAAATATTGAAATGTTTTGTTACAAGAACAAAAAAAATGCACTTGCGCTGGTGGCATATTGGTTAGTTTTATGACAAATTGATGTGCTTTTTGGAAGCTTCAAAGTAAAAGTCACTATACAAAATCATTGTACAGCAAGGAAGAGCTAGGATAAAATTGAATGCTACTCAGACTGTTTGTCTGGCATAAAATGGTCATATACTCTGAGAATGGCTTGGGGCGAGTAAAATTACTTTCATTTAGAGGTGAACTATTCCTTTAATTCGGCTTGATTGGTGGTAGGTCTATATAGTTTCATGATTGATTATAATATTTGGTTTAACATAATAGACAACAAAGAAGGTATTTTATAAGGTAATTATACAAATTTCATTTACAAAGACTAAAAATTAATGGAAAATTAAATGCCTGACCCTGTTAAAGCTTCTAATATGATAATGCGTGGGTTTTCAATTCTAGTTTAATGTTTGAGTAAGTGTTTCGCATTGCAACAGATGGATGTGGCCCAAAGCTGCACTTTTGATTCTGGACGGCAGCGAGTTGGCATGGACGGGTGCAGTGCTGGACCAAGTATGTGTGCCAGTGGATCTGCCGGCCATTGAGGCCAAACTGGGCTGGCGGATGAACTTGGAGCATGTGTGCTACATTACAATGGCTATTTGCTTCAGCCTGCCAGCATTTATCTGAATGAAGCTTGTGTGTGTGTGTGTGTGTGTGTGTGTGTGTGTGTGTGTGTGTGTGTGAGTGTGAGTGTGTGAGTGTGTGAGTGTGTGAGTGTGTGTGTGTGTGTGTGTGTGTGTTAGCAGATGGGTCTTTCTGAAATGATAGATTATTTTCATGCTGAACTGATGTGTGGTTGACGTCAAAGCACTTCACTGGACCTGTTGGCATCAAGGTCATTTTGCGGAGGACGTCGGATAGATGGGTTTTTATTCATATTTTAAATAGAATTATATCTGCTTTAAAAATCTCAGCACATTAATTGAAAACGTGATGGTTTTAAGGATTGCTGTTCATGGATTTCAGAAATGATTTTCTTGCATATGGAGGTGGTTTCATTTGATATATTCTCAGTTTGTTTTTGAGACTAGAACTCCAGTAAGGACTCAAACTAACAACTACATAATTTTACAGCATTTATAAATCATAATTTTAATGAATCATTTAATAATAATCATAATATAGTTTTAAAATGTTTACACAGCGATATGTTTGTCAGTTTCATCAAAAGTGTACAATGCTAAATACAGCTATAAATAGAGTATAAATTGTTTTAAGCTTGTTAACTATCAACCAATTCAACAGTTAAATAAGGAAATTGTTTACTTTACTACGGCTCAAAAAGGAGCACAGTGGGTTTCCATGCTACACTGTAAAACCCAAAAAGTTAAGGTAACTAAGACCATTTGAGTAAACCGATTGCAACAAACCATTTAAGTTCAAAAACTAATCTTAATGAGTACTCTGAACTTGATCCATTTAAATAAATGAAGCAATTTGAGCACAGTAAAACCCAATAAATGAAGAGAACTCAAACCAACTGAGTACTGTAAATGCCAATAAGTTAAAGAAACTCGAACTGTTTGAGGAAACCCATAGCTACAAACCGTTTGAGTTAAACTAATCTACAGTATATGAGTACTGTGAACTTACTCCATTTAAGTTGAAGTAATGAGGTATTTAGTTAACTCATTGCCTCAACACTGATTTCAAAACTCTTTTTCAAATGAGTAGAATTAACATTCAGTAAATTTTGAGTTAACTACACATTTAATTTGATAAAGTTGACTGTTGGGTTTTACAGTGTAGAATTATTATTATTATTTTTTTATTAGTGGTGTAATGGATCACAAATCTAATGGTTTGGATCACACTATGGTGTTTGAGTCACAGATCGCACCATTTTTCGGATCAGCAATAAAAAGAGAAGAGATTTGTAATTTGCTTTCCCTTTTTTACAAAAACATTACAGCAAGAAACCTTTGGTTTTAGCTAGGGCTGGGCGATATGGCCATTTAAAAAAAATCCCTGATTATTATTATTTGTTTTTAATAATTAGATTTTTTTTTTTCATAAAATTTGCTTTAAGATTTAAATAGGTTTTTTTTTACACAAAAAATGCTTGGAGTTGAAGATTATTAACCTATATAACCTTATCATAATTATAATTAATTATAGGATATAAAAATGCTAAAGAAAAGCTGTCATTTAAATATCAAATTTTACAAGCTTTCGGGTGTTCTGGTTTTGCCCCCAGTCAAAAGACATGTGGTACAGGGGAATTTGGTATGCTAAAATTGACCGTAGTGTATGAGAGTGTGGGTGTGAATGAGTGTGGATGTTTCCCAGTGATGGGTTGCGGCTGGAAGGGCATCCGCTGCGTAAACCATATGCTGGATAAGTTTGCGGTTCATTCGACTAAGCCGAAAAGAAAATGAATGAATGAATAATTTTACAAGCTCTATTTATAATTGCTTACAAGACTATTATAATAATAATAGTAGTATAAATTACAGCATTTTATACAATTACAGTGAAAGTAAACTACAGTGAAAGAACTCATGATTGTTTAAAAGGGGACCTTTTTCAAGATGATTTTTTTTTCAATCAACATGCATTCAGAGGTTTATGCGTTTTTATTTTGTGTTATATCAGTTAATATAAATGATTTTCATTAGGTTAGTGGGTTGCATTTTATTGCTGTAATTGCGTCACGTCTCTGCATCTGGTAGATTAGTCTAGTGCACTGAGCACTAGTTTTGTCAGTGTTTACAATAATGAACGTCTTTACGGCTGGGTCACGTCATTTTTTCGGAAACAGCAACAATGAATTCCAACATTAGATCGGTAACAGTCATGGATATATACTCTTCTTCATTACTTCACACTGTGAGAAATACAAGGAGTGGCGCACAGTTTCAAATGTGTGTCTCGTGGTGATTGCAGAGGTGACTGAGAGCCCTGAATTACATTTAATTTCATTTCAAAGAGTGCAACATTTCTCAGAGTTCTCCTCTGTTTGCTGCATGTTTTTTGGGTGTTTCTATGGCAATGCAGGGAAAACTACAGGAACCCAGAGGGGAGTGTCACGTGTTAGGTTTAAAACTGATTTTCCTTTAAGCAAATCGATGAGAACTTTACACTTGAGTTAATTGATAAAATAAATTTTTGCCCAGCCCTAGTTGTCTTTTAATAAAGGTAGAAAATCTTTGCTACCGTTGCTGATAATGCTAAATATAAAAATCTAACACCATAATCTTGTGCAACTCATCATATATATTTTTAGTTTTAGTTAATATTTAACATTATCAATTATGATTCAATAATTCAGAAATGGTTCAAATAACATTCAATAATTCACTCATAAAACTTCATTTTTCATTACAAATTTTTTTGTAAAAAATAATTATTTAGTGACATATTTGAATAATATGTAAAATAATAGTGACATATTTAAATAATGCAATTGCTACAACTTTCAACAGCATCAAATTGCATTAAACAGTGATTAAAATTTTTACTAGTAATGCTAAAAATAACCAATTAACCAAAAAGGTGCGCTTGTAACAGATTAATGGTATCAGTTAAATGATTAAAAAATATTATTTTATATATTTTTATATATTTTAAGGCTGCATAAGGGGCTGATCACAGCGAATGTGCTTTTTGCGTTGAGAGGTGCATCCTTTGAATGGTTTGCTAACGGCCGCGAGTGTTTTGCCTGCTGCTAATGCACCCTGCATGCCTCTCATTTTTGCTGTCATGCGCTGTGTGCTCGCAATTGAAATGTCACCTCTGAGCGGAAAAAGCATGTTATGCTAGTCCTGTCTTTTTCATTCTTTAATTAAATGAAAGCAGAGGCAGGGTTTCTGTTGAGGTGACAGCAGTGTTTGTGTTGTCAAGACAACTACGGAGAACTTTTAATGATGGAGAAGAGACTTGTGGTCGCTGTTTCAAGTTATCCAGAGCTGTATGACTTTACAAATCAACACTCACGCACAATACGGGTCAGCTGATTCAGTTGTTTCCTAATGACATACAAAAGTGCACTGTGCTTCTTTTTTTTGTCAACAAAAAGGCAGTGTGGTGCGCCTCACGTTTTTAGAACGGAAAGGCACGTTCGTGTGATCGGCCCCTGATGTGCAACATATTTGTTAATTCGGGGGATGGTAACACATGATAAAAGAAGAATATTGCAGTTTGGAACAGACAAGTTGCCAAACCAGCGCTGATGCTGATCGCCTCTGTCCTGGATCTGCGTCATAAACTCAGCAAATAGGCTACAGTTTTGATGATTTAATGTACAACTAACAAACCAACTATTTTTCCATTTAGAAAATTAGTTATTAATAGTTCCTATATAATAATATACATTTACATTTTTAAAATAGCCTGCATAGCCTAATCTATGAATCAAACAAATTCAAGTATTTTCTTGATTTTTGCATAATGACAACTCTGCACCAAACTGAGGCTTTCATTTTGTAGCTTATAAAACATGTAAATTAATGCAATATCATATGTAGACAACAAAGTTGTAATATGCTATAGTAGCCTTTACTTTTCAAAAAGTCAACATATGAGTCTTAAGGTTCACATCACACGCAGCGCGCGCATGCAAGAACTGCGAGTAAGACAGAGGAAATAAGTCATAATCATAAGACATAATCTTTAAACTAATGACTTCAATTAAAAATGTTGACAGAGGTTTTGTGAAATAATAATAACAGCGGAGCATTAATTAAATGCATATTTTCAGTGGAGCAATCGATTTGAGGTAGCCTGATATTTTTATTTGACGGAAGAAAAAACATGATTGGAAAAAACAGCCTATGCCAGAATAAAATGTATTGGGTATTTTAATAGATAACATAAATAATACTCTGTACAACTACTGTTTTTACATTACTGTGATGGTTGAGTTTATGGTTGGGGTGGGGGTAGACATTAATAAAATACAATAAATGAGAAATTTACTAAATAATATAAATACTTCACGTTAACTTCCGGCCGCAACCATATCTGATCTAGCAACAACCCACCCATGTGGGAAAAGGTAGGAAGGGAGAACTAGCATTTAAGGCACTGGCAACAAAAACAGCTACATTTTGTTCAGATCCGGAAATTTTTAATATTCTGTAAGGTATAATAAATAATCTAATGGGTATTTTGAGCTGAAGCGTTGCAGACACATTCTGGAAACATTCTGGAGACATTCTTAAATCTTAAAAATAGGTGCCCTTTAATCTAAAAGTTTTTAAAGTGAGTAAATGATGAAAGATCACATTCATTTAAGATTTTCTGATCATAATTTAGTCCCGTTCCTCAATAAACCTCTGAAGGTGATTTTTAACACGCACCAAAAGCCAAAGTATGTTCTGATTGGCTGTGGTGCATCACCTCCTCTGGATCTTATAATTGGCTCCCTGGAGAGTGATTGGCAGCACTGTGACTTCATTTTCTCTAATTAGATATTGCCACGATATTGAGTTGTGTCAAATGACCAAGACGGCGGATCACCCAGTCTTTAAGCGCTTTATGACTCAATATAGTTTTGCTGATGAATAGAGATCACAGCCCAGGCTATTTCGCTACCCAAACCCCTCCCCTGAGAGGATCCTAGACATTATTGATTTGTTCAGCATTAAAAAGGGTGGCCAAGAAAAGAATTTCACCTGCTGTCAGAAGATTTGTCGTCTTCTCCAGTGAAGAGCTGAATGGAAATGGCATCTTTATTCTGCAGATTGTTGTGCTTTTTCAAGTTATATATGGAACCTCTTAAAGAATAAAGCCCTGTGTAATGATAAAGAGCTTCTTTGTTGTTTGCTGGAGACTATCTTGAAGTTGTTTTAGAAGAAAAGACTCCGATAGGGATAAAGCTGTGTTGAATTGAGGTCAGCTGACTGGCATGAGAACCGGGCAAAGAATAGTGAACTTGTGATAAAATATCACATGAAATCACCACTATGTTGTTAAAAACATTTAATTAACAGTTGCCAATAGCTCGTAATCCACACGTGGCAGTTTTTTTTTTTTTTTTTTTTTTTTTTGCATTATTGGATTTCTGGAACAATTTTTCATGTTGGAAATTCTGCTCTTTGTTTAACATTTAAAGTTGATTTTAGCAAATTTGTATTAGTTTGAAACATTATGTAATTTTACAGTATACTTGGAAATAATACCACACAATTAAAGGAAAAAGTACTGACAGCTCTTTACCTGGATTTTGAACCGACCCGGTAAATAAATGGTTTCAAACTACAACAAAAAAAGTCAATAAAAGTCACTTTAATTATTAAATATAAAGTATCAAATATCAAGGTCTCATAATTTGGAGCCATATGAAATGAGTTTTATTTATTTATTTAACTTTATTTTAATTTGATTTTAATAAAAAACTATATATATTTTTTTCTTTTAATTTTTTTATATTTTTTATTTTATTTAAAAATAATTTTATTATTATATTTTAATTTATTTTAATGAAATCTTTCATATTTTAATTTAATTTTAATTTAATTAATTTTTCATATTTTATTTTAATCTAATTAAGCACGTTCGCCTCACAGCAAGAAGATTGCTGGTTCGAGCCTCAGCTAGGTCAGTTGGCATTTCTGTGTGGAGTTTACCTGTGTTCGCATGGGGTTTCCTACGGGTGCTCCGGTTTTCCCCACCAGTCCAAAAACGTGGTATACTGTAGGTGAATTGGGTAGGCTAAAATTGTCTGTAGTGTATGTGTGTGAATGAGTGGTTGTGGTTGTTTCCCAGTGATGGGTTGCGGCTGGAAGGGCATGCGCTGCGTAAAACATATGCTGGATAAGTTGCCAGTTCATTCCGCTGTGGTGACCACAGATTAATAAAGCCAAAAAGAAAATGAATAAATGCATATAAATCGTATTATTGGTATCTATGCAAATGTACACAATGTCTTCAATGGTTGGAATCATCTCTTTCCAGGTCTTGGTTCTCATTAAGTGGTGCTGCCAATCTTTTATATTGTATTTGTGCTTTTGCTTGTCGATATTTTTTTTATCGAACATTTCATATACCAAACTATAACAAAACCATGACCCTAAAACTTTGATACAAACGGAACTGTCTTTAATATTCAGTCCTCAAATATCCTGTTTTACTGAATGGCATGATCTGCAAATAGCACTCTATCCTCGATTTTAAGGTTTATTCTTATGTACAGCTATTATACACCTTTTTGACTTTATTTTATTCTATTTCTTTTAGATAAACCCGAGAGCTACGATGTGTGGTATGAGAGCCGCTATGAGGAATGCGATAAAGAGGCCTGTCTCTCCTTCTCCAAGGATATTCTCTGCTCGCGGGTCACCGTGGACCACAACTATTACGCCGTGTGTCAGAACCTGCTCTCCAGATTCTCCAGCTGGCGGGGCAGCACCGGCGGTCTACTCCACGACCCCCCTCCAGACGTGGTGAAAGAGGGCCGCCTCACAGCGCTGCTGGACGAGTGCACCAGGCCGCAGAAACGATACGGTCGTTTTCAGGCAGCTAAAGAACTGCGCGAGTTCCTGACGCAACTCACTCAGACGAGCAATGCTGACAGGTAGTGTTGTGAATGGAGGGGGGACACTGAGCTTTTGCAGCCCTCCCCCTCCAAAAAACGAAAAAGACGATCAGATTCTGGAACTCATTTGTACACCTTTAAGGGAGTCGTTGTTTTGTTGCCGCTATCAATCATGCCAATGTTGGCTTTAGTCCTGTTTGGGCTTAATAAAGAAGTTTGCACATTTTCATGGATTCAAGGGTTGTGTGAGAATCAGCAGACCAGAGGCTCAACCTGCTGTTATCACATGAGTGTTTGCGTGTTTGTGTGGCATGCGTGTTTGTGTGCGTGACATGCGTGCGTAGTGTGTGTGTGTGTGTGTGTGCTATGCGTGTGTTTGTGTACGTGGTTGTGTTTGTGGCGTGCATGCATGGTATGCGTGGTGTGGCGTGCGTAGTGTGCAAGCAACGTAAGCGTGTGTTTGTATGTGTGCGTGGTGTACATGCGTGTTTGCGTATGTGCGTGGTGTGTGTGTACATGTGTGGGTTGTATACGCATACACACGTGTTTGCGTCGTGTGCGTGGCGTACGCGCGTGTTTGCATGGCGTGTGTGGCGTACGCGCGTGTTTGCATGGTGTGTGTGGTGTACGCGCATGTTTGCGTGGTGTGCGTGTGTGTGTGGCGTGCATGTTTGCATAGTATGCGTGGCGTAGGCGCGTGTTTGCGTGGTGTGCGTGCGTGGCATGCGTGTTTGCATAGTGTGTGTGTTTGCATGCATTGCATACATGCATATTTGCACGCGCGCACGCATGATGTACGGGTGTGTTTGCGAGGCGTGCATGTGTGCCGTACGCGCGTTTGCGTGCGTTGCATATTTGTGTATGTGAGTGTTTGCGTGCGTGGCGTACGTGCGTGTTAGCGTGGTGTGCGTGGCCGACTCGCGTGTTTGCGTGGTGTGTGCAAGCGCATGTGTGGCGTACCCACGTGTTTGTGTGTGTATCATGTTTGCACTCGTGTCGTGTTTGCCTGTGTAAGCGAATTAGTCGTGCGTGCAGTGTGCGTGTGTGGCGTACACATGTGTGGTGTGTTTGTGTGTGTGTTGTCTGCGTGCGTGGCATGTTTGTGTGCATGGCAAGCGTGTGTGTCATGCCTGCGTGGTGGTTGCGTGTTTGCGTGGCAAGCATGTGTGCCATGAATGTGTGGTGTGTGCATGGGTCTGTGCGTGGCGTGTTTGCGTGTGTGTGTGCCATGCCTGTGTGGCGTACCAATATATGTGTGTGTGTGGGTGCGTGTCTAATATCTGATGCTTGACTCATCCCTCATGGCTGTTCTGATCCGGGTCCTATAATATGCTTTCTAATTAATGTGTAAGTCAGGTGCTGTAAGTGAGCAGGGGTTATCACTAAAGTTGCACAGGGTGATTTGTTCATGTTTGAGTGAATCTTAACAAAAATACGTCCATGTCATATTTACCAGAAAAAAAGAACCTGTATGTGTGTGCGTATGTATATACACACATACAGGGTTTGTATCAAGTTACATACTGTACATGATTATCTAGACTGTAAAAAAAAGTTAATTAACAGTTTCTATATTTTGTGATTCACAAGTGTTTTCTGTTTATTTACGTCTGTGAATTGCATTATGGGAGCTTGATCTCTGTTCTGTCAACTTTTAATGATTCAATTTTACAGTTTAACAAAGTGACTTTTATTGACATTTTAGTTGTTATCATTTTTATATTATTTCTTATAATAATTATGAGGAAAAAATATACTGTATAAGAAATAATATAGAGAAATAAGTCTGTAAGAATAAGGAAATGTACTGGTAGGTTTTTGTATTGTAATATAGATGGTGATTCAAAAAGAATACCACAATTTTGAAAATCTGTATTTAATCAAAGAAACATGATAGAACTTTGGGCAATTAATCAATGTGTAGAGTACTTAAAGTTTTTTTCAGTATAAAACAAGTTCAATATGCATCTCGGGCATAACAGTTTGGATAGCTGCAGTTATTCCTTCTTTTAGTTCCTCCATGTGAAACTTCAGAGCTTTCTTATATCAACGACAGAAAGAGCTTAGCTCTCCTTTTTCTTATTTGCAGAGTTCTCGATTTTCAAAGTTGTGGTATTTTTGAATCACCCTGTTCAACACCAACCCACATAATATATTACTTTAAACTCAAAAAATCTTAATAAAAGTCACTTTTTTTTACCTTTTTTTTTGTTTTGTTAGGTCGAGCTCACATAATCCAATTAAAAAGTCTAAATAAATAGGGAAAATGAATAATAAAACACTTGACAATTCTTTTAAATTGGTTAGATCTGAAGATGCGAGAAGGTTATATTCACTTTTAGGTCACAATACCAAAGTTCTAGATTTATAAAATCTGATAAATTAATATGTGGTAGAATAAATCTTGTTATTTTGACCAATTGTCATTTTTTGCAACCAAAAAAATAATAAAATTATGTCATTTTAATTTTGGAAGAAACAATATCAGACCTTCAGAAGAAATATGATCAGTTATATTTGTGTTTACTTAAACACATACCTAATAATTCTAGAACTCTGAGAATTGTAAAGGGATCTCTTATCACATAATTCTAATTTTATCAGTATTTACATATTTTTCAAATTGAAAATCCATGTTATGTTTCTGTCT
Source organism: Danio tinwini (assembly GCA_903798205.1). NCBI lineage: Eukaryota > Metazoa > Chordata > Actinopteri > Cypriniformes > Danionidae > Danio > Danio tinwini. The sequence goes on along the minus strand of CAIGQZ010032741.1, from coordinate 2,369,924 downwards.
GTGTGAAATGTCACCAGGACGTGTTTTTGAAAGATTCGCTTGTTTTGTTTTTTTTCTCTCTAAATGTGATTAAATCTTCACCACAGGAAACTTTAGTGCAGTCTTAACTGATTTTGAAAGTGTGCTCGGTCAAATGATATGCCTCTTATCAAAGAGGAACTTGAAGAGGTTCCTGTTACTGAACCATTTTAGTAAGACATTTGTGTTTTGTCAAAAAAGTAATTAAATGAAAACATAAAAAGAAAAATAATATGGATTTGAAACAGGTATGCAAGAATAACACCAAAGAACATTGTCCATTTCATTTATTTTATTCGTTCCTTTGACAAGTCTTTGACCAAGATTATTTAAAAGGGATATCTCAACGTCTTTTATATTTCAGTCTTCATAAAAATCTGTAGTTCTTTTTGGACCAATGCAGTTTCCTTAAGTCCATAAGTCTGTAACCTTGACATCACCTTCACTCAATTTTGCATTGTTTACAGAGACAAGTTGCACTACATTTACGTCAGCTCATAGTTTTTCTTCATCGACTCCTTTATATGTGCCCCATTTTCAATGTTGTGTCCTTTCTTTTATAATCATATGTAATAATAATGTACTTTCTTTCGCCCTATTAATGTTACCCAACTTTCCATGTTTGTAATAAGCAATATTGGGAGTTGAGTGAACTTACGTTTCATTTCACACTGTTTTGAAGACATTCCATCCCTTGAAACCCTGTTTATGTTAGGATATGATTTATTTGTGGATGGATTTTCTTTAAGGACAAAAAAATAACATGCTTTTCTGTATGTGTTCGTTTTGAAAGTACATGAAAAAAGTCTGGTCGTACTGTGCCTTTCATTCAGAAGTTGTATTTTCGACTGGATACAAATTGAAAAAGTATATTAAAATATATCTATACTTACCTGCTCGGATTTATTTGCTCTATTGAATCAAAAAAAATATATAAATTTAGGGTAGCATTACTTTGATTCCTAAGGTGATAAACGTGAGTGTGTGTGTGTGTGTGAGTGAGTGTGTGTGAGTGAGTGTGTGTGTGAGTGTGTGTGTGAGTGTGAGAGTGAGAGTGAGTGTGAGTGTGTGTGTGTCTGAAGACCTCCATATGGTTTCATCTGGATTGAAGCCAACACACATATCCTGTGCAGGAGCCATCGAGAAGTAAGAATACTTTTTTTTTTTTCTTTCTTCTTCTGTTAGTTTAGTCTCCAGTTTCCACACAATGTAAATTGCACTTATTATACCATCTATATACCATCTTCCTTATTTTCTTTTAAAGGTTTACAATAATAGCTTGACAGCTGTTTGAGGTCACAATGTTGTCTAAACTTTACATCATATACATTAATATGTCGATTGCCAACAAAACACAGACATTTGAAGTCATTTTACTGCTTGAGATTCTGACTAGATTCTGTCTTTTATCTCTAGGACTGCTCCATCTTTTAGTTTCAGTTGATCTGTAAATCCAGCATCAACCTGTTTGTTTGTTTTTTCAAGCATTCAGCGCTGAAATGCTGGGTCAAACTTGCAAAACTCTTGTTACTACCTTGAAAAAATACATTTCTGGAAAGTTGATGGGTATCAAAAAGTATCAAACATAACAATTAAAATATACATAAAAATACTTACACTTACCAGCCACTTTATTAGGTACACCTTACTAGTACCGGGTTGGGCCCCTTTTGACTTCAGAACTGCCTTAATCCTTCGTGGCATAGATTCAACAAGGTACTGGAAATATTCCCCATAGATTTTGGTCCATATTGACATGATGGTATGATAGCTGCAGATTTGTGCACATCAATGATGTGAATCTCTCGTTCCCCCACATCCTAAAGGTGCTCTATTGGATTAATATCTGATGACTGGTGGAGGCCATTTAAGTACAGTGAAATCATTGTCATGTTCAAGAAACCAGTCTGAGATTATTTATGATAAGGTGCGTTATCCTGCTGGAAGTAGCCATCAGAAAATGGGTACACTGTGGTCATAAAGAGATTGACATTGTAAGCAACAATACTTAGGTAGGCTGTGGTGTTGACACAATGCTCCATTAGTACTAATGGACCCAAAGTGTGCCAAAAAAATCTCCCCCACACCATTACACCACCAATTCAATTCACCTTTATTTCTATAGCGCTTTTACAATGTAGATTGTGTCAAAGCACCAGCAGCCTGAACCGTTGATACAAGGCAGGATGGATGCATGCTTTCATGTTGCTGATGCCAAATTCTGACCCTACCATCTGAATGTCGCAGCAGAAATCGAGACTCATCAGACCAGGCAACGCTTCTCCAATTTTCTATTGTCCAATTTTGTGCGAATTATAGCCTCAGTTTCCGTTCTTAGCTGACAGGAGTGGCACCCGGTGTGGTCTTCTGCTGCTGTAGCCCATCTGCTTCAAGGTTCGATGTGTTGAGCGTTCAGAGATGCTCTTCTGCATACCTCGGTTGTAACGAGTGGTTATTTGAGTTAATGTTGCCTTTCCATGAGCTAGAACCAGTCTGGCCATTCTCCTCTGACCTCTGGCATAAACAAGGCATTTGCGTCCACAGAACTGCTGCTCGCTTTTCTCTTTTTCGGACCATTCTCTGTAAACATTAGAAATCCCAGTAGATCAGCAGTTTCTGAAATACTTAGGCTACGTTCACTGCAAGCAAATGTAGCTGAATTTTTTGTTTGTTTTTGTCATCATAGTGTGAACAGCCCAAACCACATGGAATCTTTTCAATTCAGATTTGAGCCACTTTTATATGTAGTATTAAATCAGATACAGATCTGATGTTTTGCAATGCGACCCCAGTGTGAATAGTTATGTAGGAATTTGTGTGACTTTTACATGATTTTTGATCGACACACTTCATTATTCTGTACTGGTTTGTGCTGCAAACATCCTCTACTCCCGAGGGGTAAAGCAAAATAGCACACCGGGCAAATACTTTACCCCAAAATTTAAGGCTAGGTTACTTGACTCTGCAAACAATACTAAATTCAACACAGATGAACCGGGTGTGATTCCTGTCTTCACAGTTCAGTCTGCGGCTGCTCATTAAACCTCGATGAGTTCACTACACTAGTGGTCAGAAAGACGCCCACTGGAGGTTGTTATAATGACAAATCATCAGTGTTTTCAATCACAAAACACATATTTTAGCTTTCAAACACTGATATGCACAGTAGTACTAGCAAAACCAGTTCATAGAAAATGCAACGGTTGTCTGTGAAATAATCATATTAAGCATAATCTTACAATGTGCTTTATTCACTTCATACAGTTTACACACTGTACATAATTAGACATTTTGTGTTGTGCGTAGTTGTACTTTTGCGAATGTGGGTCAGTTCAATAGTATCTGGATATAGCCTTTATGATGCAAGCTGAGATTGCATCGCTCAGTGATTCACTGTCAGACACAATGCACCCAATGGAGCTAGTGATGTCATTGTGAGGGGTAGGGTTAGGGGTGGGGTTAGTTGAGCACATTAAGGCCGAATCCCAATTCTATTTTTGTACCCCTTCCCCTTGGCCCTTAAAAACAAGTGAAGGAAAAGGGCTTCAAAATTTACCCCTAAGAATTGGGACAGCACCTGCACACTTCATCATACGTCATCATGATCTCTAGCTTCATATGAGATCAGACGATGGCGACTGCTGTAGTTATTCCAGTTGTTATTTTTTGGTATTTATCTTTAGGAAATCTATATCTGTATAATGTAAGGCTTATATTAAGTTATCATAATGATCTAATGTGGCAATAAGATGGTAACTATACTGCGCATTTACACCGTGTGCATATTCATCAATGTAAACACACCAAAACAACATTAACAACATTAACATCATAGCAGACACTGTAAAAGCTCATTCCCAGCCACTAGACTTTTCTGACAGGATATTCGAGTGTCATTAAGTGTCAAAATGTTGTAGGACTGCTGAGTTATGATTACGGATTATAGATCGCGAAATTTTGCGTTTTTTATTTTAACGTTTTTTTTTATAAAAGCATGACTGTAAAACACGGAACGCGGTTATGAATATATTAAAACATGTGTTTGTTTGTTGTAAAAATTCGGAATAATGACAAAAAATACTATTTGTGGCTCTCTTTACTTCCAGGTGCAGCGAAACTGCCTCTATTGCAGGTGTATTCTGGGAAATTTTCTTACCCCTTGGTTTCAAGTGTGGTCCTGAAAAATCTTTGTTCGAAGGGGTGTATACCCCTTCCCCTTAGCCCTACGCCTTCAAGCTAAAGAGAATTGGAACACCACTACCCCTTCACATAAACACGCAAAACAAGGGGTAAGTGGAAGGCCTAAAAGGTCAATTGGGATTGGGCCTAAAAAAGCATTGGATGCAGCTAAGATTGCATCTGCATCGAGTCTGCAGCCAGACCCCTCTCGGTTCGTTTAGGACCATGATCTGTTCACACTTGAAATCTGATATTGGCCACATTTATAACAGCAATGTGAACAGCTATGCAGAAAAATCAGATCTGAGAAAAAATCTGATTTAAGCCTTGCAGTGTAAACGTAGCCTCAGACCAGCCCGTTTGGCACCAACAACCATGCCACGTTCAAAGTCACTTAAATCACCTTTCTTCCTCATTCTGATGCTCAGTTTGAACTGCAGCAGATCGTCTTGACCATGTCTACATGCCTAAATGCATTGAGTTGCTGCCATGTGATTGGCTGATTAGAAATTTGCGTTATCGAGCAGTTGGACAGGTGTACCTAATAAAGTGACCTGTGTTTGTAAGCTATACTGAGTGCTACTTGGTAAAAAAATAAATAAAAAATGCTGGGTTCCACACAATTTCATCATTTTGTCCCAACACAAGATTGAACTTGAACAGAAAACAATTAAGTTGTCCCAAAACAAACAAAATAACTCGTTTTGAATAAGCAGCTTGAACAAGCAGCAAAAGTTATTTCTTTAGTGTATTGTAGAATTGAATCTTTCCTTTACTTTGTTACCTGAAATAAATAATTTAATGTTGAATTCAAAATGTACTTCTTTATTTCTGTAGTATTTACTTCATCACAGAATCATATGGTAATGAGCTACAATACGTAGTCCAACACCCTATCATAGCCTAAACCTGAATAAGACTAGAATTTAGGCAGTATACTGTAAATAAACATAAGGGGTTTAATGTCCTGGTTGACTGCAGAAGACATTAATATCAGAGCCTGAAGTGAGAGTCAAGGTTTGTCCTCCTTTGAATGTGTTCCAGTGATGAATGGAGCGAGTCTGGGCTAAAGTTAAACACATTCACCCGTGGCATCTAAATATAGATTTCTTCCTCCCGTTGCAAAACCCACAGCAAGGATTAGAGAATACAGAGTCAGCACCACTCTGACAGTTCTCGAAATCTAGCGAGGAAGGGAAAACTGAGGTTAAAAAAAGATATCCAATACACCCGACAGTCCGAAACCATTCATATTATTCACCTGCATATAGTACACTGCAGGCTAAACTGAGCCAAGTGCCAAACAAGCAAAGTTTCAGTCTTTTTCTACAGAATTTTAAAAAGTGGAGAAAGTACCAGTCGGAAATGTTTTATGAAACTTTTTAGTCAAATATTTTGTGAGCAAAAAATAGTGGTTTTAAGAAACTTTAGCTTTTTTTTTTTTTAAACCGTATACTGTAAAAACTGAAGCTTGTCCTGTCAAATGTTTCAGATAAATTAGCTGGATATTCTAAAAAAGAGGAAAACTCAGGATATTATAGTGAAACGAAATCACTGTCCGGGTGTATAGTGCACTAGCAAATCCTTTTTAAAAGTTGAGGGTCTGTAAGATTTTTAATGTTTCTAGAAAGAACACTCGTTGAAGTTACATTGATTTGATTAAAAATATATCTAAACAAACTTTAAAAGATAAGTTTGGTCTTCTAAACCAAGACCTATTTAGTAGGGGTGTGACAAGATCTCGTTGGACGAGATCTCGTGAGATTAAATCACGACGAGATTTCTCGTCGAGGTGAAAAGTTGTTTCAAGAGTTCACACTTAGCTGATGATTGATGATAAAGCTTGTTTGGCATGCTGTCCCGGGAGAAAGCCCTGAGCTCATAAGATCCTCGAGTCCGGGGCTCCCTCCCGCTTGCAAGGCGAGAGGGGAGGTTGAGCTCAGGTAGATCTCGAGAACTCCCCTGCTGTAGTAGCTAATAAACAGATAGTGATTGCTTATAAGATATAACTTCTTACTAGGAGCATATCTATGCTGCCAATTTAGATTAGTCAATTAACTTAAATTGCATGTTTTTGGACGGTGGGAGGAAACCGCAGAACCCGGGGGAAACCCACGTGAGCATGGGGAGAACGTGTAAACTCCACACAGAAACATTGGCTGGCTTAGTAAGGACTAGAACCAGTGACGTTCTTGCTGTGAGGCAACAGTACTAACCACTGGGCCACCATACCACCCATCTAGGAAAGGAGGAGGAGTAGGGGTGGAAGGGTGGATTGATATGGAACCTAGGGTATTTATAGTGGCTTAGAAATCGTCTGATTGGTGAATCATAAATTGAATAATGCAGCTGCAAGCAATCATAAGCACGTGATCCTCTCGAAATTAGTTTATAAATAAACTTCACCTCGTGAGTAGATGTTATCATGATGGAGCATGAGGGTAAAATTAGCGTTGAAGATTGGAAGCAGGATTGAATTTAAACCGCAAATCAAGTGCTTTGCACACACCTGGTAAGGCTGGCCTTTGTGTTGCACTTGTCCCTCGGTTGGGCGGGCGGGTGTGACGTAACCGCTTTTTTTCCTCACCACCCAAAGGCTTCATGTCCAAGCAGAGGCTGCAACTATAGCCACTCAAATTAACCATGGACATTACCACGCGATGGAATGTCACTTTGCTGAAAGTCGCATTATTGAAGTGCAGTACATATATGTAAACACCGAAATCAAACTATTAGGCTACCATCGTGTAGGACTTTTAGCCGCATTTTGCAATAGGACAGTCCACACAGCTGTTTAACACAGTATTCTCTGCACCTACACACATCTTTAAGCGCGCGCACACATACTGAACTGCTGGAGACTCAACACACCTGCCTTCATCATTACCAAACACGTTTATGCTGAATGTGAAAAGCGGACGTTTTCTTTTGCTGGTTCAAGTGACCAAATTCCACACAGGGACTAAAAAAGCTTTTATACGTGTGATGTAGCACACGTATTTAAGCATGTTCATGAGAGAGAAAGACAGCGCACCATCCGCCAATTAACCAACATTCACTGTTGCATACATCACGTGCAGAAATCACGCCATGGACATTACATCAAGATGCCTACTGGTATAAAAAGGCCTAGATTAAAAGAAAATGGCCAAATTTTTTTTTGGTCATTAACTACAGCAAAACAACTTGTCAAGATGAAAATAAAAAAGATGAAACCATGCGAACTGAATAAATACCGGAAAAAAGTGCGCTTTATTTTTGTCGTGTGCTGTGTAATTGCAGTCAATCGTGTACGAGTCGCATTTAAAAGATGATAAATGTAAACAGGTCATCAAAAAAAATCGGACCCTGTCAGAAAATCTGAATTGACCATCAAGATCTGCAATGTAAATACTCTGAAATGCTACAGGAGAAAAGCCTGTCAGAGTTTGCTATTTTCTATTTAAATATTAACAAATATTTTGCAGTGTTTGCATGTTCATTGCATAGAGTTCAATTTAAACTAATATAAAACTATTGCATACATAAAATTATGGGAATAATTATGTAAATTGTATACATAAAAAATGGAAGTAAATTCATTACAAGTTAATTAAAAAACACCTAAATTGTTTTGCACTATTTTCCATTCATATATTAGCAAAATATTTGAATTCTAAGATTATTCCATTGATATTCATCATTAAGGATTTCTTTAAAATAGTGTAAAAATCTTGTCTTGTCTCGTTCTCTTGAACCCAATCTTGTGTCTCATCTCGTCTCGTGGAGTAGGCGTCTCGTCACACTTCTACTATTTAGATATTTACAGTTGCGGGACTATTATATAAAGGAAATACAGGATGAGGATTGGAACAATCAGCTTGTTTAGATTTTCATTCAGACATACAACAAAAGCATACAAAAAACAATTTCTAAATTATATAGAGCAATAAGTAATTCTAGAGGACTCTCAACAGACTATATAAGATTAAAATGGGAAAAGGAAGTAGGCATTATTCTGAATCAAGGCCAATTGGTTAAAATATGTGCTGTCCCACACAAGAATGTGGCGTGAATTTTGTTGGAAAAACTTAATCAGATTTTTTATTACACCAAAAAATTTAGTCATTACAATCAGGGACTACTCATCCTTGTTGGGGGAACTAGGGTAAAAGAGGCACATTATGTGCATGTATTCTGGCAGTGCTCAAGAATTAACAGTTTTTGTGAAAGCGTGCACTCCACCATTAATGATATTTTTGATCTTCATATTCCTAGATCATTCGAAGTACTTTATCTAGGAGATATTCCTATCAAACTTGAAAAGGAGGATAGATATCTAAGATATTGTTGGCAACAAGTAAAAAAGCTATAACGCGGGAATGGTATAAAGAAGATCCACCAACTAATGAGGATTGGTTCAAAATTATAGCAGAAGTTGAGGAAATAGAAAAAATGACACATGCACTTAATTACAATTAGTGATCTTTGAAACGAAATGGAGCAAATTAATGGCTTTCTCCACAACGACAATATAATTATCCATAATTTAACATTTACATAATTCTAGAGGTTATGCATCATTGTGAGAATGTGTTTGCCAACCTTTATTATATTTTATTTTGATGAGGTAATTTACTATTTTTATTATTTTAATGAGGTAATTTTTTTATGAGATTTTAATTATTTTGATGAGGTAATTTAATATTTTTACATATGAATGTATATAGATATACATGTCTGGAATGGATGTATTTGTATATATACATGTATCTATATATATATTTATGCACATTATTATGTATTATTGTATGTTGTTATGTATTAATATTTTTTGTTTGTTTTGTTCCCACTGGTTACATTCATTCATTAATTCATTTTCTTGTCGGCTTAGTCCCTTTATTAATCTGGGGTCGCCACAGCGAAATGAACCGCCAACTTATCCAGCACGATATTATGCAGCGGATGCCCTTCCAGCCGCAACCCATCTCTGGGAAACATCCACACACTCATAAACTACGGACAATTTAGCCTACTTAACCTGTACCGCATGTCTTTGGACTGTGGGGGAAACCGGAGCACCTGGAGGAAACCCACGCGAACGCAGAGAGAACATGCAAAATCCACACAGAAACGCTAACTGACCCAACCCAGCGACGTTCTATGTATATAAATCTGAAAATATCTAAACTGAAATGTTTAAAAAGGTTAACAAACAAGATAGGAATGACTAATTAACTGTAGGAACATTATATAGAAATGCTGCTTTATTGTACTGTGCCACACTGTAAATCAAACACTGTCAATTTTACAGCCACTTACTGGCGATTTTGGTTTCCATTTAATGTAATGTAATGTAATGTTTACTTATATAGTGCATTTATTGTGTATGACCATACACCCAAAGCGCTTCACAGCCATGAGGGGGGGTCTCTCCACAGCACCACCAGTGTGCAGCATCCACTTGGATTATTCATTCATTCTTTTTCTTTTCGGCTTAGTCCCTTTATTAATCAGGTGTCGCCACAGTGGAATGAACCGCCAACTTATCCAGCGTATGTTTTATGCAGAGGACGCCCTGTCAGCTGCAACCCATCACTGGGAGGCATCCATACACACTCATTCACACAAATACACTACGGACAATTTAGCTTACCCAATTTACCTATACCACATGTCTTTGGACTTTAATACGAATTAAAGTAATATGGAAAATGAGTGCATGTTTTTACCAAAACTAATATTGGATTTATTTTAAATGCGTGTTTGTGTAAAACAATATAATTTGCACAAAGAAATAATGGGATGGTTCTCTAAAGAAGTTGTTACACCACCCCGTTTAGAGCATCATTATGGGCGTTTTATGCTAACACTCGTCACTACTTTGGTTAGGTTAGGTTAGGTTGACAAAGTAAGTCACCACAGTAACTGGCTTTGAGTAAAAGTCACCTCTCTTCCAGAAACAGGCTTGATTTACCCTGCTTTCTCGAGTTTGACAACCTTGCAATTTTAAAACAGAAAACCCAAAGTTTCTCTCGTTTCAGGGTTAACATACTCTGAGTTTTCACTTAACCTCCTTTCTGAAACAGGGCCCAGGCCTATTTCAAGTTCTTTCATTCATTTTCTTTTCAGCTTAGTCCCTTTATGAATCCGGAGTCGCCACAGCGGAATGAACCACCAACTTATCAGCATATGTTTTACGCAGCGGATGCCCTTCCAGCTGCAACCCATCTCTGGGAAGCATCAATACACACTCATTCACACACATACACTAAGGTCAAGTTAGCCTACCCAATTCACCTGTACCGCATGTCTTTGGACTATGGGGGAAACCGGAGCACCCGGAGAAAACCCACGCAAATGCAGGGAGAACATGCAAACTTCACATGAAAATGCCAACTGACCCAGCCGAGGCTCGAACCAGTGACCTTCTTGCTGTGAGGCGACAGCACTACCTACTGTGCTACTTCGTCACCTTTAAGTTCTTCACTCAAAAAAATAATAAATTGTTGCTCGTTCAAAGTACTTATTTAAAATGAGCTGAAATGACACAATTCTTGGGATTTCGTTGGGACAACTTAATTTTTTATGTTCAATCCACTTAAATTGGCTAAATCTGTAAAATTAACTTAATTAATTTGTGTTAAGACAATATGAATGGTGTGGAACCCTGCATTTGTTAGAGTATTTGTTACAACCACTTAACAGATCAAACAAGTTTGTTTTTTTTTTGGGCGGGGGGACTTTTTGTTCAATCTACTTAAATATGTAAAAACAATATAGTTATCTTAATCAATTTGAGTTTGGACAGCATGAAGGAATCATGTGAAACCCAAAATTTTTTACAGTTTAAGTTTATAACCATTTGTTGTTGTTGTTTTTGAAGGGAAGGGGGGGGGGGGGTATTTATTTATTTTTTTGTTTATTTTTTGTTCTACCTACTTGTTTAAAATAGGATGAAACAACACAATAATTTTTTTTGTTTAGTTTTTTTTGAGGGACAACTCAACTGTTTTGTGTTCAGTCCACTTAAATTTGTAAAAATGAATCAGTTAACTTGAAGGCGCCTATGATGAAAATCATATTTTCTAAGTTGTTTGGCCAGTACAATTATAAAAGAAGACACTTCAATCCCAGTTTGTGGACGTTAAATCAGGTTTATTTTGTACATTAACACAACGGATATCCATACAGCAATGGATATTAACCTGTATCCTGTCACATTTGCCTTGCAAAAACAGTGCAAAACTAAACGTGTGTGTGTGTGTGTGTGCGCGAGCAATCTTCATAATGACATTGTGTGTGACTCGTCATTGCAGAAAGGCTTGAATTAACTCCACAACAAATATCTAACAAATAACCGTTGGGAAAGTTCTTACTTTAGTAAGGGAGATCTGCTTCATTCTTATGTTACTGTGCTGTTTGTCTACGCAAAGGCTATGGCTCTAATATGCACATGGGAATGTTAGGCGTGGAAACAACAAGCAACAAAAACAGCTACAATGTTATAACAGCTCAAATTTCTCAGATTTAAAAAGGCATAATAAATAATCTAATGGGTGTTTTGAGTTGAAACTTTACAGACACATTCTGGAGACATAAAAGCTTTATATTAAATCTTGAAAAAGGGTTCAAATAGGCGCCCTTTAATGTTGTGCCAACACAAATCAATTTTATGGACACCAGCATATTTTTTTTCCAGTGCTGAATAATGCTTTGGTTGTATTTCAGTCAGAAAACATCCGAAGAAAATAGTCAGCATTCAGAACCTGAATTAGATCACATCTGCATCAAGAGGATGGTCCAGCTGTCTGGGGTTATAGAAACTGTTTTATTATCTGGATGCCTGGTCATGTTCCCAAAGTAAATATCATGAATCAATTTGTAAGTGGC